>JAPQVY010000122.1:51942854-52260354 GCA_028535165.1 Quercus tomentella | reverse complement strand
TTTTAAATTCTAAACAACGTATTATGTGTAAGTACTTCAACTTCAAAGATGAACTGTAAATCTTCAGATTCACTAGATCTTCAGAATGATCGACATGTAATCTTTCAAGTAAGGGACAATTGGAAAGGAAGTGCTCCAGAAGCTCTCTAGTTAAGCGTACGTATTTTAGAGTGAGGGATGTGAGGGACTTGATGCAAGTTTTCTCGCTTGTACAACGCTCATTTGGAGACGTATAACATCTTGCACGTTTGTACGACTCTGCTGCTGCAAAGTCCAATTCAAGTCTCTTAACACCCTTTGAGATTGCAAAGTCAATCCATCCATCAACATGGCTTTTAGAACCATCATTAAACTCAAAACAAACCCTGAACTCATCTATAGTTGAGACTCGATATGATTTTAGAGTATGGTTCACCCACTATAAAAATTTCTCCCTTTCAAAATTCAATCCTTTCATTCCTTCCTTAATTTCCCACATTGTATATAGACCATCAAAGTCCAAACTACCAGTCAAGAATGGGCTCAAATATTTCCATCTATGGGAAAGAACAGTAGTTCTAAATGCTCCCTTCGGCGTCAAGAAAGAAAGAACAGATATAAGCATTTCATCTGGCAACTGACTTATCCAGTCCTCCTCTATTGACTTTTTTCGTAGACACCAAATACACACAAGGAAAAAAAGTAAGTAAAGCATATCTTTGCCAAAGGATTCAACTTTAGAAACAGTTTTTCTAACACGGAGCTCGGTTGTTATTATTATTATTATTTATAGCTTAAGAATCCAAGAAATTGTACAAAAGTTCAAATTCAGCACTACAAAGTACAAAAAAATAACTTTTTTCTTTTTGTGTGTGTGTTGGAAGATATGATTTTTACCATGTTGGAAGGCAGCATTGTCTTCTCCATTTAGATATGAATTTGAATAGAGAACTGCAAATTAGGGAAACAAAAGAAAGAGTTAATTATGGAATTAAGAACTAATTGATGCCAAAAATAGAAGCAAAGGCAAAGGTCGAGACTTGTGGAGTAGATTTCAGTAAATCTATGTTCTTCCAACAAACGAAGGAGAAAAACAGAGGAAGAAGTAATCTTTTACTTTAAAACATGGAAACACAGCAAAGTACCTTCTATGGTGTGTCTCTTTTCCTCCCCCAAGTCTCTGACGATGATGAAAATTTGAACAGAAGAGAGTGGGGGAAAGAAGAGAAGGGTTGATGAAGTGAAGCTGGGAGGAGAAGGGGATAGATAATTAAGTTTAGCGGAGAGTTGGGTACAAACATAATAATACTAATAATAAAAAAACAATACCCACTAACCACATTTTTTTTTTTTTAAAAATAGAATAAATTTACACTTTTCCACCTTAATTATGACTCCAATTACATTTAACCTTTGGATTATTGAAACACACAAGACACAACGCAATTGACATCCTAAAATTATAATTAATTCATTATGTTTCAATAAGGATAAATTAGTTTTTTAATACTAAATTTTGTTAGAATTAATTGCAAAATAGACAATTGAGGATTAATATTTTTAAAAATTTGAGTGTTGCGTTTTAATAGTTGGGTTAAGTATAATCAGAATAATAGTTTGGGTGGAAAAATGTAATTTACCCTTAAACAAATACAACTAGTTTTGATTATTATTAGCTAGTTGAAGCCATGAATACAAATAAGACTATAGAGTTTCTAAAACTTAGAAAGTTCTCCTCTTTAGAATGCTGGGACAAAATGATAAAATTGGTAATGGAAAATTCAATGCTCTTAGAATGGGACTGAGCTTCATATAATGTATATAAATATAAATATAAATATATATATATATATATATTTATATATATATGTTTGGCTTAAGGCTCGAACTAGGGGCTCAATACACAGACATAATTTGTACTCTAGAGAAGGTAAATAGCTTTTCTCAATCAAAAAATAAGTGACTTTGATGAAGCACGCCTTATCTTGTATCCTTATGCTCAATTTTGAAATGAAAAATATTCTTCATATTTCACAAGAGGTAGTGCGAGCTAGTCCTTTGTCTGTACCACAATTTTGGTCCATAGCATTACATTCTTCATTTTCACAAGCTATATGCCTGTATTAGTTGAATTACATTCTTCATGGCTCACTGGAAGATCCTAGGAAAATAAGTAGTCTTTCTTGTTGAGACTGTGAAATCTTCTCTTAAAATTGTATGGCAATTAACTTAAAATCTAGACCATTGATGTCATATCCTTAACTTGTTTTCTAGTTCTTTCATAAGAATGAGGACACTTTTGGTTCTTTCATAAGAATGAGGAAACTTCCGATTTCTTTTACCTTGTGCATCCATTCAGTGAAAACCATATTGTATCCTTTTTTTTTTTTTTGGTTGTTGCTAATCTTATATTGCTTATCCTTTAATGTTTATAAAACTTTCTTTTTTATTAATATCCTTCAATATCCACATGTTATTTGTAGGAGGAAAAAGACACTTACTATTTAGTATTTATTGCAACTTTTTTCCAGTGCTTTTGGGCTAAGACCAAGTGAAGAATCTATTCCTATCTGTTTAATATCTAATAATTGGCCCATTGGGTCACTGATCAGATAAAAAAAGGAAAGAAAGATAAGCGGCCCATTGGATCATATGATCTTAATTGATTTCTTTTAGGGGGAAGCCCATCAGAGTAGCTTCTATCAAGGTTACAACTTACAAAAAGACGTAGGACCACAATAGATTACACTACATTTACCACAATTCACCACGTGATGAGTTGTGAGAGGTAAATGTGACAAAAGTTGTGTGGTTTATTGTGGGTTTAACATTTTTCGTGATGGTAGATACTATCATAAGGTAAGAAGTAAATTAGATATTGACATGTCATAAACTCATACATCTTTCTCTTTCCTCCTAGCCATTGCACATGTTCCTCTTGTTCACCTATCTTGACATCCTACATTTATCCCATTTAATCCATTAATTTCAAGCTACCCCATCCTTCTTTTTCCATTGTTTCCCACCCATTTATTTGACCTTTCAAATTCTTGTTCCAACCGTAGCTTTTCGACCAATTCTTAAGTATTTTAACCCTCCTTTGTCACATAGAGGGTCTCTTTGTCTTAATCCTCTACTCGGTTTAAAATGTTCCCACTTACCACAATTAACCAGGACTTCAAAAGAGATAGAGGATATACACACAAGAATCCAACTGATGAAGACATCAACCCGAATTGAACCAACAGTCCACCTTGGGGAAATTCCAATTAACTCTATCATAGTCCTTTTGCAAGTCTAATTTGATAGCCATTTGTCTTGCTTTTACTTTTCTCACTTTGAAACTATGAAGCACCTCCTGGACCATTACTTGGTTATCCACAAATCCACTTACCAGGGATGAAAGGCTGACTGACATGAGAAAATCAAGCTTGTGGAGTAGGTGTTTGATTCTAGACGCCATCAACTAAGCTAGATTTGTAATATTCTTAATTAGCCTGAAAGAGTCTAGTAATGTCACATGTTATGAGAGCCACTAGTCTCTTTCATTGTCTTATCTGCTTCTATGTGACATTACAAGTGCATTTATAAATATGGAAAATGAGGTGCGCAGGAGACTGACATATGATGTATCTCTTTAACTAATTCTTCTTAATGCTGATGTTTGAAAAATATCATCACATATAAATATAGAAAATGCTAGAGCTACAAATTATCTTACAACATTTTATAAACTGTTGATGTAGTGAATAGTTATTGATAAGTGGAAAAACGATATTAGTGATGAGTTCAGATGATAATCATAAAAAATTGGTCATATTAACAGTTTATAAAAATGTTGCAAAATAGTTTGTAGTTGTGCTAGGTGTATAAAATGAGCTTATTAGTACGATCCAGCATTACCAATCCCATGCACTGTTATGTACCAGGTGTATAAACATGAACTCATTAACTCATACTTGATCTCTGAACTCAAGCTCTTTCATAAACATAGTTAAAGGTTTATAGTTGTTGGGGTTGCTGCTGTGGGTCAAACACGATGGCTGCTAAAGCTTGTGTGTAAGTTTAAAAATGTCTAACTTTGGTTAAGTTTTTTAAACTTACACAAGATGCAACTAAAGTTTAGTGTCGCATAGATAGTAATTTTTTTTTTAATATATAACACATGTATTGGAACTTATATACAGCCAGAGACATCAAATACAAGAGATATTTATAAACAACAAAAGTTCAAGAATATAAAAGGGCAAAAGAGGTTCCATTAATCCATTATCATTATCATAAATCATTTGTAGCAATTTTCATATTTATTAACTTTAAAGTATCATCCTAAAGGTATATAGGAATTCGCAAAGGGATGTGCAAAAATCGGCATGGCATATATTGCCATTAAATAAACAGTTTAAGGTAGTCATTGCACCCATAAGAGTACTCCAATAAAAATGCACAAAGAAGCAAAAAACAGATTCATATTTTTCCTTGAAGAAATCTCCTTCTGCTAAAAGAAATCTCATGCTATCTACAAGCCATGTGTATTCCGCACACCTAATTATTGGCAGTGTTGAAGTGCTCTTCACGTCCTTGTTGACAAGATTCGTACTAAAAAATAAATAATTCCCAAGCCCATGCAAAGAATGCTACCTTTGGATTAGTTATTTATTTATTTAAAACGTATGCATATATAGAACAGGTCTAACTGTCCAAGGAAAAAAAAATGATAATTTTTATGAAAATAATCTTTTGATGGTTGAGTAGATCCTCCAAAATTTGGCCTTGAAAAAAGGAGTGCATGAGGGTGTGGTTTTGTTCATGCACATGCACCACTAACATTGTTTTTGTTTATTTTTTTGATTACCACTAACCTCATTTTGATCAAATAAAAAACTAAATTGACTTGGAGAAATCTAATACTATATATAAAAGCAGAAGCCTTTACGGAGGTGCTGCCACGTTAAGGCAAAAGGCCACTTAAAATACTGCCATGTATATAATTTTAAGTTAAACCATTCGCACGTTGCACCATTTCAATAATCTGAAAACTTTACTTTTACTTCTACAACGCCGTTTGAAAGCCTCTCACTATAAATAACAAAAATAAGACTCAAAACCAAACGTTATACAAAAACAACCGCTGTTTCCATTCGTTAAACACAAACGGCCAAAAGAAAAACCCTTCCTTGTCGATCTGCTTTGCAGTTTGCACTATCTTCTGTTTCTTCTCTGCAACAGAGTGCAAACTTGCCCACATAGATTTCTGCCCACATACAGAGAAATTATTGTTCAGAGAGAGCGACCGATTGGAATTTTTTGGGTAGAAGAGGAAGAATAAGCGTTAGACTATTAACGCACCATGGATTGAGAGAGGGGTGCCACCACAAGTTCTGCCATCACCGTAAGCCTCCACTCCACCCATTATCAGACTACTGGAATCATTACTGCTAAAGTTTTGTTTTAAATTTAAAAATTTAGGGATTTTGGTTTTTATTTGGAGAATCAATTGGGTGTTAATTATGATTTAGATTGGTATTTTGGGTCAGATTTGGTTTTGATTAAGGGATACGGAGGTAGAAGAACCAAGCAGAGTCTGTAGGCGCCATGAGAGAAAAGAAATATCTAAGGCTAGCCATTATCCGTTCCCTCGCCAGACTTGGACCACCGAAACTGCAAGCACACCAGAAGAAAAAACTATGGACCATCAACTATGTTAGGCCATATATCCGCCACCCAAATCGTCGGAATTGGCACCGGTACAAATTTTTTCCCTATTTTTTAGATTTAGCCATTTGGGTATGAAATGTTACTTTTAATTGAGTTTTTTGTTGATATGTTTAGATTTGATTCGTTTTGTTTCGGGTTTTTGGGTTCTCTATCAAAATGTTTGTTTTCTCAATTTTAGACATTTGCTTTTGGTTTGTTTTTTAGATTACAGAAATCACTAAAAATATTGATTTCAGTTTGGGTACTTTCGTTTCTAATCTTTACAAAACCATTGAGATTAAATAAGTATAGGATTGAAATCAATGGGTATTTCCGTTTCTAATTTTTATTTTCTTTTTTCAATCTTATTTTAGGTCTTTCTAACGGAACATCATACACCCAGATAGAGTCCCTAAGGCACAGAGAGACAGGCCATATACCTGTAACCGCCTAACCGGTAAAGTTATTGTTTTTGGTTTTTTTTTTTTTCTTTTTTTTTTTTTTTCGTTTTTGAATATGATTTAGGTTTGAATTTCTTGGCTGGATTGGTTTAGATTTAGTTATTTCAATTAGATTTGGTTTTGAGTTAGGATTCCATTAGCATGCCGCTGATAGGTAATTTGTTCGATTGTTAATTTTTAACGTTTTAAATTATTGTTGCGTTATTTCTGACTTGAATTAGATTGGTTTGGTTTTAAGTGATCATTTATGAAATTCATTACGATTAGTATTTTTTCTCTTTTGAAAATTGTGACTGCTAAGTTTTTGAAATTGACAGCACTAATCAGCTTTGCAATGCCTAAGATAGTAATCAATATATAGCCTGTGTGGTCTATGGTGCTACTCATTTTAGTGATTTTAGGCAGTCTTTGTTAGAAAGTTTGTTTTAGATGGAGGCAAATCAAGCTGAGTTTGAAAGAATTCAAACTGGAAGTCTTTCCTGGATTTGTTATTGGCTTCTCACAAGTTGTTTGATGGAATTCCTAAAGACGTGTTCATGTGGCATGATTTTTTTCCACATAAATTAGTTCCTAAATCCATACTAGAGCTTTCTATCTTTAGTCCTCCATACTTTTAAATTTTAAGCTTGGAAAGATTCTCCCCCTTGCTAATTTTTTCAAGTTATTTATAGTGTACAATACCAGTTTTACTATAATATGGTTTTAGATTTCAAATGTTTAATAGACATGATTTCAACTTAGTCATTAAAGGTAGAAGATCTGATAACCTGAAATAGTCCATTAGACAGATTATATAAGTCATTCATATATTGAATGTGAGAGGCAGAGAATATTTATTTGTTTCGTAGATAACTATGATTAACCTCAACATAAGAAAATGTTTGGGCATGAGATTCTTTAAAAAAAATTGTGATGCTTTCTGTTATGTAAGACAAGAAAGCTTATGTAACTGTTATTCTTTGTTTTGTTATACTTTGAATGTGTTGTTAGTGGTACTCTCCCTCTCTCTTCCTCCTATTCCTTTTCTTCTTTGATGTCCAACTGTTCTTCTTTTTTTTCTTTTATCTTTTTGCATTTCATAATTTAGGGGCTGTGGTGGGTTAGTCTATTGGTTTTGTAGGTGACGAGTTAAATACATCTTCTAGGTGTTTCAAAAAAATCATGATTTGTATCAACTGTCCCAAGTCTCCTTCCTTCCAAAATATTTGGTTTGCAATGCCTATATTCTCTGTTATTATATCTCAGAAACCAGTGACTTACTTTTAAAAAGAAGCCAATGTTGTCTTTAAAAGACTTCAAACCCAGATAGTGTTTTAGTTGATAATCAGCAACATGGCGGGTAGCGTTAATAAAAATGAGAGAGTGAAGGGACTCGGTGATGAGACATGGTCATTGGAGCAGGTGAAAGACTTCAAGAAAGAGGAGAGGCTAATACCCACATCTGCAAAAGAAGTTAAAGTTTTCTTGACCACATTAAGTATTTTATATTGCGTAGTGAGAATTGAGGATTTACTGTTATTTGTTCAACTTCATGTGACTTTTAAATTTATATTACTATAAGCATTTGGTTTTACTTTGGGCGTCACTCCATTTGGAGATGATTGGATTTTTGATCAAGACAGCATGTTTATACAATGCATTAAAGATATGTTTGGTGTAGGTTCTAACAAATGGCTTTAGCAAGCTTGGTTTAGATCGAGGCAATCAGAAGGAATGCTTATGCTTTATTTTGATAAGGTGAAGTTGTAACTAATTTATATCTCTTGCTTGAGGTATCTGGTGCTTTGTAAGGAGCTAACTTACTAAAAGCAAGGCTTTGAATTTTTAAAGGAGATTTTAGAGTAAAGTTCAAAACTTAGTTTTTAACTAAGATCCATGCAACATTTTTTCCTTTGAGAATGCACTTGAAATTCCAATGTCTCTTTAGTTTCATCAGTTTATTGTTCTCTTCATTCATCTTATTTCAATTTCATGTTCATTCTCTGATTTCTATTTGGTTTTTCTTTTCTTCCTTCTTACCTTTTTTTTTTTTTTTTTTTTTGTTTGCTAGCCTTCTATGGTAGTTGTTGAAAAGGTAGAAATGCAAAGATGTACGAGCTGTTGAAATTAAAAACCGTTTTGGAATGAAATAGGAAAAATTTGGGGCTTTTAAAATAGCAATATAGAGATTTGAGACTATAAAGTAGAGAAAGATAAATCAGAGGCTTCACACATGGTTAGATTGCTGAAATCCTTACCTGTAAAGTTTAATTTTTAATTTTTAAAATTTGGATGTCATTAATAATTTATATTTGGGTATTTTGGTTGTGCTTCAGGTATTTTGGCCTAAATGCAACACCTTCCTGGTTTGGAACGCACTCCATCACTAAGTAAGTTTTCTATTTATATTTTCATACCTTGAAGTTCAACTTATTTGAATTCTCATTTTTCCCTTACCTTGGAAAACTTTCTTTCCTCAACTATTATACTTCTGGAACTTTTTTTCAAAAGTTTTATTTATATATTAAATAAAAAATTAGGAAAAAATGCATGAATTATGCATTAACTTTGATAAATGTTTGGGTGGTTTAAATAAAGGTATTTCAGTTAGATTTGGTTTCTACTTAGAGTAGTTCTTTTGATTTGGTTTGGTTTTGGATATTTGGATTAATATGGTTTTGGGTAATTTGAACTGGTAATTAAGAGTTAGATTTGGTCTCTGTTTAGTTAGCTATACCCGATAAAGTTTAATGTTCCTCTGAATATTAGTATGTTAGTATTGAGAAAAAGATCAAGGTTCCTGCAGTTATTGTCCGCAATACTCTTGCTTGCATAATGAAGGTAGGTATTAGTTTCCACCCTGTTGGTATTCTTCCCACCTATTGCATAGTTTGACGGCATTGCACAGTTTACCTGATGAGCAAGTCTGTACCCTGTAGTTTGCTGCATTTCATTGAGTTTATACTATTTATTGAGGATGTGTGCAACCATATAGTGTAATTTCTTATGTGATCTCAATATTTGTAAATATGCATTTATTTCGATAGCATGTTTTGTGCATGTCAAGTATGCTCAGTATATTTATGCATGAAATGACAAAATATGAGTGTTAGTTATGGATGTTTGGTAGCAAAAACAAATGCCAACCAAAATGCTCACACTACTGCATATGATCTCATTTTTACTAAATTCAACTTTTGAATGGTGAAACTAGAGAAAGAGATTATTTAATCTATTAAGACGAAATTTTCTTTTCTATTTCTTTGAGGAAATTAATAAGATATTTTACCATGGGAAAGGAAGAACTCTACCAAGAGCTTGGAAACCACTTTCTATTGTACTTTGAGACCACGATTTAACTTTGCCTTGTCTTGTGGTGAAAAAAGAGAGTACAACATACGGTGATACAATGTATACAATAAATGATCATTGTCATTCATGACAAGTGGAAGTCATGTATAATCAGATTAGTTTTATATTTATTGGGATGTGACGTGTGTTTTCGTTATTAAAATTATATCCTCATCTAGAAGGATTATATGGTATGGTGTAGCCAATGTTTCATATCAAAAAAGTTTACTGGGAATAACATAAACTTTATGTTATGCACAGACATAAATTGATGTACCAATTCAACACTACAATGTCATTAATATAATTGTCTTAGAGGATGAATGTCAGATGTGCTATGTGACCAATAGTTTTTCTGAGTTTTGACGCCCTTAATCTTTCTTATACAAGCTTTGATATTTTGACATGGTGGTAATGCATGCTTAATATGTATAATTATTACAAAGTGTAATAATTTGTATAAAATGAAAATTATGTCATATTGGCACTTACATCAAACTTCATTACTTCAATAATCTCTTTCCTTTTTTTCCCCCCTATTTTTTTAAGGCACATGCCTCATTTTGAATAAATTAGAGAAAATACAATTATGTGTATCATTTCAATAACTTTCCCGTGCATAGCATGGGTTTGAGGCTAGTATGATTTAATTTACCACCTAGCCCTCTTTGCTTTCCTGGTACAGATTGAAAAAAAAAAAGAAAAAAAGAAAGCTCTTTCTAATAATGATTATTGATTACTTTTTCACCCTGAATTTAAAATGGTTCTAAAACTTCTCACTATACTAGAATGTTTATTTTTTTTAATCCTAAATATCGTTAATGCAAACACAATCCTTTGTCCATGAAACTACACAAATCATTGTCATTCATCATTCCACGTGTTTTTCTTTTTAGGTAAAGGAAAAATTTAAGAAATACACGAATGATAAGAGGGGAGAATTTGAAGTTTGGTTATGACTTATGAGAATAGACCATATCACTGAGTTTCAGGGTTCTTAACAAACGGATGAGACATATAAGTATTACCAAGTCATCCATTGTTATTTTACCTATATAAAAATGTTGGTAATGTTTTGATTATAAAACTAAAACTTTCTCTCATGTAGATAGAATTTATTCATGAGACCCTTCTTCCACACTTAAATTTTTTTTGAAATATTAAGACATTTCAACTTATTTTTTTTTTTTTAGGGAATTGATAGTAGACTTTATTAGTTTAATATCATAGTGTACAATTAGGAAGAGAATATATGGGCATTTTTCAAATCAAGAATATGTTTTCCCTTTCTCTTTGGCAACACTAGCAAAAGCTAGAGTAGCTCTATTACATTTCAAAGGCACACTAACATAAGAAAAAAAATGTAAACTTTCACAAAAGGAATGAGGATAGAGAGGAAGTAGTAGTTCAGGAGCTACTTAGTAATGCTAGGATAAATATCAAAATAAAACCAACCAGGATATTCACAGCCAAAAATACATATTGACCAATTAAAAGAATTTGACCTACCTCAAGTCTTTAAAACTAGTAGTTTTACCTTGGATTGAATCCATATCAGCTACTGTATTTGCAACTTAATTACCATAAGATTGGGTGTCACTGACAAAATGTATACCAACCTGCATCACCTACAGAACCCTTTTGTGCTTGTTGATGAAAAAAAAAAAACATCAAAATGACTAAAAAGTGTCAAAATAAATCAGAACAGTTGTAGAGCCTTTTACATTAATTCTTCTCAGTTGATAACAATTTACAAAACACCTAGAGTTCTTTTAACCTTCTATAATCTACACTATTATACTAATACCGGCCTAGTATAATAGTTAATACTAAATACTAAGCCATATCCTCAATGACACCCCCCCCCCCCCCCTCTCTTTTTCTCATATATATATATATATATAGTACATAATCTATATCTTAGGCACACTAAAATGAGGATATGGCTTAGTATTGTGTGTGTGTGTATATATATACACACACACACTATGGAATTTGGGAGGAAGTGACATTAAAATGGGCTCTAACAATGGTGGCATCAAGTGTAATGGAAGCCAAAGCAGCATGGCTGAATAAGTATGGCTGAATAAGTACATAATCTATATCTTAGGCACACTAAAATGAGGATATGGCTTAGTATTGTGTGTGTGTGTATATATATATACACACACACACAATACTAAGCCATATCCTCATTTTAGTGTGCCTAAGATATAGATTATGTACTTATTCAGCCATACTTATTCAGCCATGCTGCTTTGGCTTCCATTACACTTGATGCCACCATTGTTAGAGCCCATTTTAATGTCACTTCCTCCCAAATTCCATAGACACAAGAGCCTTGTGCAATAGGTACAACCTTTTTTTTCCTCCTTCCTATATCCATTCATTGAAAGCTTTGATACATTATGTTAGGACATATGTGATTCAATGTTAGAAACATATATCACTATTTTATGTAATTAGCTAATCTTTTGACAAAATGCACTTTACTTGTAATTGAGTAGATCTAGGATGTGTTAATGCTTCAAGAAATAAGGTTTCAAGTTCAAGTGTTAATGCCATGCAAGTTTGTCCAAGAATCAAGTCAGAAAGTGCAGGATTTTAAAGCTCGACAGCTAGCATCTATCAAGGTTTAAAAGCTATTGAAGCCCGTGACTTGATAGCTAGCTCGATAGATGGCTATTTATCAAGGTTTATGAAATTCAGATTTTCTGTTATGTTTTTCATCCAATTCGTGGGTATATGTTTGGGTTTTCTTTTCTCACAACCCTAAACATATATAAAGATTATTTTAAGAGCCGTACAAGGTGACGCACAGTTGCACAAGAGCATAATTGCACAAGTGTGAAGAAAAGTGTAACCAGAAACTTAGTTTGCCCTAGTTTTTCTTTCTCTTGAAGAAATTTTTGTGTTTTGTACACCTTTGGATTTTGTGACCAAACAACTTCATGATCTTCATTGTCTGGATGAATTGAAGAACTTTGCAATCAACATTTTTCTCAAGTTGGTGATCAAGTAGCGTACTAAGATTCGCGCAATTGGTTAGTCATGTACTGGGAGCCGTACATTGAAATGAGAGATTGTCACTACAGAACAAGTCCAATTGGGTATTGGAGTAAGGGTTCAACTGTAGGTTGGTATAAGGTACTAGGATTCCTTTACTTGTAACCATTTGTTTTGATAATAGTGAATTCTCGGGAGTGGTGACCTTAAAATCACCCGGTGGGGTTTTTGCCGTGTAAGTTTTCCCCATTCATAAACAAATCATCGTGTCAATTTACTTTCCGCTACATACTTAGTTTAATTGGTGATTTGTTTGTGCTACCATGTGCTTTGCATGTTAATTTGATTAATTAATAAACTTGGCTAATTAATCAATTAATTTATCACAAGGGGTCAATATGTTTTTGGCATATCACATTAGATTTAAACAAGTAATGGAGTCAGTTGAATCCTAATTGAAAAGATATCATAGTTTTATTGAGATAAGGGATGAATCCCAAGCTAAACATGCAATAGCACACAAAATTGCAGAGATGATACTGTAATGGATGACAACCAGTGAAATAAACAGCAAATTAACAAATTATCTACCCCATTAAGTATAATCACAGATGAAAAATAAAATGATAAAAAGAAAGTCCAATAATCCAAAATTGTTCTACATTCAAATATGAAAATCTATGCATCAACAAAATGCAACGGACACAAACCAGTGAATATAGCATATTATTGTATAAATGTTACTTATTGCCCAAGTGCTCTTAGCAGCCTCAAATTTTTTTTTTTTTTGAATTGGCAATGAAAAAGACCTTAATCAGGCCAAGATTGATAAAGAAGTTCCGAGAAATTTTCTATTTTATTTTGCTTTTTGCATTTTGGTGGGAACCAAAAGAATCCAAGATAATGAGCACTGACTTGTGGCATGCTTATTTCAGTTATCCTCAACTACCAAATCCTGCTAAACTTTCACTGCACAGTGCAGAACCCCACCACCCCAGAGCTCAATTTGATGCAAATCAAACAAAAAAAAAAGAAAAAAAAGGATTTGTGTTTCTTGGATTATCAATGTAATTTTTCTCGGTAAGATAATGTGTCATTCTTCAGTAATTACTCTGAAATAATAAAAATAAAACACCCCCCCCCCCCCCCCCCCCCCTGTCAACGTTCATAGAAAAAAATAATAAAAAACCAGAAATTTAACAACTAATATATATACAAAAATTGCTACAAAATAGAAATGAGAGCTAGAGAGACTTACCTTGCTTTGGGTAGGGTTTGTGGTTTTGGGTAGTATTTTTGTATTTGAAATTTTGGAAAAGAAATGGTGAGTTTTGAGTAAAGAAGAAGAGAGGAGGAGGGGAAGTGGGTTAAGGAAGATCCATGAGAGGGAGAGGGAGAGGGAGAGAAAATGTGGGTGAGAGGAAAATATCTACAGTAAAGAAGTGGGAGACTAAAAATGAGAGACCAAAGCGGTGGGAAGCTGAAAAAAATAAGTGGGAAGTCTGAAATTTTTTAAGTGATACAAGGGACTTATTGTGACGAAAATGGCACTTATTGCATCGGCAGTTATTGGGAACAGGAATTTGAATAAGTGCCATTTAAAATATTCCATATTTTATTTCTGGATGAGATTTAGATATCGTTTTATAGGTACTCTAGCTTATACTTTTCAATTTAATCCAAGTATATAGCCTTAAAAGTTGTAATTTATACACAACTGAAGTGTATTGACCAGTCCCTCAAAAAAGAAAAAAAAAGAAAAAAAAAAAGAAGTGTATTGACCAATAGAATAATAGGCCGCATATTTCAATTTAATTGAGAAACTTAGTTATATTTTGCCCTTTATTACCACTCTGCTTCATGTTCTTAGATTCATCATTCAATTGCTTCTTAAATCACAAATATCTTTTGTGGTGTTAGACATATAGTCAAGGTCAAAGTCCATTGTATTATCGCAGTCAAAATTTAACTACGAATTTTAATCGTTATTGTACACAGTCTATTTATACTAATAACTTTAAGGTTAATCTAGGATTTATATATATATATATATATATATATATATATATATATATATATATATATATATATATTTGTCGCAGAATTAATCTAGAGTTTTCTATTGTATACCACTCTATAGGTTCATTATAATAGGCAGAGTTCAATAATAAAGATATAGTAGTTATTTAATGCTTTTCGACGTAGCTGGTCACAAAGGCTAAACCATATTATTTTGAGTTATGTTAGGGACGCAACAAAAATTCATAATAATTTCATAATATTTTTAAATTAAGATTATAAAAAAAGTAATTATACATTGTGGTGGGTTATGTGTGAGGTAGTAAGCTAATTTAAGGATGTAAAATTATTGCACCATCTTACCAATGTTGTCAGCCTATTATAGGTTTTAGAGTAGTTAGATTTAGGCTTTTGTGAACATGAAATTACAATTCCATCTCATCTCTAAGCCTAACTATCCCGATACATTCCCTTCTTTGGACAATGTCCTTCGAAAAAAACCCATACACACTACCACACATCCTTCCCCAATTAGAAAAGTCATCCTCCATATAAGCTCACGTTAAAGCTTCTCATAATCACATTGGTGGATCATAAAGCGAAACATAAAAAAAATGTTACAGAAGATTTGTATTCAGCATCTGACTTAATTTCCTTCTAATCATGCTTTTTAATTACTACCTTTGTTGCCTTTATTGGCTCGCCTTCGAAGTTTGCTACCTTGGTTGATCGGTAGCCTCTATTTGACTTTCTTACTTGTCACATGACTCAAACATATTTCTTTGTATACCGGGTTTCTTTATGAACCACTCCTTTAACTAGTACTTCCTACCTGCCATCTTACTTTCTTTCTAGTTTTGCATCTCTCTCATCTTTGGTCAAGTTTCTCAAATCATGCATACGGATGGGCATTGCCTTCATTCCAATATATCATTTTCACTCCACTTGGACACACTTTCCTTTTAAACTCAGGTTGTCATCAATCTTATACTACCTAGGAGGATTGTTAGAGATATAGTCAAGATTCAAGTATATTGTATCCTAGTCCAAATTGTACTAAGAATCATAATCCTTACTATATACATAGTTGAAATTATATTACTATAACCTTAGGCTTACTCCAAGGTTAGTCTACTATATATGCACTCTTCATTGAATTCATTTGCAACATGCATATAGATATCAATAGTAAAATAGTGGTTATTTGGGCCTTTTGAGATTGATGTTGGCTGCTCAGATCAAACCATATTAATTCTTTATGCCCTCTCTCTCACTTTTTTTATATACTTCTTAATATTTTATTTTATTTTGTATACTTCATTTCTTGATGGTGTAGTTTTGTGTTATTTGCAGAAAAAGGTGAGAATTAGGGTTTGTGTCAAATAATTTACCATGACTAGAGTTTGGCTTATGGTGTTAGTAGTTTTTTGCCATGAGATTTTCTCAAATGGGGGTGGTTACAAATATCTCTACAAGGCCTAGTGTTGTCGACATTGGGGCTATTCTCGCTTACAAGTCTACTATTGGAAAGTTTGCAAAAGTAGCAATAGAAGCTGCAATTGAAGATGTGAATTCTGATCCAACTGTTCTTGCTGGAACTAAGATCCAACTTAAAATGCAAGACTCCAATTACAACGGATTTTTGGGCATTGTTGAGAGTAAGTTATTTGTTTATAACTCTTGTTTGTTTGTTCACTTGTCATATTCTCTAAGGTAGGTTACCTCGAATCACCAATCGATTGTGAATTTTCTTTCTTTAACTTATCATAACAGCTTTGCAGTTCATGGAGAAAGACACAGTGGCCATAATTGGCCCCTTAAATTCTGTAACAGCTCATGTAATTTCTCAAATTTCAAATGAGCTCCAAGTTCCTCTATTGTCATATTCAGCAATAGACCCAACGTTGTCTTCACTTCAGTTCCCATTCTTTGTTAGAACTTCCCAAAGTGATCTTTTTCAGATGGCTGCAGTAGCAGAAATTGTAGACTACTATGGATGGAAGGAGGTGATTGCACTCTATGTTGACGATGATTATGGCAGAAATAGGATTGTTGCATTAGGGGATAAGCTTGCTGAGAAACGATGTAAGATCTCATACAAAGCATCCATGCCCTCTGAAGCGACCCAGGATGACATCACCGACGTGTTGATTAAGGTTATGATAGATTACTAATCAACAAAACTTTAAACTATTAGGAATGGATGGATATAATCATTTAACTATTTGGCTAACCCACCCCCTTAATAAATAGGATTCAACACATAGGATTTTTAACCTTTTAAATGGGAGATAGAGTAGAGACAGAATTTAAAATTAGGAATACTAGCTTTGATATTATATGATAAATTACTTATTATCACAAATGTTTGAATTTAAATCATTTTTTGTTGTTGTTATTGTAACAGGTTTCTCTAATAGAGTCTCGAATAATTATTGTTCACACTTATGATGGTCAGGGTTCGATGGTGCTTAATTTAGCAAAGTATCTTGGAATGATGGAATCTGGGTTTGTGTGGATAGCTACTAATTGGCTCTCTACCATATTGGATACTTATTCTCCCCTAGCTTCAGATGTAATGGATGATTTTCAAGGAGTTATTACATTGCGTATGTATGCACCAGATTCAAAACTCAAAAGAAAATTTGTTTCCAAATGGAACAACTTGACCAAGGGAAAAAGTGCTAATGCCTCTTTTGGGCTAAATACTTATGGTCTATGCCTATGACACAGTTTGGCTGCTTGCTCATGCAATTGATGCATTTTTCAATCAGGGAGGAGTTATCTCATTCTCAAATGATTCGAGGTTAACTGAGTTGCACGGAGGGAGTTTGAGACTTGATGCTTTAAACATCTTTAATGGAGGGAATTTGTTGCTTAAGAGCATTTTACAGGTTAATATGAGTGGTGTAACAGGACCAAATGAGTTTACTTCAGATAAGGACTTCATTAATCCTGCATTTGAAGTCATCAATGTCATTGGCACAGGGTTTAGAAGGGTTGGTTATTGGACTAACTATTCTGGCTTATCAGTTTTATCTCCAGAAGTGATTTACACAAAGCCTCCTAATCGTTCCAGTGCAAATCAAAGACTATATAGTGTAATTTGGCTAGGACAAACTACACAACTTCCTCGAGGGTGGGCTTTTCCGAAAAATGGAAGGCAATTGAGAATTGGAGTCCCAACAAGAGTTAGTTTTCGTGAATTTGTGTCACAAGTAGAAGGCACTGACATTTTCAAAGGATACTGCATTGATGTATTTAATATTGCATTGAGTTTATTGCCATACGCTGTCCCATATAAATTAGTTCCATTTGGGGATGGTTGTAATAACCCAAGTTGCACTGAGCTTGTGCGTTTGATCACGACGGGTGTAAGTACTACCAAAAAAAAAATTGCTTTAGAACTTTGTGAAGTTTTCATTGATTTTCCAAGGCCAAAATATTCTTTTTGTTCCTCAAATATAGTTTAGGTTCTTTCCTCATCCTTAAGGCTTAAAAAACTCTATTTCTATCCCTTCAAACTTAGAATTTCAACTGTTCATCATTCTGTCCACTTTGAGTAAGTTTGATGGAAACAAAATAAATAAAACATGGATGAGGAAACATAGAAATAGATGAATGGGTCACATTTTAAATTTTTAGAAATGAAAATAGAACATATACTATTCTTCAAGGACGAAAGAATATTTTGGCCATTTTTATGATTCTCTAATTTTCTTCTTCCATATAGGCCTTTGATGCAGCAATAGGTGACATCACAATCACTACTGATCGAACAAGACTGGTGGATTTTACACAACCATAGATCGAGTCAGGGCTAGTAGTAGTGGCCTCAGTTAAGGAGTTGAATTCCAATGTTTGGGCATTTTTTAGGCCATTCACTCCAATGATGTGGCTTGTCACAACTATTTCTTTCCTCGTTGTGGGAGCAGTTGTTTGGTTTTTGGAGTGTAGAAATAATGAAGAATTCCAGGGTACCCCAAAAAAACAATTTTTCATTGTTCTATGGTGAGGAATTAAACATATCATGGCCCCGAGCTAAATGCTTAAATACCTTTTGTCGCTTTTTGCTTAGTGAAAAATAATCAAAATAAGTTTCATCCTACTAGTTTTACTTTTTATTAGTGTAAACAACTCAACATTAAATTGATTCAAAGTTTCTTTTTATGTAATTTTGTTGTTGACGTAAGATTGTAACAATGGAGGTTAGACTTTGGCGCAATGGTAAGTGCCTTCGATTGAAAGAGGCAAGCTCGAGTCCACGAATCAACTTCTCCTATAATTTCTTATTTATTTAAAAAATTGGTAGTAAATTTGCTTATCAATCACCTCTCCCAGGCCTCAAAATAATAGGACTTTTGTGCACTGGGTACAATCTTTCTTATTAGATTGTACAATGTAGATTCCTAGTTCTTTCTGATTTAGGGAAAGTAAAAAACTCCTTGCTATCTTTTGCTATAGAGATCAAACTATTCATAAATGTGAAATAGTAATTTGTAGGAGAGTCTTTTTTGTTGGGAATTTCCTTCTTTCTTATGATATGCCTATTTGATGAATCAATCATTTTTAGATTGCATCTTCTTAGCCTAATCCTCCTATCACCTACATTTCTTTGATTCTGCAGGTTTAGCTTTTCAACATTGTTTTATGCCCAGAGTAAGTGAATTGGCTCTAATTTACTTGTATTTTTTAATGGTCATAGGTATAGCAATGGTAGTTTGTCTTTCACTTATCAAGTAACCTCTTTCTTGTTTTTTGTAGAGGCAAAAACAGAAAGAAACCCTAGTCGTTTTGTGCTACTTATATGGTTATTTGTCGTTCTTATAATAAACTCAAGCTACACTGCAAGTTTGTCCTCAATACTTACACTGCAACAACATTCTTCTCCCATTTAAGGCATTAAAACTCTGATTAACAGCAACGATCCCATTGGCTACCAACAAGGTTCATATGCCCGAAGTTATTTAGTTGAGGAACTTGGTATTCATGAGTCCAGACTTGTTCCTCTTAACTCTGCTGAAGATTATGCCAAAGCCTTAAAAGACGGTCCACAAAGGGGTGGTGTTGTTGCTGTTGTTGATGACCGTGCATATGTAGAACTCTTCCTCTCAACTCGTTGTGAATTCAGTATTGTAGGTCAAGAGTTCACCAAAGCTGGTTGGGGATTTGTAAGTATCTCTTTTATCAATGACATTGCGCTTCCTGGTATTGCACTACTCCTTGCTTTTGGAATTCATGTTAGATAGGCTCGTCTCTTGTGAAAAATGTTTAGTTCCAAATATGTTTGGAGCCTTAAGCTTCAATTATCAATAGGAAAATGACATATGTCCTATCATACACAATGTACATGACTTATTTAGTTGGTTGGGTTAAGAGGGTTATGTCCATAGCATATGACAAACAATAAATATCATCTTCTTATTGGTAATATTTATAGAGCCAAACTTTGTCTTTCATATTGTGCAACTATAATTTATTATCTGTAATCTAAATAGTCAGTGACTCTAAACATGTTTGCACCTATATTGTTCTAACATACTATGTGGCAATTGAAGAGATTATTCATTTGTAGTTTTAGTCACATAACTTTTTTAATGAGATATATAACTTGTTTAAATAATATACATGGATAGTCTTATAATTTGTCACATATTTGATAGAAAAAAAACCTTCAAACATGTTTGGAGCCAAACTTGCTCCATCTATATAAAACCAAAATCTTTTACTTTTAGTTTACTTCTATAAGAAAATTGTCGATACATAAACTTTTGAAAACTCACAATTTTCACATAATTATTCTCTCTCTCTCTCTCTCTCTCTCTCTCTCTCTCTCTCTCTCTCTATATATATATATATATATATATATATATATATAAAATCAACTTTAAATTCTATAAAGATTCTCTATAAAATTTCCTAAATTTACATATTCCATTAGAATCTTACCACTATCATATTTCCTTTAAATGGTAAAGGTTCATATATAAATAGAATCATAATGTGTATTAATAACTAACATAATGATCAAATTCTACCTTCTTGAAAAGTGGTCCCTTTCCTCTTATTGTTAGTGTTGTCGTTCTCCGAGTACCATTCTTCTACTATCAACATCATCTTTAATTATGTCATCCTTGAGCCACCATTCCTCCGCTAATGTCAACAATTATCTCCAACGTTCCACTTCATGTCAAGCCCAATTTATTCTGCAATTGATTTTATCTTGCTTGCTCTACTACGCATTAAGTTTCTTTCCAAACTAATGGTGTTCTCAAGCTTTTCCCTTAATTTGCAGAGGTATGTTAGAGATGTTAGTCCATGTTGGATGTACTCATACTGTTGTACTACATATCCTAACTTATGCCATATTCTATGGTTAGTCTATAATTAGCTTCTATAGCTAGTCTAAAGTTAATCTATTTATATAAACCCCTAATGTGCTTGTTGTAACACCCTAATCAATATAGTACATATGTAGACGTTCGTGTAGATGTAGATTGTTTGGCCAAATCAAGTTAATTTTATTTTCACTTTCTATCTTTATCTCTTATCAATCTCACTCATAATCACAACATAAATTCTAATGAAAGCAAACGAAGAATATTGGAGTATCTTATCAATTCTTTATTTTCATGGAAGAAAGAGAAATTTGGGGAGTATTAACTTTAAAATGTCCTAATTAAAAGATTTTAACAATCTTCAAAATTTGACCAACATGCATGCTTACTTGAAATCCTAACATGTTGAGTCAGCATTATTTGAGCATAATCTCTCTATATATCATTCTCTATGTTAACATTCCTAGCATCATGCATTAACCAACCAAAAGGGTGTGTGTGTGTGTGTGTGTTTGTTAATGGTAGCTAATAGTTGTTGGCTTATAATAACATGGTTATATTCCTCATTGATCATTAGGCCTTTCCACGGGACTCACCTTTAGCAATTGACATGTCAACTGCCATTTTAAAACTGTCAGAGAATGGTGACCTCCAGAGAATTCATGACAAATGGCTTATGAGAAGTGCTTGCACTGGGCAAGGCACAACTACTGAAGTGTACCAGCTTCACCTTAAAAGCTTTCAGGTTCTCTTTGTCCTATGTGGGTTCGCATGCCTGTTTGCTCTCATTGTACATTTCATAACATTGGCGTGCAAGTTCCCAGGTGTAGTTCGGCCTCATGGTCAAAGTTCAATATATGAATGTCTTCAGAAATTTCTTATGTATGTTTGGGAAATCGAAAAGAAAGACAAAGACCCCTCTAATAGAGGTGTAGGTGATGAAGATGCATCAACTGATGTAGAACAGATAGCACATGCTTTCCTAGAGCAGCAGGGGTGTAGGAAGTCACAACGCAAGATCAAAGGGGGGTGCCAGTAGGAGGGCCATCGGGGTAACAGTGTCGGAATTGCATGAAATTTGGCAGGTTGAAATTTAGGCGAATTCCTTCATTAAGGCCCCAATAACAGTGTTTTTGCTATTTATAGTAATATTTGTTTTTCCTTAATAACTTTTAGTTTAAAAGTCAGAATAAGGTCCCGTTTGTTTTGGGATGATCCTTAAAGTCAGTAGTTTATGATTCTGCAATTAACTCAATTTTGCCATTTTTGGTAAAATTCGGTATTTTGTCACCTAATCGCGTAATTAGTGCGAATTAGGGTTTTTAGACGTTTTTCCTTAGTATTTATATGTTTTGTAGCCGTCAGAGGCAAAGGGGACTATTATCAATAAACACAGACATTTTGTCAAATTTTCTTCTGGTGGATTCCAGTTTTATTCTCCTTGTGGATTCAGGGAAACCCCTCGTGGATTCGAGGTTTACTACTAGGAACTAATAGTTTAGTTTCTGTTCCATCAAGAGAGCATCGTGTGTGCTTTCTTCAGGCTTCCGCGACATCAGTTGGTATCAGAGCCTTGACTTACCCTGGTCTGATGGCTAACCGGCGAGACGGTGACCACCACAACAATGGCGGCGGTGACGACGTCAACAACCCAGTCCTCACTAGGGCTGAGTTCCTTGATTTTCGTGATGAAAATCAACAATTTCATGATTCAACCCAACAGACTCTGGACCAGATTCAAGAAGCGCTTGCCACCTTGCTTAACCGAAACCCTAATCGTGATGACGAAGAGCGACGTGATAACCGAGCGCGTGGCCCTCCCCATCGTGGTCCAAACCGGAACAGGCAGCAAGACTTCCATGAAGAAGACAGTGAAGACGAGGAGTATGCAGAGAGAGTCCTTGGAAATCATCGTGGTCTGGCGAGGGATAATGGCCGAGATTATCAGGAGCAGAGGGACTATCGGATGAAAGTGGAATTACCATCCTTTAATGGTAATGTCTCCATTGAAGAGTATTTAGATTGGGTCAGTGAGGTGGAAAAGTTTTTCGATTATATGGGTACAGCAGATGACAAACAGGTGTGTTTAGTGGCCTACAAATTGAAGGGAGGAGCATCTGCCTGGTGGGATCGTGTTCAATTAAACCGTACCCGTGAACGAAAGCTTCCAATACGATCATGGAGGAGAATGAAAAGATTAATGGTAGATCGGTTCTTACCACCAGATTACCAGCAGGAGTTGTTCAGATAGTACCAGGATTGCAGGTAGGGTACTCGGACAGTTAATGAGTACATGGAGGAGTTTGACAGGTTGGCGAATCGCAATGATTTGGAGGAAACTGAAGATCAACGGATATCCAGATTTGTACACGGGTTGCGAGTTTCCATCCGAGATCAGGTATCCCTACAAACCCTATATACTTTGAATGAGGCTGTAACCCTATCCAAGAAAATAGAATATCAGCATCTCAGGGCAAGTTCAAAGTTTTCCAACCGCAATTCGGAGTCCTCTAGTTCCACTGCCAACAAAGGTAAACAGCCCATGTTTACACCACGGTCACAACCCATGGTTAGGGAGAATAGTGGTGTCAACCAATCCACAGTGGCAGTAGCAGGTTCCGCAGCCCAGCCGATAGCAAATGCCAACCCCTATGCTAAGCCAATTGGGAATAAGTGTTACAGGTGCGGAGACCAGGACATCGATCTAGTACTTGCCCTAAGCGAGCGGCAGTGAATCTGGTGGTGGCAGAAGAGGGCGAGGTAGAAGGTGAACAGGAAGGTGAAGAGGTGTATAATGATGCTGATCCATATGCCTATGATCCCAATAAGGTCCAAGAGGACGAGGAAGGCGTGCCATTAGGGCGGTCTTTGGTGATTCAAAGGTTGTTGCTCACACCAAGGGTGGAATACGGTGATCAACGGAATGAGATCTTCCGAGCACGATGCACCATCAGTAAGAGGGTTTGTGATTTGATCATTGACAGTGGCAGTGTAGAGAACATTGCGTCGAAGAGTTTGGTTACCAAGCTGGGACTGAAAACAGAAAAGCATCCATCTCCATACAAGATAGGTTGGATCAAGAAAGGTACGGAAACTCTGGTTACTCAACAATGTCGTGTTACTTTTTCTATGGGTAAATGTTATGTAGATGAAGTAGTTTGTGATGTTGTTGAAATGGATGCATGTCATTTAATACTGGGTAGACCTTGGCAGTATGATGTAGATGCTACTCATAGGTGTAAGGATAATGTGTATGTGTTTTTTAAGAATGGCAGAAAAATTGTCCTTGGTCCTATTAAGGAAGGCAGTATACCCAAAGCTTCTAAAGTGGAGGGGAAGCCAGCACTCCTCATAGTGAACAATGAAGATGAGTTTGATAGGGAGTGTAAGGAGTTGAAACAGGTATATGCTATAGTGGTGACGGATGGCGAGCCAAAGAAGGTTGCTGAAATACTTGAGGCAATCCAACCATTAATCAAGGAGTTTGAAGTGCTTTTCCCAGAAGAGCTGCCTGCAGGTTTACCACCAATGCGTGACATCCAGCATTGCATTGATTTAGCTCCTGGAGCTAGTCTACCAAATCTGCCACATTACAGGATGAATCCTCAAGAGGGTTAGATTCTACAAGGGCAGGTGAATGAGCTTCTGAGCAAGGGGCAGATCAGGGAGAGTATGAGTCCATGTGCAGTATCAGCATTGTTAACACCAAAGAAGGATGGGAGCTGGCGTATGTGTGTGGATAGTCGAGCCATCAACAAGATCACAGTTAGGTATCGATTTCCTATTCCTCGACTAGATGACATGTTTGATATGCTGAGTGGGTCCAAGTGTTACACCAAGCTGGATCTCAAGAGTGGGTATCACCAGATTCGGATCCGACCTGGAGATGAGTGGAAGACAGCTTTTAAGACAAAGGAGGGGTTGTATGAGTGGATGGTAATGCCTTTTGGATTGTCCAATGCTCCCAGCACTTTCATGAGACTTATGAATCAGGTATTGAAACCATTCATTGGAAAGTTTGTGGTAGTTTATTTTGACGATATCTTGATTTACAGTAAGACAGAAGCAGCCCACTATAATCATGTGCGCGAAGTATTAGCGGTATTGCTGGCCAATGAGTTGTATATCAACTTGAAGAAGTGCAGCTTCTTGACTGATAAGTTGCTGTTCTTAGGGTATGTGGTTAGTGCGGATGGGATTCATGTTGATGAGGACAAGGTCCGTGCAGTCAGAGAATGGCCAACCCCAAAGACAGTGAGTGATGTGCGAAGCTTCCATAGGCTAGCAACCTTCTATCGGAGGTTTGTTCGAGATTTCAGTAGCATAGTAGCCCCTATCACTGAGTGTCTGAAGAAGGGGAAGTTCTTATGGGGAAAGGAGGCAGAACAAAGCTTTGCCTTGATCAAGGAAAAGTTGAGCACAGCCCCGGTTTTGGCATTGCCCAACTTCGATAAGGTGTTTCAGGTGGAGTGTGATGCATCTGTGGTCGGGATAGGTGCTGTTCTTTCACAAGACAACAGACCAGTAGCATTCTTCAGTGAGAAAGTCTGTGAAGCTCGAAGTAAATGGTCGGCCTATGAGCTGGAGTTCTTTGCTGTAGTACGGACTCTTAAGCATTGGGAGCATTACCTGATTCAGAGGGAGTTTGTATTATATACGGATCATCAGGCATTGAAGCACATCAATAGTTAAGTTAGTATTAACAGGATGTATGCTCGGTGGGTAGCTTACATACAGCGCTTCCATTTCACATTGAAGCATAAGTCTGGTGTCACTAATAAGGTGGCTGACGCACTCAGTAGGCGAGCATCTTTGTTGACCACCCTACGTACTAAAGTTGTGGGGTTTGATTGCCTCAAGGAGCTGTACGAGAATGATGAGGATTTTGGTGATATTTGGGGTAAGTGTCAACAAACTCATACTGCTGTTAATAGTATGTACATCCAAGATGGTTTCCTCTTTCGGGGTAACCAATTATGCATCCCTAAAAGTTCATTGAGAGAGTAGATTATTAGGGAGCTGCATGGTGGAGGTTTGGGTGGACATATGGGCAGAGATAAGACTATAGCGCTGGTGGAAGAGAGGTATTATTGGCCACAACTCAAGAGGGATGTTGGCAATCATGTGAGGAAGTGTCCAATTTGCCAAACTGCTAAGGGTCAATCTCAGAATACTGGTTTATACATGCCTTTGCCAGTTCCACAAGCACCATGGGAGGATCTGTCTATGGACTTTATACTGGGTCTTCCTCGAACCCAGCGAGATATGGATTCTGTTTTTGTTGTGGTTGACAGGTACTCGAAGATGTCCCATTTCATAGCATGCAAGAAGACTTCAGATGCTATTCGAGTGGCCAATCTGTTCTTTAAGGAAGTTGTGCGTTTGCATGGAGTGCCAAAGTCCATCACCTCTGATCGGGATACCAAGTTCATTAGTCACTTCTGGCGGACTTTGTGGAAGCGTTTTGACACTTCCTTGAATTACAGCAGCACTAGTCATCCTCAGACTGATGGCCAGACAGAAGTGGTTAATCGCACTTTGGGGAATCTGATCCGGTGTATCTCAGGCGAGAAGCCCAAGCAGTGGGATCTTGCATTGTCCCAAGCAGAGTTTGCGTACAATAGCTCAGTCAATAGAAGCACTGGTAAGTTTCCATTTGCCATTGTCTACTGCGTGCCCCCAAAACACGCTTTGGACTTGGTACCTTTGCCTGAGCTTCCAGGAGTGAGTCAAGCAGCAGAGAATATGGCTGATCGTATTCAGGCCATGCAAGAGGAGGTGAGGCAGAAACTTGAAGCTACAAATGCCAAGTACAAGGAAGCTGCTGATAAGAAGAGGCGTGAGAAGATCTTCAATGTTGGGGATTTAGTGCTGGTCTATCTTAGAAAGGAGAGATTTCCTGTTAGTACCTACAACAAATTGAAGGACAAGAAGTATGGGCCATTTCAGATTACTAAAAAGATCAACAACAATGCTTATGTGGTTGCTCTTCCTTCAGACATGAGCATTTCTTCTACCTTCAATGTTGCTGACTTGTATGATTATCATCCTCCTGATGAACCAGATAGTGGGAACTCGGGGTCGAGTTCTTTTCAAGTGGGGGGGACTGATGTAGAACAGATAGCACATGCTTTCCTAGAGCAGCAGGGGTGTAGGAAGTCACAACGCAAGATCAAAGGGGGGTGCCAGTAGGAGGGCCATCGGTGTAACAGTGTCGGAATTGCATGAAATTTGGCAGGTTGAAGGGAAACGACATTCTGATCCAGATTCATGCCATGAACGTCACCAAAATTTAGGCGAATTCCTTCATTAAGGCCCCGATAACAGTGTTTTTGCTATTTATAGTAATATTTGTTTTTCCTTAATAACTTTTAGTTTAAAAGTCAGAATAAGGTCCCGTTTGTTTTGGGATGATCCTTAAAGTTAATAGTTTATGATTCTGCATTTAACTCAATTTTGCCATTTTTGGTAAAATTCGGTATTTTGTCACCTAATCGCGTAATTAGTGCGAATTAGGGTTTTTAGACGTTTTTCCTTAGTATTTATATGTTTTGTACCCGTCAGAGGCAAAGGGGACTATTATCAATAAACACAGACATTTTGTCAAATTTTCTTCTGGTGGATTCCAGTTTTATTCTCCTTGTGGATTCAGGGAAACCCCTCGTGGATTCGAGGTTTACTACCAGGAACTAACAGTTTAGTTTCTGTTCCATCAAGAGAGCATCGTGTGTGCTTTCTTCAGGCTTCCGCGACATCATCAACCCACTAGTGTGTTTGCAATAAAGAGATCGTATAATGTATTATCTTAAAATAAAAGTTTGGGTAGAGATGATGAAGCCTATATAGACTTTCACTAGACTTCAAATTCTCTTCCAATGTCTACTTTTGCACTTTGATTGGCTTTTCCTTAAAGTTTTCCCTACTTGTATATGTATTTGCTCTTGTAACCTTATTTCACATGGGAATGAATACAAATTTAGACTTGCACTGTACAAATTTGGGTGAATGGTAGTTTCATTGCATGTTCAGTTTTAAATACAGTTTAAGAATAAGAAAATAGAAGCACCCTTAGCCCAAAGAAATTAATGTGTTTTGGTCAATAAAACCTTTGTCCACAACGCCAAGAGTTAAATGACTACTTGTTGCATGAAAAACACACAAGGGCTTAGCCACATCAGTAAGCAAACACTTCATTCTAATAGGATGTGTTCTGAAAAATGTTGGTGTTCTTTTTGCATAAGAGTTTAATAGACATGTTCTTCATAGCCAATCAAGCGGTTTAGCTCTTGGTGCTTGTTAACTAATTTGGGCTGTACTTGTACAATAAAGAGCTTCGGCTTGCAAGAATGTTGATGGGATGTATAGATTTGTTGCCTAACCAGCCCAACTGGCTTGCTAGGCTCAATTTGTGTAGAAAGAAAACATGAGCGGTGAACCCGTTCAATGTAGCAAAATTTGGTTGGTCATAAGTCATAACTCGTAAGGCCCACTCCGTAAAGTATGGTGGAACATAGGCAGTAAGCCTAGTTTGTGAGGCAAAAGAAGACACAAGTCATAAACTCAATTTATGAAGTAGAAGACAATCCAGGTTACGAGGCCCATAACATGAAGTGAAGTCCATAAGTTATAAAGCCCACATCATGATTATTAGGCAAACCTCAATATTAAAAAAAAATAATAATAATAACAATTTGGGGGTCCATCCTATCCACTCCTTTGTAATAAAGTCCCAAGACTCTCGTGGGTTTCAATTAGTTCAACTGGTAAAGTGTCTAATGGTTGAATAGGAAATCTGGGGTTCAATCCTCGCTTATACCAAAAACCAATTGGTGTCTTGATCTGATGATAAAGAGCTATCATTAGAAGTGGACCCCATAGGTTGAAACTCTCTCTCAAAAAAAAAAAAGTCCCAAGACTCCCAACACCTTAAAATTTGGTTCCATATGATTTACGCAACATATTCAAGAGGAACCCATGAAACAAGATATATCACTATATCCACCATGATAAAGCTAATCTAAATCCTCAACTTACTCTAAAATAAACTTAATAACAATAAAAATTAGATTTACTAGCTATTTTATGTTAGAAATCCAAAACCTCAAATTTTCATCATAAATAAACCTTAATTGTCCACCATTTATAAAAACCATAAACACACTCATCAAATAAGTCCACCAAATTCAAACTCATAAACATAATCACATGAATATCACTTCAAAAACTTAGATTAGAAGAACATTAGAGGGGGCATATAGAACTATACATATTTACACTCCGAAGTCCAAACATCTTTCATTCTTATTTGTTTAAATGGTAGGTTTATCTTTAAATTTTGGGGAAAATTATACTTTATTCCCTTAAACTATATCTCATGTTACACTTAACCCTTAAACTATGCGATTGCACACTTAACCCCTCTCAACTATTGTAAGGTTGAATTTAATCAACCATCTTGTTGGCTTTATTATGTGCCAAATTTGCTTGTAATTCAGCATTTAGAAACCCTGTATTTAGGTGGAAATCATGTAAGGGTAGTGTGTGAGAAAGTGTGAAGAAATGCTCAAGAGTGTGCACTCAATAGGGCCTCGCGATTGGATCTCGTGATTAGCTCGCAGCTAGCAAGTTGCCAAAGCTGACACACGTGTGAAGCATGCAGAGGAGCTGAAGAGTCATGCCAGATGGAGCCCTACAGGACAAAACTTCCAGTCTAGCCAGGCAATTAGCTCATGACTCAGTCAAGTCGCGAGGTCAAGTCACCAGACCACTCTGTTTGGGAAAAACTGACCTTTCGCATTCCAAACACACACCAGTATAAATACCCCTTATAGCCACGTATTGTAGAGAGCTTTCAGAGAGAATTTTGAGAGAGAAACCCTAGAGAAAAGCAAGATTGACTCATCCACAATCTTCATCATTTGATTCTCCAAATTCCTCTACTCTCACCCTTTCCATTTTTACATCCTTGAGAGGTACATTTAGCCAAAACCTTTTCTTACCATACCCATATCTGTGAGGAGGCTATTTGGTGCTTGGAAAGCAGTTAGGAAGGGACCAATTGATATTGGTTGATGCTATGGGTTATAGTGGGATCTGGTAAGCTAGAGAAGACAAAGGTTCGGCGTAACCTCGTTGGAGCAAGAAGCTTGGAGGGTTTAGGTACACTGGGTAGATTAGGCTTGGAAGGTCTTCTACTGTTCATGTATCCCAACTTCATTCTCTAGTGGATTATTGACCGCGGCGAAGAGGTTTTACGCCGAGAACTTCGGTTTCCTCTTCGATAACACATCGCTATGTTGTCTTTGTGTTTGCATCTCTCTTCCCTTAATCTTTGCCATTTAATTTCTACTGTGGTTGTGATATTATTTGGTTTAGATTATTTTATCTATTCTATTTTAGCTTATTTTCATATTCCGCATGTACATTGTTTGATAATAAGCTTGAATTGGTAATTTGTAATTTGGGGGTCTAAATGTTCAAGGTGTTTTACACACTATTTGAACATTCAATTAGTATCAGAGCGGGTGCACTTGCTGTGGTTTAATTACCTTAGTGCGATCCTTGACCCCGTTTGAGATGGACCGATCTCAATCTCTAAATGCTCCATATTTTGATCGTAGCAACTATGCCTTTTGGAAAGTCCGGATGAGGGCATTTTTGTGTTCAATGGATGAAACCATTTGGGATGCGGTGGATGTTAGATGGACTAGGCTAGAGGCCGCTAAATCCACTTGGGATAAGACGGCCCTTGCGGCAGCAAATGCAACTAGCAAGGCACTAAACGCTATTTTTTGTGGTGTATCTCCAGATAAGTTCCACAGGATATCTCACATATTGCCAAGGAGGCGTGGCAAATATTGGAGACCACGTATGAAGGAACAAAGAAAGTGAAAGACACTAAGTTGCAGATGTTGACCACTCGGTTTGAGAAGCTGAAAATGAGTGAGGACGAGTCATTTGACTCATTCTATAGCAAGCTGAATGAGGTGGTTATTGGAAAGTTCAACTTGGGTGAGAAAGCGGAGGACTCAAAGATAGTGAGGAAAATCCTTCGATCATTGCCGGAAAGCTTCCGTGCAAAGGTTACAGCAATTGAAGAGAGCAAGGACCTTGATGATATCAAAGTTCAAGAACTAATTGGCTCACTTCAAACATATGAGATGTCATTGCCCTTACAAAGGAAGTGCAAATCCCTTGCTCTTAAGATGATTAATGAAAGGATAGAAGCTCACGACTCATCGGATGAGGATGTTGTCGAGAAAGATGTTGCATACCTTGTAAAGAATTTCCGAAAATTCTTAAGATTCAAGAACAATGGAAAATTGGTTGAGAAAGGGAAATTCCCAAGTTTTGGAAAGGATAAAAAGGACTTCAAAAGGAAAGATGGGAAGGAGTCTCAGTCTACTCAAGGAATCACTTGCTTCGAGTGCAATGGACATGGACATGTCAAGAAAGAATGTCCCAATTATTCGAGAATGAAGGGCAAGGTGTATGCCACAACTCTTAGTGATTCGGACTCTTCCAATTCGGATTCGGAAGAGAGCTGTGATGGAGAAGGGAATTACTTTGCTTTTATGACTATTGCTCCCGTTGAGTCTTCGGATGATTTGAGTTTGCTTGTAGAAGAGCTTGGGGAGCATAGTGAGGTGGAATCAATGGGAGAAGTTGAAGAATCCGATGTTGAGGAAGATGAAAGTATAGTGGGACTTCAAGAGAACTACAAATGTGAAATAGAAACACTGAATGGAGAGCTAACCGAAGCTTACTCAAAGATAAAATTTCTTGAGCTTAAGGTGGTTCAAGCCAATGCTAAAGTAGAGCGAGTTTCCTCCAAGAAGCTTGATGAAATACTTTCTCATCAAAAACCTTTCTCGGACAGAACCGGATTGGGATATATTGGAGAGAGTAGTTCGGCTGTCAATATCTCCAAGTAAAATTTGTGAAAGCCAAAGAACCGATAGTAGTTGCCACTACTGCTGAGAGAGTAAAGGTGGAGAAGAATAGAAATGTGGCTGACCAACGGGTGTTGAATAAGTCTCGTAAACAATCAGTGGTCAGGTCTGAAGCCAAAGGAAAATCACTTCCAAAATCACAAAGAGGTCCGAGAATAAAACATTTTTGCCATCATTGTGGACTTCAAGGACACACCAGACCAAATTGTCAAAAGCTTAGAGTATTGAAGAATGCAAGTGATCAAAGGTCAAGAGGACCAAGAAGTGACAAAAGGAATTGGGTTGTTGAGCAATCAAGAGGTCGAGATGGTGATTTCGGAGTGATGGATGTGATGAAGATGATTGATGCATTTACCACCTGTTTGGCAAGCTTCAGTAGAAGGTTTGAAAGCCATAACACTTGTACCCAATCCTATAAAGATATCACCCAAAACGCACGTGGCGTGTGGGTGAAGAAGGGTACTCATGCATAAGCATTACAACATGTCCATGCATTAATACTTCCTATGTTTTGTGACTTTGCTTGGTTGTGTTCTTCTTGTTGTGATGCTAGCTGTAAGGTTGAATTTTATCAACCATCTTGTTGGCTTTATTCCGTGCCAAATTTGCTTGTATTTTAGCAATTAGTAACCCTGTATTTAAGCAATTAGTAACCATGTATTTAGGTGGGAATCATGTAAGGGTAATGAGTGAGAAAGTGTGAAGAAATGCTCAAGATTGTGCAAGGATGCAGAGACTCGTGGCTGGAACTTGCGGGTGACTCGCGACTGGCAAGCCGCCAAAGCTGGCACACTTGTGAAGCATGTAGGGGAGCTGAAGAGTCATGCCAGTTGTTGCACTACAGGAAAAAAGTCCCAGGTTGGCCAGGCCGTTAGCTCGCGGCTTGAACTCGAGACTCAGCCCAGTCGCGAGGCCAAGTCGCCAGACCACCCTGTTTGGGAAAAACTGACTCTTCGCATTCCTTTCTCACCCTACTATATATAGACCCTTATACCCACGATATGTAGAGAGCTTCCAGAGAGAATTTTGAGAGAGAAACCCTAGAGAAAAACAAGATTGATTCATCCACAATCTTCACATAGAGACTCTTCAAATTCCTCTACTCTCTTCCTCTCCATTGTTAAATTCTTGAGAGGTACATTATCAAAACCTTTTCTTACCATACCCATATCTGTGAGAAGGCTGTTTGGTATTTTGGGAAGCAGTTAAGAAGGGACCAATTTCATATTGGTAGATGCTATGGTCAAGTAGCGGAATCTGGTAAGCTAAAGAAGAAATAGGTTCGGCTGAACCTCGTTGGAGTAGGAGCTTGGAGGGCTTAGGTACATTGGGTAGATTAGGCTTGGAGGGTCTTCTGTTATTCATGTATCCCAACTGTATTCTTTAGTGGATTGTTTACTGCTTGGAGGGCGGCGGAGAGGTTTTATGCCGAGGGCTTCGGTTTCCTTTTCGATAACACATCGTGTGTTGTCCTTGCGTTTGCCTTTCTCTTCCCTTAATCTTTGCCATTTAATTTCTGCTGTGGATGTGATTTTATTTGGTTTAGATTGTTTATCAATTCTATATTAAGCTTATGTTCATATTCTGCACATTAATTGTTTGATATTAAGCTTGAATTGGTAATTTGTTAATTGGGGGTCTAAACGTTCATAGTGTTTTATACACTAATTGAACTTTCACTAGCTTGATTAGAAAATTTGTGTTTGTTTATTATTTGTTTTAAATGTTTTTACATTGTCTTTTGATCAATCTTTTCTTGCTTTTATGTCAAAAATCCAAAAACACATAAAAAGTAGAAAATCCAAAAAGTTTGATCGACATTATTGTGTTTTGTCACTAGCATATTTTGCCTTGTACCTTTGTACTAATGGCTTTGTGCATTTACGAGCGTAGCTTGTTTCCTATGCACTCATATCATTGTGGGAGAAATCTTGAAATCTATATGATTGTTGTAAATAGATCTTCAAATTTGTCATGAATGATTAGTCAATGGTTCTATTGATCTTGAGACATGCATAGACTTGTGCCTATATAACTTCCCACTCTTTTATTTTATTGTTTTTTGCTTAAAGAGCTCAGCAAATGTAAATCTCCATATGAAAAGAGATAATGAGCTACAAAAGCCGTCGCACATACTAGTATTTGACTAGGAAAAAGAGAAAGCGACTTTTATGAAAATGTATAATGCCCAAAAAGCCAAAGGCTTGCTCATCAATTGAAATATTAAAAATTTCAGGCATCGATCTTAAAATGAGATGTATTGATTCAAAAAGATCAAATGTTATGATATACATGGAGACAAAATGAAAAGCTTCAAAGTTAATGTAATCAAGTTTATGTGGGAGGTCATATATGCATATTTCTATAATTGAGATAGGTCACTCTATCTAGTGCTAATTGTGTATGCCTTGGATGAATTGATCATTGAAGCTTCACATTAGGCTATGGACTATCTCATTTTTGATACACACACACATCACACATGTCTATGTTCAATGAATGCCATATTCATTTGTGTGATTGTACTTGATTAAATGTGTTTCACATACTCAATTTTTGTTGATCAAACACAAAATAATTTTTGAGTATTTTAATTGTTTTTTGGAAAGTCTTTTGTTTTTGCTAAAATATCAAAAATTTCAAAAAACAGTGTTGCCCTGTTCTGGCGACTTGCTCGCGGGTCAAGCTAGTCGCATGCCCCAGTTGTGAGCTTACACAGAAGGTTTTCACGACTCACTAGCGGGTCAATGTTCTAGTCGCGAAAAAGACTTAGAAAATTTTCTGAAATTCTAGGTTTTAAAAGTTCTCGTGACTTGGTCTGGCGACTTGATCGCGAGTGGAAGCTACAGTCGCGAGGTGTACTCAGAAAGTTTCGCGGCTCCCTTCGCGACTACCTCGCAGGTGGACCTTCTAGTCGCGAAAGACACTTAGACAAATTTTTCAAAATTTTGTCTCTAAAGTGTTTGGCGACTTGTTCGTGACTTTGTTCAGTCGCAAAAAATGCATGTTTTGCGCTTTAAGGACAGTTTTTAAAACTTTTCAGTTTTCCCTCGAACTTTTTTGTCTGTTCATTGTCTTGTTCGTTCTTCTCTCTCACAAACTCACCGTGTTTATCACATAAACCTCCATTGTTCTTCATCATCTCAACTTCACTCCTCAAGAAAAGGTATGGGTTTTCTTATTTTCTCTAAGTATTTCATAGTTATAGCCTTGCTTTTCTTGGATTTGAGAGTTGTTTTTGAGTTTTGAGATATATGTTGTTCGAACATGGGTTGGAATATTTTTGTTGAGTGTGATTGAATGGGTATTGTTGGTTTTGATAAAATAATGCTTGATATAATTGTTATCATGGTTAATTTTCATCTTTTAGTATGATTATTGATTTGTATTGTGTTGAGCATATCATACCCAACGAGAAATGTCTTATAGACATGTGCTTAGTTTTTAGGGATTTTGTGATATACACTGTTTGTGAGTGTCTTGGTTCACACTATTTGCTTATTTCATATTAGTTTATGGGTTTGGCTTTGTGCTCTAGGTTGTCCATGAATGGTTTGAGCACACACCCACAGAGTGTTTTGTTTAAAATTTTTGTTTACACCCTATTGTGTTCTGTTGCTATGTGTTCTCTCTTGTCCAGTTGGTTCTGAACTGTGGTGTAGACTAAATCATTCTTATAATTCTCTGTCCTTTTCAATGCTATTAGTTTGTTACTAATTTTTGAGTTTCCATTTGTTGTGCTCTGTTTTTGTGGTCTTTGCTGCTATGGTTTTGCAAATGACTCCTACAAAGAAGAAGACCACTGCAAAGAAGGGTGACAAGAGAATGAAAATGGACAATACAAAGTTTAGGTCTACCAAACATTTTGAGAGATACACTTAGTTCTACTTTAAGGCACCCATCATCCAAGAAAGATTTGTGGATTTGGTTGATTTGAAGGACACTTTCATTCCAAGTTGTTTTCAGGATAGAGGTTGGGATAAGCTACTGAGAGATCTGCCTGGGGTATGTGAACCTTTGATTAGAAAATTCTATGCTAATGCCGTTTTAAGAGACGATGAGATCAACTGTTGGATATGAGGACATGAATTCAATATAGATCTGGATGATATTGATGAGGTGCTAGGTTTTGAAGGATTGGACCATGATTTCACACATTACAAGGACATAATGCTTTCCATAGAAACTGTCCAATCTCATATTGGAGTAGCTAGAGAGGGGAGATGCCTCAACACTACTGCTTTTCCAACTGACATGAGATGTCTTACAGTGATCATGATGTTCAACTTGTACCCGGTGAAGAAGATGACCACCATCAACAATGCTAGAGGCATTTTCCTCATAGAGCTCAAGGAGAAGACTTACATTGATATAAGTGCTCATATCTTCTCCATTATTGCTGATGAGACAAGAACCACTTCAAGGGAAAAGCTGATTTTCCCTAGTCTACTTATGAGGCTTTTTAGAGCAAAAGGTGTGGAAATCCCTCAAGACATCAGTCTCATGCCCACTCTCTCAGCCATTAATACTCTAACCATTACATGGATAAGAGTTCGTCTTCCGGGTGATGAAGAGGAGGGTGATCAAGAAGGAGGAGAACCAATGGAGACTGAGATAGAAGCTGAAGGTCAACCATCAAGTTCAAGAGGCTGTGGCAAAAGGAGCAGAGCTTCATCATCCTCTGCAGTACCTCTAGATGCACTCCAGATCATCCTTGAAAGGATTGATGGACTCCAAGATGTCCAAAATGAGCAATCTGACAGGCTGGCTGCTATCCAAGAGCAGAGGAACCTACTTTCAGCAAAATTTGATAGTTTTACCACCTAGTAGTAGCCCTTTGGCCATTCTGGTCAAAAAGGGGGAGAATTTTGGAGAAGATGAAGAGGTAGCTCTTGAGGGGGAGCAAGCCAAAAACTTTTAAGTATTTTGATTTATGTTATCTTTATTTTTATTTTCTTATTATGTTTTGGATAATTGTTTACGGGTTTGCTCTATACTATGCTAATTACTTGGTTTATACTCATAGATGGTTTTAGTGTTTAAAGCTTTTGAGGCATTTTGGTTTATATATATATAAGATGATATTCAGTATTTTGTGTTTTGTACCCATGCTTTGTAGCTTAGTACTTGTTGTTAAAATGTTATGCATTTTCTTTAAGTACATCACTCTTGTGCCCTTGTTGGATTTTATATCCTTGATAAAATTACTTTGAGTTGTTGTATCGGTTGAGTGTTGGACATGTAAATGATACTTTGCATTGAGCTTATTAGCTTGCATGTCCGGATGTTCATTCCCTGTGTGAATGAGCATTGGGTCACTATTTATAGTGATTGTTCATTTTTGGTCAAGCCATGCTTTATTGCTTTAATCTATATTGCTTGATTGCAATGTGCTTGCTTCATATACATTACAAGTTTTCTGCATACAATAATCATATTGTGTTGTTGTTTTTCAGGAGATACTTGTTCTTATGGTTCAAGAGTTTCACAGATTCTAGAGTTAAGTGTGAGTGAGTTTTGTTCAACTGTTCCCAACTCACATGTTAAGTTTAGAGTTTGTTTTAGGGTTTTGTCACGGAATAGCCAAAGGGGGAGATTGTAAGGTTGAATTTAATCAACCATCTTGTTGGCTTAATTCTGTACCAAATTTGCTTGTAATTCAGCATTTAGAAACCTTGTATTTAGGTGGGAATTATGTAAGGGTAGTGTGTGAGAGAGTGTGAAGAAATGCTCAAGAGTGTGCACTCAGCAGGGCCTTGCGACTGGATCTCGCGACTGGCTCGCGGCTGGCAAGTCGCCAAAGCTGGCACACGTATGAAGCATGCAGAGGAGCTGAAGAGTCACGCCAACTGGAGCACTACAGGACAAAACTTCCAGTCTGGCCAGGCAGTTAGCTCGCGACTTGACCTTGCGACTCAGTCAAGTCACGAGGTCAAGTCGCCAGACCACTCTGTTTGGGAAAAACTGACGTTTCACATTCCAAACATACACCAGTATAAATACCCCTTATACCCATGTATTGTAGAGAGCTTTCAGAGAGAATTTTAAGAGAGAAACCCTAGAGAAAAACAAGATTGACTCATCCATAATCTTCATCCTTTGATTCTCCAAATTCCTCTACTCTCACCCTCTCCGTTATTACATCCTTGAGAGGTACATTTAGCCAAAACCTTATCTCATCATACCCATGTCTGTGAGGAGGCTATTTGGTGCTTGGAAAGCAGTTAGGAAGGGACCAATTGATATTGGTTGATGCTATGGGTTATAGTGGGATTCGGTAAGCTAGAGAAGACAAATGTTTGGCGTAACCTCTTTGGAGCAAGAAACTTGGAGGGCTTAGGTACACTGGGTGGATTAGGCTTGGAGGGTTTTCTGCTGTTCATGTATCCCAACTTCATTCTCTAGTGGATTATTGACCGCTTGGAGGGCGGCGGAGAAGTTTTACGCCGAGGACTTCGGTTTCCTCTTTGATGACATATTGTTGTGTTGTCTTTGTGTTTGTATCTCTCTTCTCTTAATCTTTGCCATTTAATTTCTGCTGTGGTTGTAATATTATTTGGTTTAGATTATTTTATCTATTCTGTTTTAGCTTATTTTCATATTCCGCACATACATTATTTGATCATAAGCTTGAATTGGTAATTTATAATTTGGGGGTCTAAACGTTCAAGGTGTTTTACACACTATTTGAACATTCGACTATTATCCCCTGCATACTTTGCATCCCATCGTTAGTTTTTTTTTTTTTTTTTTTACTGAAAAGATAGAACATCTCATTGTTAGTTAGTTGTTAATTTAGATGGAATTTAGAGTCACGTGACTTGCACATGACAACTACAATAATAAAAAAGATCTAATTTCCCTGGCTCATAAACTGATCTGGTTCCTTCTCTGTTTCAGCCTCTTCTTCCTCATCATCTTTGGCTTCACTCCCACAGTCCAAGGCTTTTGCTTTCATCAACTACAAAGGTAAACTATTCAATTCTCATCAATTCCTCAATCCCAACCCCAAAAAGCCTTAAGACCAAAATTATATCAAATTGAAAAACATGAACCATTAGAATTCTATGTAAAATGAATATCGTTTCAGTATATTGGATGATAACAATTTATGTGGTGTGGACACATGGTGAATTTTTTTGGGTAGATTTATTAACTTCTATTGACAAAGTTAGTTGTAGGCTGGAATAATGTGTTCAATTTGTCCCCACATGCTATCATAGTATATAATATTTCTTGTATAGTTCTATGTACAATTGTTTTCTGATGAGTATTGTATTGTGTTACGTGCGGTACTTTTTTGCTGTGTCTTTATGCGTCTTCGGGTTTTTTTGGGACTTGATCTGAGACTAAGACATAAATTGATCTGGGACAGAGTGAGACAGAGGAGGAGATGAACAAAATATTATACGTGAGGGAAGACTTTAGAGAGAACACATGAGGGTCTTGTGATGTTTATAGAAATTAAAATGGGGGTAATTCAGTCGTTATCATTATTAGAGTTGTCATGTGAAAGTCACATGGCTCTAAATTCCATCTAAATTAACAACTAGCTAATGGTAGGGTGCAAAGTGTGCAGGGGATAATGTCTAGGGGGGTTAAGCATGCAATCACATAGTTTCGGGGGTAAGTGTAACATGGGATATAGTTTAGGGGGTAAAGTGTACTAATTTCTCATAATAATTATAATTATATAAATAATATTATTTGTTATGTTTATATTTACATTTAGGTGTATTTTTATGTTTATCTTTATTTTTAATATTATTTGGATAATAACTACTCCAACTAGAAATGGTTTCTTATATCAAATTTATATAAATAACCATATAAGTTATTTTTATGTTTTTTTAAACAAAAGATTATATAAATGATTAATGCAATGCACGCCTATAGAGCTATAGGTTCTGCCTAGTGGCACATTTCTTGAGACTTTTATTTAAGCTTCCACCTCAATAAAGTTTGAATTTATGTGAGCTTTTTAGTTCATTGAATTTCTTAGTGGAGTAAATGCATATATTAATTATTTATAGATGTGCACTAATTATATATATGTGTGTGTGTGTGCGTGCGCGTGTGCGTGTGTAAGTAGTTTATATGGTTATATATATGTATTTTTTTAAATTTTATATAGGAAAGAAAAAATATTATGTAGTAGACCATGCAGTTATGCCATGTGACACTTTTTAGAGTATTTTTTTCATTTAACTTTCCACCTTCTCCCCTTTCGCCATGTGTGTGTGTTAAAAATTTTTAGTATTCTCAAAAAAAAAAAAAAAAAAAAAAAACTTTCCACCTCACATTCATTGCACTCTTCTTCAAAATATAAATTGGCTAAAGTCCTATTTGTTTTATTTGAATTAGCTTTGTTGAAAGGCCAGCCTTCATAAAACTCAAGCCAATTAAAAATAAAAAATGAATTGATTTTTTATGGATACATGCTGGCTTTAAGCACAAGCCTGATAGAATAAAGAGAGGAAACATGTTGTATTTAAACAAGTCGTATATGTTTAACAACTCCACAATATGACCCAGGTTGGGGAAGAAATTATTTTTAACCAGATTTTTTTTTAACATTTCAAAATATATATGAACATTTAAATATACATATTTTATGGCAAAATATGTTAATATTATAATAAAATTCAATTAGTAGATTATTACTATTTCACTGAGTGTTTAATTGACCACTATCATACTTTAATAATGTAAATATGATATCATAAATTTTCTATGATATTTCCATAAGCCAACTAAATATTAACTTAGTTTAGGAGTAGATTCAAACAGACTTGAGGTAGAATGAGATAAATAATTTTAAATGGGTTTGCAATGGTTTACATTTTTTTTATTAATTTCTTTTACCAAGACAGGGAAGATGAAATTAGGGATGTTATGGATAGAACTTATCTTGTTGATGAAGTCTATAGAAAATTTAAGAACCTGAGATACAATATTCCCCCTATTGAGACAACATCAGCATAATCGTATACTTACTGCACCAAATTCTTTAAAAGATGGGAAGACATGTTGTTATGAATGCTTTTTTTTGTGTGGTCTAATTGTCCAAATCATCCAACAAGCAATTGGAAGGAATGAGATAATTTATTAAAAGCTCCTAATTGAGATGGATTGGAAGGTTGAGTTAATTTTTAAAATGTTGTATTTCTTAGGTCCATTTATCAATGGGGTATTAATTGATAAACTAGGTTGCAAAAGCCTGATTATGTACTCCTTGTATATTTAAAGATCCACGAACAATGTAGGCTACAATTTATGCTAATTTGTTGTGCAATGTGAACCTCAATCCATATGCTGAGAAAATTCATTCAATGCAAGTCATTTTTTTGCATGGATGAAGGAACTTTTATACATCTTATGTGAGCCGTGGAGGGAATTCCAATTACATGTCTCTATTGAAAATATTAGAAAGTCCCGTTCTGAAAGTTTTAATTGAAGATTTAGACATGTATGCTTTTTTTTTCCCCACTAGCTCATTAAAATGTAGGATTGCTCAATATAAATCAGGCCAAATTATGAGACTAAAAACATACTCCTAATCCTAAATACTAAATCGTATTTTTGGTGGTAATCAGTTTTATAGTAATAGGAATAATGGATGGTTTTAACCAAAAAAAATAAAGGCGTAAAACCCATTTTCGTCCCTACATTTTCATGCGATTCCCACTTTGGTCCCTAACTTTTTTTTCACCGCTTTTAGTCCCTATCTTGAAAAACACGTCTCGTTTTTGACCCTGCCGTTACATCAGAGACGGAAATTGCACAGGTGGCAAACGACATAAGTTAAGATCATTAAAATAATAATAAAATTTTTTATTTTAATATTAAAAATGCCATGTCAACATTTAAATAAAAAAAATTAATTTATTAATTTTAACTAAATAAAAAAATTAAAAAAAGAAATAAAAACAAAAAATTACATTAATTGAGATCTGAGGGTGGCTTGGATAAGAACAATAAAAACATAAACCCAGATCTAAGAACACAAAATTAAAATCCAAAAATCACAAACACAGAAACACAAACACAAAAAAAAAAAAACAACAGATCTTCCTTGTCAACCAAACACAAAAGCAACAAACACAAAACACAAACACAGTCTGGTTCGGCACAGCCTTCCCATTCTCTTACTCCTGAACCACCTGAGGCCGCTCGTTGATCTGCTTGGCCAGCTCAAAAACAAATCATGGAAGCAGCAGCAGCAAACATCAACTAAGTGCAAATCGAAACCACCAACAACACCTATAGCGGCACCGGCACCACCGACAAGGATTGTTCCGGCGGCGAAGAGGAAACCAACAGCCGACGTAGTCGCTGCTGCAGCCGATTCTAAGAACAATAACAACATCGTTGTCTACGGCGTCGATAGCAGCAACCAGAATGGCAACGGCAGTGGCGAATCGAGTGACGGGCCGCAGAAGAGGAAGTCGCGATAGGTCGATGATGAGCCCAAGCCCCTGCCGACTTTACTGCCGATTCAACTCCCTAATTTCATGAAAGAACTCACTGATGTGAGGGATTACTTAGTGCCTCAGAGCTTGGCCCCTATCCTAGAAAGCTTGTTTGACGAATATGGGGATGTGGGTGTTGAGACCAATTTATCTTCTAGGGTAAAGATGAATCGGCGGGATCGCTGAGTTTGTGTTTGTATTCTTAGTGATTTTTGGGTTTGTGTTTGTTGTTTTTGTGTTTAGTTGACAAGAAAAATCAGTTGCTAGGTTTGTGTTTTGTGTTTGTTGCTTTTGTGTTTGGTTGACAAGGAAGATTTGTTGTTTTTGTTTTTGTGTTTATGTTTCTGGGTTTGTGGTTTTTGGATTTTAATTTTGTGTTCTTAGATCTGGGTTTATGTTCTTATTGTTCTTGTCTAAGCCACCCTCAGATCTCAATTAATGTAATTTTTTGTTTTTATTTCTGTTTTTAATTTTTTTATTTAGTTAAAATTAATAAATTAATTTTTTTATTTAAATGCTGACGTGGCATTTTTTAATATTAAAATAAAAAAAATTTATTATTATTTTAATGATCTTAACTTATGCCGTTTGCCACCTGTGCAATTTCCGTCTTTGATGTAACAGCAGGGACAAAAACGAGACGCGTTTTTTAGGATAGTGACTAAAAGCGGTGAAAAAAAAAGTTAGAGACCAAAATGAGAATCGCGTGAAAATGTAGGGACAAAAATGAATTTTACGCCAAAAATAAATAAATAAATAAATAATAATGGATGGTGACCATAACGTCAACAAAGTTTTCTTTTTTTGGGTGAATAACCATGTCAACTACTTAACATGTGCATAAGCATTAATTGCCATTGCATGTATCGAGAAAGCATTTCAACTGCATGTGGGGCTTGTTCCCCTCTAGTTTGGCCACTGTCACGTGCAGCTCAAAACCAAAAAAACACAAAAAACAAAAAAAGAGTGGACCATATATACTAAACAAAACTTTTACCTATTTCAATAGGTTTCAGACATTAAAACCCATTTCAATTAGGCCTTCGAGTTATCAATCTGTTGTCGATCGATTTTCCTTTTAGATTTGACCATTTCGAGTCGAATTGGACTGGGCTGAACAGTTTTATCCGGGTTGCAATTTACACAAATACCTCTAGTTAATACAAATATATTGGGGATTGTCAATATCAACTACAATAATTGTCTTTCTTAAAAAAAAAAAAAAAAACCTACAACAATTGACATTGCTCACTTTTCAATTTGAATAACAGCATAAACAAATCAACTAGAAACAATAGAATGCACAACCATAACAGTATAACAATTACTCGTCCATGTCACAAGTCACAACTGCTTGGATATAAATCAAATATCACTTAAACAAAAACAATTCAAGCTCTCTACATATTGATAAATATTAACTGGCACACACCATTACTCACTAATATTAACAAAGATGATTACATTATAACAAACTCAGCTCCTGTGAGTAGTTTTTCCTTTAGCAGCTTGGCAGCTTCTTTGGCACCTTGGCAGCTTCTTTGGCACCTTTGTATATCACAGTAGTCCTCACATTCTCCGGGCATGGGATTCCCTTTATATATGGTGAACAAGGATTAATAATGAAGAGGAAAAATATTGGAGGTGACGGATCAGATTGCATGGACGGCCTGCTAAGCAAATGGGCCAATAATAGACAGATCCTACATGGACGGACAAAAGGGGTGGATGGACTAAAAGGCCACATGGCACTTGGTTGTTCATTATGTGGGCCCCAAGAAATTCTAAATGGGAACGACTTGCGCCCCATAGTTAACCCTAGTCTATAGAATCCCAATGCGAATAGAATTCTAATATAAAGAAGATTCCGGAAGATACGCTCATTAATGAGGATCTTCCCTATATGGAAAAGACTTGCTACACAAGCATAATAGTTCAACTCTACACCACTATAAAAACCCAAAGACCCTCAGAAAACAGGTACACATAATTTATCCGCTCGGCACTCTAGAGTTGTGAGAAATTCTAACTTGACTTTCGGAGGGTATTTGGCCGGCACCACATCGGTGCTCTCTGAGAGGTCTTATCTTTTTTGTGTTGTGCAGGCGTTGTTTCGAGCACGTGAGGACCGTGTAGCTTACTGTTGATTTTTTGGCATCATCAGTTGGCACCGTCTGTGGGAACGACTATGATTTGTAAGCCATACAAACGCTTCCCGGCCAAAGAGTTGCATGGTACTTACTTGCTCGATGGCGACCACCAACAACGTTCAAGGAGAAGAGCCACGACCTACTGCCCTGGAAAGGCAGGTCTAAACACTCATGGCAGCAGTGGAACGTCTTACCAAACAAAACCAAGACCTGGAGGAAAAACTACGGCAAAAGAATGCGGTGATGGGTACCCAAGAGGAGGACCAAGAAGGTACCAGTGCTGAACGAAGAGACCATGAGGGGCCGAAAGGAAGTAATGCCCTAAGCAGACCAAAAAGATAGGACATGAGCCGTCCATCAATCACTGACACGGCTCCTCCACACATTGTTGCGGAGATGCAGATGATGAGAGAACGGATGGACTTTATGATGCACGCCCTCAAGGGGCGAGTATCAAGCAACCTCAACGACTTGGTCCATCGAACGGATTCGCCATTCACAGCACCCATCACTTCTTTCCCCCTTCCACCGAAGTTTCATATGCCGCAGGTGGAGAACTACGACGAAAACAAGGACCCGCTGGACCACTTGGAGTCTTTCAAGACCTTGATGCACCTTCAGGGGGTACCGGACGAGATCATGTGCAGAGCCTTCCCCACCACACTGAAAGGCCCCGCAAGGATCTGGTTCAGCAGGCTGACGTCTAACTCCATTAGTTCCTTCAAAGAGCTAAGCGCCCAATTCGCCTCGGACTTCATCGGGGGACACAAGTATAAGAAATCTATTGCATGCCTGATGAACATTAAGCAGCGGGAGGATGAGACGCTGAGGTCCTACATAACTCATTTTAACAAGGAGGCCCTCTCAATCGATGAAGTGAACTGCAAAATACTCGTAGCAGCATTCACTAATGGCCTACGGAAGGGAAAATTCTTATTTTCTTTATATAAGAATGATCCAAAAACCATGTTGGATGTGCTTTACAGGGCTACCAAATATATGAACGTGGAGGATGTGTTATTGGCCCGAGAAGAGAAGCCTAGAAAGAGGGAAAGACAGGAGGACGCTCGACAGGATAGGGCGCGAAAGATGGCTAGGACCGGAGAACGGCGGGAAGATCGACGCTCCAGATCCTTTATTGGGAAATTCACAAGTTTCACACCGCTGACGGTCCCGATAGACCAAGTCTTGATGCAGATAAAAGACGAAGGAGCTCTTACGTTTCTCGATAAGCTGAAGGGAGATCCCAATAAGAGGTCAAGGGATAAGTACTGCCGTTTCCATCGTGATCACGGCCACAACACAGCCGACTGCTACGATTTAAAGCAGCAAATAGAAGCTCTTATAAGACAAGGGAAACTGCAGAGGTTCGTTACTAAGGAAAGGACAGATCCACCATAGGAGCAAGCCCCACGACGAGAGAACGAACGTCCTAGACCACCCATCAGAGATATAAGAATGATCGTGGGGGGCACAACGACCATTGGGTCGTCCAAAAAGGCCCGCAAGACCTACCTCATGATGGTCCAGAATGTCCAACTTACAGGGTCCGTACCTAAGATGGCGCGAATAGACAACCCCGTCATTGGATTCTCCGAAGAAGATGCTCGAAGACTTCACCACCCGCATGACGATGCACTCGTTGTCAGCCTACAAGTAGGGGATTACAACCTGCACCGGGTTCTGGTCGACAATGGTAGCTCGGTGGACATTCTATATTACCCGTCATTCTAGCAGATGAGGATTGACAGAGAACTGGTCCCGACAAATGCTCTCCTCGTAGGTTTTGGAGGAACTAGAGGAAGTGACCCTCGATGAGTCAAGGCCCGAACGGATAACTAGAATAGGAACGTCGTCTAGTCAGACGGTACGACAAGCTCTCACGACATTTCTAAAAGAAAACCAAGATGTGTTCGCCTGGAGTCATGAGGACATGCCAGGGATTGACCCTTCAATCATAGTTCACAGGTTGAATGTGTCACCCTCATCACCTCCCATCTGATAGAAAAAGCGTGTGTTCGCTCAGGAAAGATACAGAGTAATAGTTGAAGAAGTTCAAAAGTTGCTGGACGCAGATTTCATTCGGGAGGTGTACTACCCCGGCTGGTTGGCAAATGTGGTTATGGTCAGAAAGGCCAATGGAAAGTGGAGGATGTGCGTTGATTTCATGGATCTTAACAGGGCCTACCCCAAGGACAGTTATCCACTCCCACGGATAGATACCTTAGTAGACTCGACCGCGAGGCACTAACTTCTAAGCTTCATGGATGCTTTTTCAGGCTATAACCAGATCAAAATGGCGGAAGCTGATCAAGAAAAAACTTCCTTTGTCACCAGCCAGGGACTCTTCTGCTACAAAGTAATGCCATTCGGACTTAAAAACGTAGGGGCGACGTACCAGAGACTGATGAACAAGATGTTCACACACCAGATTGGAAGGAATGTTCAAGTCTATGTAGACGACATGCTAGTGAAAAGCGTACAAGAAGACGATCACTTGAGCGACCTCTGAGAGACTTTTGACACCCTTTGAACGTACAACATGAAGTTAAATCCGAATAAGTGTGCATTCGGGGTTACCGCAGGAAAATTCCTGGGATTCATGGTGTCCCAAAGAGGTATAGAAGTCAATCCAGAGAAAGTACGGGCTATAATGGAGCTAGCCCCACCAAAGATGGTCAAGGAGGTGCAAAGCTTGAACGGCAAGATAGCTGTGCTAAACAAGTTCGTCTCAAGGGCAACGGACAAGTGCTTTCCCTTCTTTCACATATTAAAGAAATCGTTTGAGTGGACGGATGAATGCCAGCAAGCGTTTGAAAACCTAAAACTGTATCTTTCATCTCCCCCATTGCTCAGCCCATCAAGGCCAGGGGAAGAACTCTACCTATATTTAGCTGTCTTGCAAGCCGCTGTCAGCGCAGCTTTGGTGAGAGAGGAAGATGGATCACAGAGACCCGTTTACTTTACAAGCCGAGCGTTCCGCGGAGCAGAGGAAAGGTACCCTCAGATAGAGAAACTGGCATTTGCACTAGTAACCGCGACATGAAAACTCAAGCCGTACTTCCAAGCACATAACATTGTTGTCTTGACGGATAAGCCTTTGAGAAGAGTCATAAGCAGCCCCGAGGCTGCAGGACGGATGGCTTTATGGGCAGTTGAGTTAAGTGAATTTGACGTACAGTACTGGCCGCGAACAGTTATAAAGGGACAGGTTGTGGCTGACTTCATTGCCGAATTCACTCAAATGGATGGCAAGGGGGCAAAAGAGATTCCGCATTGGAACATTTACATGGATGGGTCTTCCAATAAGCAAGCAGAAGGAGTCGATGTAGTACTCATCTCTCCAGAGGAAGATAGGATCGAGTGCATGATCCAACTCGAGTTTTCAATGACCAACAATGAAGCGGAATATGAAGCTTTAATAGCAGGGCTGGACCTCGCATGAGCAGTAGGGGCTGAGAACATGACCGTCCATTACGACTCCCAAGTCATAACCAGTCAAGTCAACGACAGCTACGAATGCAAGAATGAAAAAAAATACCTTGATAAGGTGTAGGGTCAAATTGGCAGTCTCCAAATCAAGTTCGTCCAAATCCCAAGGGAGGAGAGCGAATGTGTTGATCGACTTGCTAAGGTTGCCTCAGCAGAATGCATGATTGCCCCAAATCAGGTATTATCTTTCCTCCAAACCTCGTTGCTCATAGACGATAGTATGAATGTGCAGGAGATAGGTTCTGGAACCAACTGGACCATGCCATTAATTTCCTACCTGAAGAATGGTATGTTACCGGATGCGAAGGACGAAGCAAGGAAGCTGAAGGTTCAAGCCTCGCGATTTGTTCTCATGAAGGACGTTTTGTACAAAAGAGGTTTCTTCTGCCATTACCTGAGATGCTTAGTACCCGAGGAGGCAGAGTACGTCATGAGAGAAGTTCACGAGGGAATTTGCAGAAACCACTCGGGGGCACAATCGTAGTACACAAGCTGATCATAGTGGGATATTATTGGCCCACCATGTAGAAAGACGTGCAAGCTTATGTCAAAACCTGCGACAAGTGTCAGAGGTTCAGTAATGCCATTAAACAACCCTCAGAGGAACTCACCCCTATGACGGCCCTGTGGTCGTTCGCCCAATGGAGATTAGATATCATGGGCCCCTTCCCAACAGCAGCGAAACAGCTGAAATTCCTTGTGGTTGGAATCAACTACTTCACCAAGTGGGTAGAAGTAGAAACCCTAGCCACTATCATGGAAAAGAATATTTAGAGCTTTGATTGGAAGAACATCATCTGCAGGTATGGAATACCAAAAGTACTTGTCTCTGACAACGGAAAGCAGTTCGACAACAACGCATTCAGGGACTTCTATTCGCAGCTAGGGATCAAGAACCACTACTCGTCACCTGCCTACCCGCAGGCCAATGGACAGGTTGAGGTTACGAACCGATCCTTGCTCAAGATCATTAAGACTTGGCTCGAGGGGGCAAAGGGCAGCTAGCCAGAGGAACTTCTGAGTGTTTTATGGGCATACTGGATAACAGCAAGAACACCCACCGAGGAAACACCGTTTCGACTAGCATATGGGAGTGAAGCAGTCATCCTATCCGAAGTCGGACTCACAAGCTACAGGGTGTACCACCATGACGAACGGAAGAATGACGAGGCTATGCGCCTGGAGTTAGACCTACTGGACAAAGTCAGAACAATAGCTGAACAGAGACTGGCACGTTATCAGGACCTCATAGCCAAGCACTACAATTCCAGAGTCAGACACAGGGACTTCCAGGTCGGAGATCTTGTCTTGAGGAAGGTAATGGGCGCCATCAGAGATCCTACCCAAGGAAAGCTCGGCCCCAACTGGGAAGGACCCTACATAATTACATCATGACAAAGGAAAGACACCTGTCACCTCGAGACACTAGATAGGCAGAAACTGCGCCATCCATGGAATACCGAACACCTAAGAAAGTACTACCAGTAGAAAGCAACATCCGACAGACTTTCAGTTTATTCAAATTTTGCTAGTTTGAGTTAATTATTGCAACATTCTCCGGTTTTCTAGTTTACTATCTAGACGGTTTATTTTTGCTACAATATTTAAGCTTTCCTTTTAAGCTTCTTTTCCTTTAAGAACAACTTTTGGTTTAATAATAAGAGGAATTTTCAGATATGACTGATGTATTTTTCAACAAAATTCTACTTAGCAAATGAAGTGGACGGTTCATCCCAGGTGGATGAAAATTCTACTTAGTCCATATAGTGGATGGTTCATCCCAAGAGGATGAAGATTTTACTTAGTCCATGAAGTGGACGGTTCATCCCTGTAGGATGAAAATTTTACTTAGTCCATGAAGTGGACGGTTCATCCCAGGAGGATGAAAATTTTACGTAGTCCATGAAGTGGACGATTAATCCGAGGAGGATGAAAATTTTAGTCCATAAAGTGGACGGTTCATCCTAGGAGGATGAAAATTTTATAGTCCACAAAATGGACGGTACATCCTAAAAGGATAGAGATTATTTAGTCAAATATGTGGACTAATCGTCCCAGTAGGAAGGATATTTTGATAAGTCAAACAGTGGACAAATATGAGTCCATAAAGTGGACGGATAAATCCGCAAAATGGACGGTTCATCCAGGAAGAGGTGTCCTGAAGTCCATAAAGAGGACAAGTTTTTACTCAGTCCTTAAAGTGGACGAATTTTTTTATGACGGATCATCCAAAACGGTAAAAATAACCGTCCAATATGTGGATAGATGTATTACGAAGTCAAATTAAATGACGGCTTATTTCAAAGGAATTCGTCCAAAACAAATAATAATCTACATGACGGGTAACCGGACCTGTTAAGTGAATAGTATTAACATTTCGTCCCTCTGTAAATGACTCACTCACTAAATAATAACCAGTGAACGGGGTCAAAGCCACATTGAGATTAAACAAGTTTGTCACATTCACATCAACCACACAACGGATAAGTTATATACTGAAAGAGTCAATAGAAAGATGACGTTAAAAAAAAAATAAAAAAAATAAATAAAATTTTAGTCTTTACATAAAACAAAAATCTACTGTTGGACGGTCGGGGTATCATCCACGTTTACATCCTCAAGATGACGGGTACCTTCTTCCATTACTTTCTCCTGGCCTCCAGTCAGCAACATCCCCGTCATCCTGAAGGGCGACGGTAGCATCGTCTACATCTTCAGCAAAAAGGTCCTTCATACTCTCTGAAAGGACGGGCTGAGCTGTCGATTGGGCCTGAGTATCAATGGAGACATGGGACATGTCCAGGTTTGGATACGAACTCTTCACCTGATGAAGGGCATCGTCAAAACCTTCGGTGAATGATTCTCCAAGTTTTGAAAGGAGGGCATCAAAGTCCCAATACTCGCAGACCGCTTCCTCCTTCGCTTGACGGAGTTGGTTCTTGGTGTCGGCAATTTCTTTCTCTTTGTCCTCTAGAACCTTCCTCAATGTCTACAACTGCTTTTCAAGCTCCGCTCTGCCTTGCTCCAAACAGGCAAGTTTCTTCTCCATGCCCGTCCTCCAAGCCTTTAGCCTGTTCAGGTCGTCCTCCCTCGAGTTGGCTTTTGCCCTAACACGCTCCAAGGTCGTCTCGTGGCTCAGGCAACGACCCATCAGCCCTTTCATCATCAACATTGCCTGGAAGCAAACCAAAATGAGAAAAATGGCAATACAAGATATATAAATAGAAGATGGACGGACGTGATTACCTGAGCAATGCAGAAAAGCCCCGTCTCTCCCATTGCTTCAATAGCATGGTTGCTCAGATCCTCATAATCGTCAACAGAAATTATGGAAGTGAGCTTCTCCAAAGCATACTTCGAATCCTCACGAAGGAGGACGGGTGGCTTCTCGGGGACGGTATCTGGACCCTTTATTAAGCCCTTCCCTCGTCCTATTCCAATTGGGGTAACCGTCTTCTTTGTTTTGGCTTTCAACCCTACGATGGTCTCAGGAGCAGTCTTGGGCTTCTTTAGAGGACAGTCTGTCTTCTCCTGTGGTTTCCTCTTAGTGGACGGATTGGATGAACCCGTCCCTTTGGAGGTACCGTCCACTTGTTTTTTCATCGCGGCTTGCTGCTTGTTGTAAGCCCTTCTCTTAGCAGCATCCATTTCTGCAAAATAGAGGACGGACATTGAAAACTGTGTAAGTATAACAAAAACTCAAAGTGACGGACTTACGTTGACAAACTTGGGCTTCGTATCGAAGGGCGGCTCTAGTCGGCTCTGGTCCGTCACAATACCAGTGCAGTGTGTTTAGATTGACCAATTTAGCCCACGTCCTCTCTTCAAGCTTGGTTTTGTTGAAAATCCTCTCCAAAAAACTGAACTGTTCAAGTGTGATTGGAGGACGGTCCCGAGCTGCATAAAAAGACGGACAGTTATGCGTTGAAGAATAGTTGAAACATAAACAAATATTTGTTGACGGACGCATACCCAATGGTGGCATTATGCCCCATGTTTTGTCAACGGGCATAAATTCGTTGTCACAGGGGTGACACATCCATTCTTCACCCTCAAAAAAGAAATAACGACTCTTCCAATCCCTGTTGGAGTCAGGATTCTCACAAATGAGCCTTAGCAACGGGCCCCTGGGCGTGAAGTTGTACATGCCCTTGGACTGAGAAACCTCGGCAGGATAGTAACAGTGGAAAAACTCTTCCACCGTCAACCTCCGTGCTTCGTCTGACATAGCGCCATATAGGACCTCCACACTAAGGAAGACCCTCTAGGCATTTGGGGAGATCTGGTTGACGGAAAATCCAAGGTATTGGAGGAGACGACGGTGGAGGGTGCTTAAGGGAAACCTGAGCCCTGCCTTCAGCATTTGCTCATAGATTCCTATGTCTTCAAGACCTTCATAGTAACACTTCTCTGATTTGTAGGGTAGACGCATGGGTATATTGTCGGGTATTTGATACTTATCCCTAAGTGTTTTGAAGTGTGTTTCTTTGATTTTGGAAATAAAATCATTGACCGTCCATAAAGGAAGAAGGATGAACTCCCTAAGCCCATCAGGTCCTATGACGGATTGGATTGGGGGATCAACATCCATTAGACCGTCACTAGAGTCACCGTTTGATTTCTCTGTCCTTAGATCCTCATCCATTGAAGAGGAAGTTGACGGACTCCTCTCTTCACTGAGACTATCAGGGTCTTTATGACCTGACAGGTACACTTCATCGTAGCTTGCTTCATCGCGGACAAATGACTGGTTACTTGACGCACTAGACATGACCTACACGTGACGGTAAATCCTAAGACTGACAATACTATAATGGTTGACGGATGTGTAAGAGTCTAGAAAAGTAAAATTGCATAAAAATTTGAAGAGGATGCTTACTAGGACGAAGTCAAACGATGAAGAGGTAATGGTGACGGATGCAACAGTTGAACGGTATAGGCGTCTGACAAGGGTGACGGGTGCGCTCTGATCTTGAATTTCAGTAGAAAGTAAAGTAATGAGCGGAAGAAGTCTCAGTTTATATAGGGAGAACGGCACGGAAGATGAAGGGGCGCTTTGATCCAAGTGAGAAACCATTCAGCAAACGCCACGTGTCCATCATTAATGATCCTAGGCTAACCTGTCCAGGCTAGGGGGGATTCTTCGAAAGTCCAAATTAAACCGTCACCTTGCGGGCCGTCCACTTAGAGAGCACAGACTCACGGGATGAGGGGGCAACTCAAGAGGAAGAATATTGGAGGTGACGGATCAGATTGCATGAACGGCCTGCTAAGCAAATGGGCCAATAATAGACAGATCCTACATGGATGGACAAAAGGGGTGGACGGACCAAAAGGCCACATGGCACTTGGTTGTTCATTATGTGGGCCCGAAGAAATTCTAAATGGGAACCACTTGTGCCCCACGGTTAACCCTAGTCTATAGAATCCCAATGCAAATAGAATTCTAATACAAAGAAGATTCCGGAAGATACACTCATTAATGAGGATCTTCCCTATATGGAAAAGACTTGCTATGCAAGCATAATAGTTCAACTCTACACTACTATAAAAACCCAAAGACCCTTAGAAAACAGGTACGCATAATTTACCCGCTTTGGCACTCTAGAGTTGTGAGAAATTCTAACTTGACCTTCGGAGGGTATTTGGCCGGCATCACACCAGTGCTCTCTGCGAGGTCTTCTCTTTTTTGTGTTGTGCAGGTGTTGTTTCGAGCATGTGAGGACCGTGTAGCTTACTGTTGATTTTTCGGCATCATCAAATAACAATCTTCTCAAGGTTTACGGCACTTTCGAGCAAGTAAACAACAAGCTGAATGTCTATTGCACACCCCACAAACCCAACTATTTCCACCTCCTTGAGATGTTCATTGGGATATTTCTTCACCTTCTTGCTTTTCTTTCTACATCGCGCTCGTCCAATATCAATTGTAATTGGGAAAAAGAAAATAAGAATCATATCATGCATGCAATTGGAAAAGAAATGTAAGGAACTTCAAAACAAAGAGCAATGATTCTCAAGGGGATATGCGTAAGCTAATAATATAGATTAAAATCAAACAACAAATAATGATGACCGGCTAAGTTCTTTGGAATCAGAAACAAATAATGATGACTAGAAGATGCAGGGTAAATTAAATCTAATGAAATCGGATTTATAACCATTAGGGAGGAGGTCAGAGCATGGTTAAGGGCTGTAAGAAAGTCAAGATTTCTATTTAAGATTGAGTGTTATGTGGGTGTGGAGAATAATGTTTTCTGTATTTGATAAATAGCTGTTTGTTTGCAGCTTGATGTTGCTCAATTGTACTCTATTTTGGAGTTTTTATTTTATTTATTTATTTTTATTTCTTCATTGTCCCAAAATAAAATAAAAACTCTTAAGCGAGAAAATGCTAAAAGTGAAGATGATGACTCCAATAGACCTGAACATTCATTTCAACACCTTTTCCTTGGAAATACATAATATAAATGCTTACAACAGATGAACAATTCGAGTTCAAAGGAGTATCTGTTAAATAAATTAAAAAACAATGGAAAACCATGAGCCAACAATTGGTGTACAGATTGCATCACCTAGATTAAAGAATAAATAGATACAATGATTTTGAATAAATAAAGATACTCTTTTGAACTCAAATTTTCATTTTTGGAAACATTGACATTATGTGTTTCTAAGGAAAGGGTGTTGAATTGAATGTTCAATTCTATTGGAGTCATCATCTTCACTTTTCAAAGTTAAAAATGATGAAGAAATTTTTTATCAAAACCCCTAAATATATTACAACTAAGCAACATCAATCTGCAAACAAACAACTATTGATCAAATACAGAAGACGGGATTCAACTACTGATCAACTATTGGAATGGAATAATTATCACTTTTTATCTGTTCAAACTTCAAAGTAGTAATTTTTTTTTTAATAGATAAAACTGAATGTTCAATTAGTGTGTAAAACACCTTGAACGTTTAGACCCCTAAATTACAAATTACCAATTCAAGCTTATTATCAAACAATGTATGTGCGGAATATGAACATAAGCTTAAAGTAGAATTGATAAAACAATCTAAACCAAATAAAATCACAACCACAGCAGAAATTAAATGGCAAAGATTAAAGGAAGAGAGATGCAAATACAAGGACAACACAACGATGTGTTATCGAAGAGGAAACTGAAGTCCTTAGCGTAAAACCTCTCCGTCGCCCTCCAAGCGGTCAATAATCCACTAGAAAATGAAGTTGGGATACATGAACAGCAGAAGACCCTTCAAGCCTAATCTACCCAGTGTACGTAAGCCCTCCAAGCTTCTTGCTCCAACGAGGTTACGCCGAACCTTTGTCTTCTCTAGCTTACCGAATCCCGCTATAGCCTATAGCATTAACTAATATCAATTGGTCCTTCCTAACTGCTTCCCAAGCACCAAATAGTCTCCTCACAGATATGGGTACGGTGAGAAAAGGTTTTGGCTAAATATACCTCTCAAGGATGTATCAATGGAGAGGGTGAGAGTAGAGAAATTTGGAGAATCAAAGGATGAAGATTGTGGATGAGTCAATCTTATTTTTCTCTAGGGTTTCTCTCTCAAAATTCTCTCTGGAAGCTCTCTACATTTCGTGGGTATAAGGGGTATTTATACTGGTGTGTGTTTGGAATGCGAAAGGTCAGTTTTTCCCAAACAGAGTGGTCTGGCGACTGGACTGAGTCGCGAGTTCAAGTCACAAGCTAACTGCCTAGCGAGCCTAGGACTTTTCTCATGTAGTGCAACAGTTGGCATGACTCTTCAACTCCTCTGCATGCTTCACACGTGTGACTCTTTTGGTGACTTGCCAGTCGCGAGCCAGTCACGAGATCCAGTCGCGAGGCCCTACTGAGTTGCACACTTCTGAGCTTTTCTTCACACTCTCTCACACACTACCCTTACATGATTCCCACCTAAATACAAGGTTTCTAAATGCTGAATTACAAGCAAATTTGACGTGGAATAAAACCAACAAAATGGTTGATTAAATTCAACCTTACAAAAACGATGATAAACCACGAGCCAACAATTAGTGTGCAGATTGCATCACCTAGATTAAAGACTATAAGCTACTAGTATGCTTTGTGTGAAGTTAGGAGGTAAGAATAGTCACCTCAAAGGCAAATTTATGTAAAAAAAGTGCTACTGAGGAGGCTTGATCCTTCATCTGTGCCAACTGCCACCTTAAGGTGTTTAAGCTTGGTAAGAGTTTGAAATTCAGGGAATTTAACAATAGGCTGAAAAGAAAAAAAAAAAAAAAAAAACAAGAGATGAGAGAACAGTGTGTAAAACTAAATAAACATATATGTAAGAGATTGCAAACGAATTTGATGTGCTTACATAATTATAGCGAACCTCAAGTGTCAAACTTTCTAGCTAGCTGATAAAGGTAGCTTGAAAGAGAGCCAAATGCATAATATATAGGATGCGAATACATCCCACCAATACGTACATCTAGAAGATGAGGTGCAGAATGAACATGCAGTCTTATTTCTTTGCCAACCTAGCCAAAAGACTCAAGATTTGGAGCATTAATCTCAATACTTTAAATTCTAAACAATGTATTATGTGTAAGTACTTCAACTTCAACGATGAACCATAAATCTTTAGATTCACTAGATCTTCAGAATGGTCGACATGTAATCTTTCAAGCAAGGGACAACTGGAAAGGAAGTGATCTAGAAGCTCTCCAGTTAAATGTACGTATTATAGACCCTCTAAGCCTAATCTACCCAATGCACCTAAGCCCTCCAAGTTTCTTGCTTCAACAGGGTTACGCCGAACCTTGTCTTCTCTAGCTTACCGGATCTCACAATAGCCCATTGCATTAACCAAAATGAATTGGTCCCTTCTTAACTACTTCCCAAGCACCAAAAAGCCTTCTCACAGATATGGGTATGGTGAGATAAGGATTTGGCTAATGTACCTCTCAAGGATGTAACAATGGAGAGGGTGAGAGTAAAGGAATTTGGAGAATCAAAAGATGAAGATTGTGGATGAGTTAATCTTATTTTTCTCTAGGGTTTCTTTCTCAAAATTCTCTCTGGAAGCTCTCTACATTTCGTGGGTATAAGGGTATTAATAGTAGGGTGTGTATGGAACGTGAAGAGTCAGTTTCAACCAAACAGGGTGTTCTGGCGACTCGAGCTCGTGATAAGAATGAGTCACGAGTTTGAGTCGCGAGCTAACTGCCTGGCCAGACTGAAGTTTTGTCCTGTAGTGCAACAGCTGGCGTGACCTTTTAGCTCCCCTGCATGCTTCACACGTTTGCAACTTCTGGTGACTCGCCAGTCACGAGCCAGTCGCAAGATCCAGTAGTGAGGCCCTTCTTGAGTGTGCACTCTTGAGCTTTTCTTCATATTCTCTCGCACACTACCCTTACATGATTCCCACCTAAATACAGGGTTTCTAAATGTTGAATTACAAGCAAATTTGGCACGGAATAAAGCCAACTAATGATTGAATAAATTCAACCTTACAGACTTGATGCAAGTTTTCTCACTTGTAAAACGCTCATTTGGAAACATATAACATCTTGTACGTTTGTATGACTCTGTTGCTGTAAAGTCCAATTCAAGAAGAGAGAGAGAGAGAGAGAGAGAGAGAGAGAGAGAGAGAGAGAGAGAGAGAGAGAGAGAGAGAGAGAGAGAGAGAGAGAGAGAGAAGGTATAAATATAATAATACTAATAAAAATACTATACCCACTAACCTCAATTTTTTTTTAAATAAAATAAAATAAATTTACTCTTTTCCACCCTAATTATCACTCCAATTACATTTTAACCTTTGGATTATTGAAACACAAAACACAATTGACATCCTAAAGTTATAATTAATTAATTATGTTTCAGTAGGGATAAGTTGATTTTCCAATACTAAATTTTGTTAGAATTAATTGCAAAATAGACAATAGAGAATTAGTATTTTTAAAATTTTGAGTGTTGCATTTTAATAGTTGGGTTAAGTATAATCGGAGTAATAGTTTGTGTGAAAAAATGTAATTTGCCCTTAAATAAATACAACCCGTTTTGATTACTATTGGCTAGCTGAAGCCATGAGTACAAATAAGATTGTAGAGTTTCTAAAACATAGAAGGTTCTCTTGTTTAGAACTCTGGGACAAAATGATAAAGCTGGCAATGAAAAATTGAATGCTCTTAGAATTTGACTGAGCTTCATATATATATATATATATATATATATATATATATATATATATATATATATGTTTGGGTTAAGGCTCGAATTAGGGGCTCTCTAGCTACACAGACATCAGTCCACCACTAATTTGTACTCTAGAGAAGGTAAATAGCTTTTCTCAATCTAAAAATAAGTGATTGTAAAACTGAACATCATCGAAAAAGTGAATTTGATGAAGCACGCCTTATCTTGTATCCTTATGCTCAATTTTGAAATGAAAAATATTCTTCATATTTCACAAGAGGTAGTGCTAGCTAGTCCTTTGTCTGTACCACAATTTTGATCCATAGCATTACATTCTTCATTTTCACAAGCTGCATGCCTGTATTAGTTGAATTACATTCTTCATGGCTCACTGGAAGATCCTAGGAAAATTAGTATTTCTTGTTGAGACTGTGAAATCTTCTCTTAAAATTGTATGGCAATTAACTTAAAATCTAGACCATTGATATCATAGCCTTAACTTGTTTTCTGGTTCTCTCATAAAAATGAGGACACTTCTAGTTCTGGTTCTTTCATAAGAATGAGGAAACTTCTGATTCTTTTTACCTTGTGCATCCATTCAATGAAAACCATATTGCATATCCTTTTTTTTGTTGTTGCTAATCTTATATTGCATATCCTTTAATGTTTATAAAACCTTCTTTTTTATTAATATCCTTCAATATCCATATATTATTTGTAGGAGGAAAAAGACTCGTACTATTTAGTATTTATTGCAACTTTTTCCAGTGCTTTTGGGCTAAGGCCAAGTGAAGAATCTATTCCTATCCATTTAATATCTAGCCCAATGGGCCTTTTGGGCTAGGCCCATTGGGTCACTGGTCAGATAAAAAAAGAAAAGAAAGATAAGTGGCCCATTAGAGTAGCTTCGTTCAAGGGTTACAACTTACAAAGTTACAATATAGCAACAATGGTAGGACCACAATAGATTACACAACCTTTGCCACAATTCGCCACATGGCGAGTTGTGAGAGTTAAATGTGACAAAAGTTGTGTAATTTATTGTGGGTTTAACATTTTTCGTGATGGTAGATACTATCATAAGGCAAGAAGTAAATTAGAAATTGACATGTCATAAACTCGTACACATTTCTCTTTCCTCCTAGCCATTGCACATGTTCCTCTTGTTCACCTATCCTGACATCCTACATTTATCCCATTTAATCCATTAATTTCAAGCTACCCCATCCTTCTTTTTCCATTGTTTCCCACCCATTTATTTGACCTTTCAAATCCATGTTCCAATCCTAGCTTTTCGACCAATTCTTAAGTATTTTAACCCTCCTTTGTCACATAGAGGGTCTCTTTGTCTTAATCCTCTACTTGGTTTAAAATGTTCCGACTTACCACAATTAACCAAGACTTCAAAAGAGATAGAGGATACACACACAAGAATACAACTGATGAAGACATCAACCCTGTAAGGTTGAATTTAATCAACCATTTGTTGGCTTTATTCTGTGCCAAATTTGCTTGTATTTCAGCAATTAGTAACCCTGTATTTAGGTGGGATTGTTGTAAGGGTAGTGAGTGAGATAGTGTGATAAAATGCTCAAGAGCGTGCAAGAAAAACAGAGACTCGCGACTGGATCTCGCGGGTGACTCGCGGCTGCAAGCCGCCAGAAGCAGCACATGTGCCAGGCATGCCAGAAGTTGAAGCGTCATGCTAGCTGGAGCACTACAGGACAAAATAGGACAACTGGTCGTTCAGTTATCTCGCGGCTGGATCTCGCGACTCAGTCAAGCCGCAAGCCAGCCCTGTTTTGAAAAACCTGACTCTTCACATTCCATTCTCACTTTAGTATAAATACCCCTTATACCCATGAAAGAAAGAGAGCTTCTAGAGAGAATTTTGAGAGAGAAACCCTAGAGAAAAATAAGATTGATTCATCCCACAATCTTTAGATAAGAGACTCCTCAAATTCCTCTACTCTCTTCCTTTCCATTGTTAAATCCTTGAGAGGTTTTTTACCAAAACCTTTTCTCACCATATCCATTACTGTGAGAGGGCTGTTTGGTGTTCTAGGAAGCAGTTAGAAAGGAACTAATTTCACATTGGTTGATGCTATGGTCAAGTAGCGGAATCTGGGAAGTTAGAAAAGAAATAGGTTCGGCGTAATCTCGTTGGAGCAAGAAGCTTGGAGGGCTTAGGTACACTGGGTAGATTAGGCTTGGAGGGTCTATTACTGTTCATGTATCCCAACTACATTTTCTAGTGGATTGTTTACCGCTTGGAGGGCGGCGGAGAGGTTTTACGCTGAGGGCTTCGGTTTCCTCTTCGATAACACATCGTGTGTTGTCCTTGTGTTTGCATCTCTCTTCCCTTTATCTTTGCCTTTTATTTTTTGCTGTGGATGTGATTTTAATTGGCTTAGATTGTTTACCAATTCTGTTTATAGCTTGTGTTCATTTTCTGCACACTTATTGTTTGTCATAAAGCTTGAATTGGTTATTTTGTTATTGGGGGTCTAAACGTTCATAGTGTTTTATACACTATTTGAACTTTCAAACCCGAATTGAACCAACAACCCACCTTGGGGAAATTCCGATTAACTCTATCATAGGCCTTTTGCAAGTCTAATTTGATAGCCATTTGTCTTGCTTTTACTTTTCTCACTTTGAAACTATGAAGCACCTCCTGGACCATTACTTGGTTATCCACAAATCCACCTACCAGGGATGAAAGCCTGACTGACATGAGAAAATCAAGCTTGTGGAGTAGGGGTTTGTTTCTAGACACCATCAACTAAGCTAGATTTGTAATATTCTTAATTAGCCTGAAAGAGTCTAGTAATGTCACATGTTATGAGAGACACTAGTGTCTCTTTCATTGTTTCATTTTCTTATCTGCTTCTATGTGACATTAAAAGTGCATTTATAGTATAGTGAGAAAAATGGCCCCGAAATAATAAATATCAAATAAATTCTCCTTGTTTTCTCTGTAATGAGGAGCGCAGGAGACTGACATATGATGTATCTCTTTAACTAATTCTACTTAATGCTAATTTTTGAAAAAAAATCATCATATATAAATATGGAAAATGCTAGAGCTATAAACTATCTTACAACATTTTACAAACTATTAATGTAGTGAATAGTTATTGATAAGTGAAAAAGCGATATGAGTGATGAGTTTTGATGATAATTAGTAAAAATTGGTCATATTAACAATTTGTAAAAATATTGTAAAATAGTTTGTAGTTGTACCAACTGCATGTGTAAACATGAGCTCATTAGTATGTTCCAACACTACCAATCCCATACACTGTTACGTACCAGGTGTATAAGTACATGAGCTCATTAACTCATACTTGTTCTCTGAACTCAATCTCTTTCATAAACATAGTTAAAGGTCTATATATAGTTGTTGGGGTTGCTGCTGTGGGTCAAAAACGATGGCTGCTAAAGCTTCTGTGTAAGTTTAACTCTTTTTTGCTCACAAGTGGTACTGTTTTGCCATGTCTTATTCTTGGTTTCGGTGTTGTAAGGTTTTGGCTATTGATCAACAGAAGCCACAGCTCATCTTTGTTAAAGCTTCCATGATTGTTTTTGTTTTTGTTTTTTTTTTTTTTTTTTTTCTTGTATATCAGTTTTAGATCGATATAGATATTCAATTATTGTTTATTTTGGTACTTCTAGAGTTTATAATTTTGAGCTCGAATGTGAACATGTTTTATTACCAGTCTTTGTTTCGTGTCATTTGTTAATTCATTTACATGTAATGCTAGGACATAGATTCATGTGCTTCTTAAATCTAAAATATCTTTTTTAGTGTTATATCTTATACATATAGTCAAGGTCAAAGTCCCTTGTATTATCATAGTCAAAATTGTACTAGCTAGGAATTTTAATCCTAATTGTACACCGTCCTAACTATACTAATAACCTTAGGGGTAATCCATGATTAGTAGTATATGATCATCTAAAATTTACCATTCAACATACTCATTGTAATACATGTAGTTTATTATGTTCAATAATAAAGATGTAGTTGACTAATGGTTTCCGCAGCCGTAGGTCATAAAGGTTATACTTATACCATATAAATTCACTGCTTTCTTTTTCTCTCTCATTTTTTTATTATTATTTATATTTAATTCATCATAATATTTTTCTTGTTTTTCTTATTCTAACATGGTATCAAAGTTAGATGTTACTGTCACTTTGCCACCCTATTAATTACAAGGATTAGTGTAGTTAGATAAAGGGCAATTCCATCCAATCCCCAAGCCTAACTATCCTAATACATACCTTTCTGTGTACAAAGTCCTCAAAAAACTCATATGCACTACCATGCATTCTTTCCAATTATAAGGGCTATCTTCCATCTAGGCTTAGATTTTGTTAGGTTCTAAATGTTTAGAACAATTGGCAAATCGTGAACACAAACTTGTCTAGATATAGATCTTAGAGTCTATAGGTTTTATTAGACAATGCTCAAGGTGATTCAAGTCAAGATTCAAGAACATACAAGCTGCAGGAAGAAGACTTCATATTCTGCCTGGTTCGATCGATCGAAGAACAGGCTCGATCAATCAAAAATCGTATCTGCAGAATTTTAAGTCAGCCCAAACAGCAGCTTAAGCCCATTAAGGATTAGGGTTTCAGATCTACTTCTCCCACTATATAAAAGAAACCCTAAGCCACGTTTTTGAGACTGAAGAGAGAGAGAGATTAGAGTGCCTCTTTTGGTTTTAGGGTTTTGTACCAAAACCTCTCTAAAGTCTTGGTTGCTAGAGAGTTGTATTGTTGCTCATATTGCTGTTTGTGTAAATCTCTTGTGAGATCTAGAGGAGCTTTCCTTTACACAAACTTAGGGTTTTCAAGGAGAAGATATTTTCTACACCTTGATGATCAACTTAGTTGCTGCCATTGGAGCTTAAAGAAACACAAGTGGGTGTGCTTGTATCTGCTGGTGAATCCAAGAAAGAAGGAGTCCGTGGATTTGGAGCTTGCACGTGATCGTGTCAGTAAGTTCTATTGGTGGGTAGCAATAAGAAGTCAAGCGTGGGGGCTTGTAAGTCTTATTGTATGAACTTCGATTCTTTCAAGATAGTGGATTCAGGTTTACCTTGAGGATAGCCAGGTTAAATCCTCCCCAGGTTTTTACCGGTTTGGTTTCCTGGGTGATCATATCATTGTCTTATTTATTTTTCGCTGCTATGCATGATATGATTGTTTGATTGTGATAACCTAGACTTGAAATTTGGACTAAGTAACAACTTGGCTAATTAACTAGGTTAATCCAATTGTGTTTTAAGGGGTCTAAAAACTATCAAGTGGTATCAGAGCGGGTAGCTCTCTTGTTGTTGATCTCTTGATCACTGAGCTGATCCTTGACCCCTGTTGTCATGGATAATTTGAAGTGTTTTTCTGATTATGTTTCTGCTCATGCTTCTGTTGATTTTATTGATGCCTGTGAAACTCTTCGTAAGGAATTATTGAAATCTATAAAAATTGCTAAGAAATTTAAGGAAGAGTTAAAATTGGCTAATCTTGAAAAAGAGGAATTGGTTGTTAGATTAGATGAATCTAATAAAAAGAATGAATTTTTGAGAAATCAAATTTCCTCTTAAGATGAGAAGATGAAGAGCTTGGAACAAGAGTTAGTTGAATCTAAAGCTAAAATTGAAAATTTGATTAGTACTAAGCCTGCTGTTGATAACAGAAGTGTTTCTGTTTCTCTTAAGCCTAAAACTGAGAAAGTTTATATTCCTCCTTTCAAGGGGAATAATAAAGAAAATGCTTATTTTGCTAGGTTAGACAAAGGTAAAAGTTCTGATGTTGACGTTGAAGTTTCTAAACCTAAGTCTAAACCTACTGTTAGAGAGCATAATAAATCTGTTTTTGTGCCTACTTGTCATCTTTGTGGTGTTGTTGGTCATATTAGACCAAATTGTTCTTTGTTGAGGCAAAAACCAAACTCTGAGACTAGATTTGTTGTTAGGAATACTGATGTTTCTAAATTTGTTCCTGTTTGTCACTTTTGTGGTTTCCGTGGTTACATTCGACCTAATTGTCATAAATTGAAATTTAAGCATTCAGTGTTTCAATCTAGGACATGTGATGATATTTCTCTTGCCATAAGTCCATATAAATTGTTTCATATTATTTTGAAAAATTTAAGCTTGTTGGCTTGTGAAAGGAATTTGCAGGATTTCAGTCTTTCTCAGAAGATTGGTGTAATCCCTCAAATACACTCTGCTTCACATGGATTTTCACCTACAAAGCCGAAGACTCGTGCTAGATGGGTGAGAAAAGATTCTCTAAGGTGAGTGTTGCTAACATGTCCCTGATTTAATTCTTTCAATTATTTGTGGACATGTTTTGTTTCTGTTTTTGATTCTTGCTTATTTTTCTTGAGAATTACATGAATTATGATATCTCTCTTGATTTAGAACATACTTGACATTGTGGAGAAACTTGAATAGTATGTGTTATATATGTGTTAAGCTATTTTTGATTTTGTGAGAGTATGTACTAGTTTGTACATGTACTCAAGGGTTAATTAAGAAATTGATATTTCTTGATTGTGTACCCTCTATAGCTTAGTTAAGCACTGTCATGCATTGCATTTGCATTGTTCATTTAGCATAATGTGTGCTTTTTGTTTTTGGTCATAAATTTTTTTAAAACCAAAAAGATTTTTGTGTTTTTGTATTTCACATCTTGGATTTATAATCAGGGATTGGCCATATTATCTTTACATAACATGTTTATGTACTTTGTTTAGCTTGGATGAACTTATTTATTGCACTTTACTAGTTTGAGTTTTGTAGTGCATGTTGTGTGGGAGATGTTTATAGTTTTTGATCACTTTGTCTTAATCTTGAAGTCACATGTTATTTGACTGTCGGACTTGATCCTTTTGAGAAAGGCATAAATAACCATCTCACCACTGTTCACTAGCCAATTATGAACACCTTAGTGCATATCTAAGATTTTTTGCTCGAGAAAGCGTAGCACATGCACAAAAAGAACATAAGGTGTAGCCTTGGTTTAATTGCTTAATGCTTAAAATTGGTGTGTACTATTAGGCTTGATGCCAAATCACATAATTAAAATTGGTGTGTACATTATCCTGACTTTTTAATAAGTTTCTGAATAAATTAAAATTGGTGTGTATATTATGAGGCAAAATTCAAGAAACTTACATGATTGCAAGCTTATGTTCTAGGAGATGTGGGAGTTATATGATGTAACTCTTTAGGTGATAGTCTCTTTTAAATTCTATGTGATGAATTTTGTAGACTTTGTGATTGATTGCTATTCACATATCACCTCACATGTAATTCAAGTTTTTGCTAGTTGCACACATTACACAAGTTACTCTTTGCTAAACTTGGTACATTATATTGTGTGTGATTTTGTTGTGGCCATCCAAGATTAAAAGTTCCTTGATTTTAATGCAAAATGTGTTTAATGTTTGCGCTTTGAGGACAAATTGATTGAAAATCTTGATTTTGGAAGATTTGGGTTGAATTCAAGTGTTTTTGAAACACTTTTCATCTCATACTCATGCATTTTTTTTATAAAACAATGTGCTTTGAGAAGTTTCTATATTAAAATGCTCTGTTTTTCAAAAATCTGATTTTTCCAGACTTTCGATTGATCGAACCTGTTTTTCGATCAATCGAAATTGCGATTAAAATTTTTGGTTTGAGTCTGCCTGACTCGATTGATGTTCGATCGATTCTCGATCGATCGCAACTGAAAAATTTTCAGTTTCTATGTTTTTGACCAAATTTTTTTTTTCATGCATCATTTGTGTTTAGGATTCACATGCATTGCATTGTTTTTGTATCCATCTTGCAGTTTTGCAGTCATATCTCTCATTGTTTTCACACATAACATGCATATACTTTGCTACATTGGGTACTCAACTTGATCAAAAAATTGATTGATTAATTTTTGAGCTATGTACTTTATAGTATATGCCTTTTTTATGTGTGAACTGTAGAAAATATTTTTCTTAAAGAGATATGATGGATAATCAATGTGCAAATATTTTCTTTACTTATGCAACTGTTTATGGGTCACATAGTGCCATGTTTGCATTTATTGAAAGAGAGAATATTTTTTCTTCATGTGTATCCTCAACTTAATTTTTTTATGTTAGGTTTGTGTGTTTTTTTTCCCCACCTCCTAAATTTTCCCCAAACTGTTTTTTCCAAAACTTGTTTTGTTTTTCCTATTTTTATAGGGAGAGAAACTTGTTTTTTAACCCTTGTTGTTCATAAGGGGAGTTGTTGCTCTTCGTAGGGGGAGTTGCCTCTATTCTCTATAGAGCTGGATTCATTTGTTTCCTTGATTCTTTATTTTCTTTTGACTTTTGTTGCGTATGTTGTCTGTTTACTCTTTGTATGAGTAGTCTTTGTCAATACGTGACAAAAAGGGGGAGATTTATTTGAAAATACATTTTTGAGAATATGTGTGGAAAATACAAGAATGTTCTGTTTAGGGGGAGTTAACATTTTTTTTGGTGTATCTAACTTAGGGGGAGAGTTAGTTTGCATATTTGTTGATTTATTATTTTTGTTTTTCTGTCACACATGCGTTTATGCATTTTGTTTAGTGTTTCAGGAAATATACAGGTTGATTCAATTGAGCTGCTGTCTACACTTGCAACTGATGGATAGTAGTTAGGTTGAATTTGTTGTAATGGGCATTTTATTGTATTGGGTTGTTCTTGTATTTGAGCATTTCATTTTGTATGAAAGTTTTGTCACGAATTGCCAAAGGGGGAGTTTGTTAGGTTCTAAATGTTTAAAACAATTGACAAATCGTGAACACAAACTTGTCTAGATATAGATCTTAGAGTCTATAGGTTTTATTAGACAATGCTCAAGGTGATTCAAGTCAAGATTCAAGAACATACAAGCTGCAGGAAGAAGACTTCATATTCTGCCTGGTTCGATCGATCGAAGAACAGGCTCGATCAATCGAAAATCGTATCTGTAGAATTTTTAGTCGGCCCAAACAGCAGCTTAAGGCCATTAAGGATTAGGGTTTCAGATCTACTTCTCCCACTATATAAAGGAAACCCTAAGCCACATTTTTGAGACTGAAGAGAGAGAGATTAGAGTGCCTCTTGTGCCTCTTTTGGTTTTAGGGTTTTGTACCAAAACCTCTCTAAAGTCTTGGTTGCTAGAGAGTTGTATTGTTGCTCATATTGCTGTTTGTGTAAATCTCTTGTGAGATATAGAGAAGCTTTCCTTTACACAAATTTAGGGTTTTCAAGGAGGAGATATTTTCTACACCTTGATGATCAACTCAGTTGCTGCCATTGGAGCTTAAAGAAACACAAGCAGGTGTGCTTGTATCTGGTGGTGAATCCAAGAAAGAAGGAGTCCGTGGATTTGGAGCTTGCACGTGGTCGTGTCAGTAAGTTCTACTGGTGGGTAGCAATAAGAAGTCGAGTGTGGGGGCTTGTAAGTCTTATTGTATGAACTTCAATTCTTTCAAGATAGTGGATTCAAGTTTACCTTGAGGATAGCTAGGTTAAATCCTCCCCAGGTTTTTACCGGTTTGGTTTCCTGGGTGATCATATCATTGTCTTATTTATTTTCCGCTGCTATGCATGATATGATTATTTGATTGTGATAACCTAGACTTGAAATTTGGACTAAGTAACAACTTGGCTAATTAACTAGGTTAATCCAATTGTGTTTTAAGGGGTCTAAAAACTATCAGATATGATATGATTTGCGTTTGTTTTTATTTATTTACCAAAACAACCTAGTTGTGACATCCCTAATTTCGTGAATTTAATTGGATTGTGAAAGGGCTCGGATTTGTGCTAAAAACACACGAGTTTGTTTAGATCCCAATTTTAAAAATACGACTAGATTGCTTTTACTCTAACTTATCTAAGTGCGGAACAAGAGTAAATGAAGCACAATCATCGAAACTATTCTAGTGCACAAACATGAACAATAAGCAATAAATGTAAGAACAAAGTTTCTCTCCAAACTAGTTTGGAGAGAAGTCCTACAAACTCATCATATATATTTATATTGAGTGTGAATTTTGAAAATCGAACCGTTTGATTGCATGTTCTTATTAAATCCTTAATGCTTACAAAATTTCAGGAAAATCAAAGATCAATTGCTATGTCATCAAATAAATATTATAATTTCAAGTTTTTGTAATTTAAAGTTGTACATAAAAAATAAATTAATTGATCAAATAGTAAATAATATCTGATTTGAATGAAATTTGATATGCATGTTAAGAACATAAAGAACATGAAATTCAACGGTTAGATTTTCAAAATTCACAACCAAAAAAGAAATATATGAGAAGTTTGAAGAGTTTCTCTCTAAACTAGTTTGGAGGGAAACTTTATTCTAAATGTAAAGCACAAGAGTAAGGGAAGAGAGATGCAAACACAAGATAACACCAAGACGTGTTATCAAAGAGGAAACCAAAGAACTCGGCGAAAAACCGCTCCGCGACCCTCCAAGTCAAAATCGATCCACTAGAGAATAAAGTTGGAGTACACGAATAACAAAAGACCCTCCAATCTTAGTCTACCCCATGTACTTGAGCCCTCCAAGCTCTTGCTACCAACAGACTTCTCGGAGTCATGTCTTCTCTAGCTTTCTGGATGGGTACTGCATTGATGTATTTATTGCTGCATTGAATTTATTGCCATACGCTGTCCCTTATAAATTAATTCCATTTGGGGATGGTCGTAATAACCCAAGTTGCACTGAGCTTGTGCGTTTGATCACAACGGGTGTAAGTACTACAAACAAAAATTGTTTTAGAACTTTTTGTGAAACTTTCATTAGTTTTTTTTTTTTTTTTTTTGGTTTGGTTTTCTTCTTCTATATAGGTCTTTGATGCAGCAATAGGTGACATCGCAATCGCTACTGATCGAACAAGAATGGTGGATTTTACACAACCATATATTAGGTCTGGACTAGTAGTAGTGGCCTCAGTTAGGGAGTTGAATTCCAATGCTTGGGCATTTTTAAGGCCATTCACTCCAATGATGTGGCTTGTCGCAAGTATCTTTTTCCTCATTGTGGGAGCAATCGTTTGGATTTTGGAGCGTAGAGAAAATGATGATTTCTGGGGTTCCCTAAAGAAACAATTTGCCACTATTCTATGGTGAGGACTTAGACGTATTATGCTTAAGCTTAATACTTTTTGTTACTATTTGCTTAGAGTTTCATCCTACTAGTGAATGAAATAGCAAGTGCACAACATAAAATTTAAGATGGTTATAGAGAAACTGAGAAAGTCTATTCCTGTGAAATAAATTATTTGTAGAAACGAGATGCAAAACACAAGCTTAGAGTTTGTTGGGTTCTAAGACTTTAGATTTAAATGTATTAGAACTTCAATTTGTAATGTTGGCAAACCATGATCAAAATGTTTTAGTCTTATTTTAGACTTGCTCAAAGTGTATTTAAGTGTAAAGTTAGAATCGAGTGTACTGCAGGATTTACAGTGTAAATCTGCTTGGCTTGATCGATCGATCGAAGCTCGTGCAGATTGTTTTTCTGTAGAATTTTTCCAACTCAGCTCAAGCCTGTTTGATGTGTAGGGTTTTATGTTTTGCCTTAAGTATAAAAAGAAAAACTCTAGCCACGTTTTGAGGTTGCCTTTTATGCTGTATGTGTGAATCTCTTGTGAGATCTAGAGGTGTTTGCCTTCATACACACTTAGGGTTTCCAATCTCAAGATTAATGTTGAGAGCTTGGTGATCAATTCAGTTGCTGATTCAAGAGCTTAAAGATACACAAGCGGGAGTGCTTGTACTTACTGTGAATCCAAGAAAGAAGTAGTTCGTGGACTCGAAGCTGTCACGTGGTCGTGGTAGTAAGTTTCCTACTCGAGGTAGTAATAGGATGTTAATGGTCTAAGTCGCTATTGTGTAAACTTCAATTCTTTCATAGTAGATTTGTTTTACCTTGAGGATAGTTAGGTTAAATCCTCCCCAGGTTTTTTACCGGATTGGTTTTCGTGGGTTATCATATTGTTGTGTTCTTTATTTTCCGCACTTTACAATAATATGATATATTTGTGTTAACCTAGATCTGATAATTTGACTAAGTAATCACTTGGCTAATTAACTAGGTTAGTTTGGTTGTGTTTTAAGGGGTCTAAAAATGTACAGAGTTGTTGACATAATTGCATCAAGATTGTTTTGTGTAGGTACATAATGTCTATTTAGTGAATCAATCATGTTTAGATTGCATCTTTTTAGTCTAATCCTTCAATCACCTACATGTGTCCTTTTATTCTGCAGGTTTAGCTTTTCAACGTTGTTCTTTGCCCAAAGTAAGTGAACTGGCTCTAATTTATTTGTATTTTCTAATAGTCATAGCTCATTGGTAACAACGGTATCTTATGTTTCACTTATCATGTAACCTGTTTTCTGTTTTATTTTTTATTTTTTTTGTAGAGGAAAAGACAGTTAGCAACCTTAGTCGTCTTGTGCTCATAATATGGTTATTTGTCGTGCTTATATTAAACTCAAGCTACATTGCAAGTTTAACCTCAATCCTTACAGTAGAACAACTCTCTTCTCCCATTAAAGGCATTGAAACTCTAATTAATAGTATGGATCCCATTGGCTACCAACAAGGTTCATATGCTAGAAGTTATTTAGTTGAGGAACTCCATATTCAAGAGTCTAGACTTGTTCCTCTAATCTCGCCTGAAGATTATGCGAAAGCCTTAAAAGATGGTGCCCAAAGAGGTGGTGTCGCCGCAGTTGTTGATGACCGTGCATAAGTTGAACTTTTCCTCTCAACTCGATGTGAATTCAGTATTATAGGTTAAGAGTTCACCAAAGCTGGGTGGGGATTTGTAAGTATCTCTTGATCATGTTAGGCTCTTTTGAACCTATATTATGATAATATGCTAATGCAAATTCTCTCTTCAAAATAATCTAGAGTCATTTTAGTGTAAGAAAGATATTTAGATTATTTTGGAATCTGGACTCTCCATTTGGATGAGAATTGCACAATGCACATCCTTCTAGCCTCTTTCTATTATTGATAATTGTCATTTACTGAACGTTTTTAGACCCCTTAAAACACAATTGGATTAACCTAGTTAATTAGCCAAGTTATTACTTAGTTCAAATTTCAGATTTAGGTTATCACAATCAAACAATCATATCATGCATAGCAGCGGAAATATAAATAACATAATGATATGATGACCCAGGAAACCACACCGGTAAAAACCTGGGGGGAATTTAACCTAGCTATCCTCAAGGTAAACCTGAATTCACTATGAAAGAATCGAAGTTTTACAATAGGACTTAGACCACTAACATCCTATTGCTACCCACCAGTAGAAACTTACTGACACGACCACGTGCAAGCTCCGAGACCACGGACTCCTTCTTTCTTGAATTCTCCAGCAAGTACAAGCACACCCGCTTGTGTTTCTTTAAGTTCTCATGGCAACAACTGAATGATCATCAAGTTCTTGAATGAATCTCCTTCTTGATAATCCTAAACTTGTGTAAAGGAAAGCTCCTCACAGATCTCACAAGAGATTTACACAAACAGCAATATGAGCAACACTAAAACGTGGCTAGGGTTTGCCTTATATACCTAGGGCAAAAACATAAAACCCTAAACATTTTTAATGAACTAGGGCTGAGTTGGAATTTTGCAGAAAAACGCATTCTGTCCGATTTTTGATTGATCGAGCCTAAGCTTCGATCGATCGAACCAGGCCGAAATGCATTTTTAATTCTGTATCAACTTGAATCCAACTTTACATAAATGACACAACTTTGAGCGAGTCTAATCACGACTAATCAACTTGTTTTGATCATGGTTTGCCAACAATACACATTAGAGTTCTAAATACATTAGTTTCTAATTCTTTAGAACCTAACATTTACTATTGCCAACAACTGTCTCAGACATTCCACTTCACATCAAGCCCAATCTATTCTACATTTTGATTCAGTCTTGCTTGCTCTCATATACAATCACAATTTCTTTTCAAACTTACGATATTCTCAAGTTTTCAACGTAGTTTGAGGGGATATGTTAGAGACACTAGTTTAAGTTCAATGTACCTATACAAGTAGTACCATTTTACTGCTCATCATAACTTGTGTAGCCTAGGGTTAATCTCTGGTTACCCTAAAATTAGTCTTTTTATATAAACCTCCAATATGCTTATTGTAACACACAATTCAATATCATAAAGATGGAGACGTTCATGGTTTTAGTTGTAGACATAGACTATTAGGCTAAATTTGATTTCTATTTCTCTCTCACACTCATAATTAATCACAACATCAATCCTATCATAAAAAACGGAGAATATTGAAGTATTTCATCAATTCAATACTTTTGTTGCAGATTGAGGAATTTGGGAAGCATTAACTTAAAGATGTCCTAAAAGACTGCAAGTTTTCAAATTCTTTCAACATGCTATTACTAGTACCTTAAATCCAAACATATTGAGTCATATTTATTTGAGCACATCTTTGAATATATCATACTAGGTTAACATGCCATGCACCACGCATTAATCATACAAAAGTATATATGCGTGTGTGTGTTTCTATTTTTTAATCGTAGTGGTTGGCTTATAATAACATGTTTATATCCTTCATTTATCACCAGGCCTTTCGCCGAGACTCACCTTTAGCAATTGACATGTCAACTGCTATTTTAAGACTCTCAGAGAACGGAGAACTCCAAAGAATTCATGATAAAGGGCTTATGAGTAGTGCTTGTACTGCACAAGGCTCTACGATTGAAGTAGACAGACTTCAGCTTAAAAGCTTCTGGGGCCTTTTTGGTCTATGTGGGTTCGCTTGTTTTCTTGCTCTCTTTGTATATTTCATAATATTGTTTCGGAAGTTCAACATGGACTTTGAGTCTTCTGGTAGAAGCACAAGAATTGGACGTTTTCAGAAATTTCTTATGTTTCTTGGAGAAAAGGAAGAGAAAGTCAGAAACCTCTTGAAGAGAAGGCAAATGGAGAGGGTCTCAAAAAAAGGTGTAGATGAAGATGAATCAACCCACTTGTGTGTTCGGAATAGAGAGAAATGGGGGTTAGAGATTGGAGAAGAAAGGAGAAGGTGGCTGGAATATACTAACTTTTAAACGTCTTTTCTTCATTCTATCTCATCTTCCTTTATCCAGACATAGGTTTTAAAAGAATATATACTAAATCATCTTAAAATAAAAGTCTAGTTAAAGGTGATGAAGCCTAAATAGACTTTCAGTAGACTTCAAATTCTCTTCAAACGTCTACCTTTGCACATTTAATTGGCTTCTCCTAGAATTTGTATATATATGTATGTTATTTTGGGCATTTTGTGAATATATATGTGAGTATTATCATCATTTGTTGCATGCCTCTTTGCGTGGTCTTGTAACCTGAGGTCACATGTAGGAAATGAATACAAATTTATGTGTGCACCTGTACAAATTTGGGTGAACAAATATTTCATTGCACGTTGTCTTTTCTTTTGGAAAAGGAGAAGATGATGGTTGGCTTTTGGTTTGAGTGTGTTGGGTCTTGGCATTCCTCGTTGTGGGGTCTTGGTATTCCTCATTTTTGGGTTATAAATTGATCCCAATTAATTAATCCAACAATTACTCAAATTAATCAATTAGTTAATATTACGTGCAAATCAGATTAAGGCACAATTAAATCACCAAACTAAATAGAGTGCATTAATATGGAAAATAAGTTTGACACGATGATTTGATTACGATGGGAAAACCCTCATAGACAAAACCCCACCAAGTGAACTTCAAGTCATGTTGCCACTCCTAAAGAATCCACTAACAAGAAAAAGCGGTTACAAGTATAAAAAATCTTACCCTATAAACTTATTCCGAAGTACCTACCTACAGTATAACCTATTGAACTATACCATTCTCAGTCCCAATCCCCAATTGGACTTGATCTTGTAGAAGACTTCTCATTTGCACTAATCTCATATCCGTGACTAACTCCACAACAATATTTTTGATTGTTGTAGCTTTGTATAGTTCTTTAATCCACACTTGGATGAACCAGAAGTACTTTGGCACAAAACTTTGGGCACACAAAATGTTCGTAGCAACTCCTGTTACACGTGTGTCTCTCTATGTACTTGATGACATCTACAAAATATGTTTTTTATATGTTTTGGAACCCTGGTACACAAATCCCTAGAAAGCCAAGTCATCATGGGCTGAAAACTAAACTTTAAATTCAATTTTCATGAGACTCGGTAGATCAGGAGGTGGCGAGAGGGCATCGAGATTTATTACTCTCGATATATAGATTGACAGGTGTTGAGCAAGTATCAAAAACTGAACTTTAAATTCAATTTTCGAGACTCAATAAATCGAGAGGTGTTAAGAAGGTATCAAGGTTCATTAACTCATCGATTGGTATTGAGTAGGGTATCGGGATCTACCATTTCAGTTTTTCTTGAACAGTTTCTTGGGCAGTTTTGTGTTTTCAATAATATCATATAAAATGCATTTTATCAGTAGGAAATGCCAATTACATAAAATATGACCCTTACCATCGTATTCAAAACAGGACTTTAGCAAAGCATGGTGCAGACCACAGACACACAAATCTCTTGAGTCTAGAAAGTCCAGTTTGGAAACTGTCATGAAAGTGCATTTAATTTAAAAATCTTTCAGGTCATAACATATAACCACCCATGTTATCAGAACCAATAGTGTCTCTTTCTTTGTCTTGTTCGCTTTTATGTGGGCATTTAAGTATAGTGAGAAATATCTCCCAAAATAATAAATTAATGACAGAAATTTTTCTATAAATTTCGCATATTATTAACCAAATGTACGTATAACCATGAGCTCATTAACTCGCACTTGATCTTGATCTCCGAACATAAGCTCTTTCATAAACATAGTTAAAGTGATCTAGTTGTTGGGTTTGCTAGCTGCTGTAGGGTAAAAACAATGGCTGCTAATTGCTAAAGCTTCCGCGTAAGTTTAATTCTTTTTCCCTCGCAAGTCGGATCAAATTTCTCCAGATTTCTCTTATCCTTTTTACTTTCTGTAAAATCGATACTTTTTGTGATCCCATAGTTATGTACTTAGTATTGATTTTCAAACTTTTAACTAGGAGTTTTTTTTTTTTGGTGGTTTGGGTCGGGTTTAAGGTAGTCAACACTATATCAGTACCGTATCGACTATTATATGTCTGGAGTAGTAATCCTAAAAAATACATCGGTATTAATTAGTATTGATATATGTTGTTCTCCTGACTCAAATCAAAATGGTCTCTAGTGTGAGATTGACTCCTTTGGTCTTGTTAGTTTTTGTCAACACTTTCATTTTTGTTTTTGTTTTGTCTGTACATCATTTTTTTTTTCATCTAGACATTCAATATTGGTTTATTTAATTTGCTACTTTTAGAGGTTATAATTTTTAGCTTGAGTGTGCATAGGTTTTATGGGTCTAGTTAACAAGAGTTGAAGTGAATTGGATAAGGTTGATCATGAGTGTTTTATTTTTTTGGCTATTGACTCATTCTTTTAGGGAGTCGCATAATTTTAATTGAGTTCGGTTAACTGGTGTCTTTAAAGAATTTGTTAATAGATCATTTTAAGAAAAAATTTAATATCATTTTTATGAGAAATATAAATATATGTTTTAAAAAAATTAATTACTTTTTTTATTTTCCCATAAAAAATTTCTAAAAGTACTTCTTAAACTAATACTCTTAGGACATCTATTAACTTTTTCCTTTTTAATTATAGATGTATTTGCTAATTAGTTTTTGCTACTCTATAAGGTAGTGTGATCTGTTCAATTTCTCCTTAACGAGTGCAATCAAATACACATGAAAATATTCTATATTTTATTTATGGATAAAATTTAGATATCATTTTATAGGTACTCTAGCTTACACTTTTCAATGTAATTCAAGTATATAGCCTTAGAAGTTGTAATTTATACACAAAAGAAGTGTTTTGACCAATAAAATAATAGGCCACATATTTTAATTTAATTGAGCAAACTTAGTTATATTTTGCCCTTTATTACCACTCTGCTTCATGTTCTTAGATTCATAATTCAATTGCTTCTTAAATTACAAATATCTTTTGTGGTGTTAGACATATAGTCAAGGTCAAAGTCCATTACATTATTGTAGTCAAAATTTAACTAAAAATTTTAATCGTTATTGTACACACAGTCTATTTATACTAATAACTTTAAGGTTAATTTAGGATTTTTTTATATATCTATTTATTAAGAGGATTCAGAAAGCTAGTTATGACTTCAAAAAATGTCAAAAATATCCCTAATCTAATTAGATAATTCTTATTCTTTAAAAAAAAATGAGGTTAAAATTGTAATTCAATAAAATTTGCATTTCAAAAAAAAAAAAAAAAAAAAAAAAGAACTACCAGAGAAAATTTTTTCCTAAAAATTAGCACTCTCTATTTAAATATATCTCATGTACATTTGATATATTTTTCCCTAAAAACTAACACACACTAAACCTAACAGTTTACTCAATTTCAAATCCTAAATTTTAGTTTCTTAAAAATTCCTTCATGTAACCTCACTAATAATAGATACATTCAAATTGAAAAATTACATTAAACTCAAAATAAAAAAAAGAGCCTCATCGCACATGCGAAGTGCTTGTGTGTGTGTATATATTTTCTTTTGTCGCAGGATTAATCTAGACTTTTCTATTGTATACCACTCAATACATAGGTTCATTATAATAGATAGAGTTCAATAATAAAGATATAGTAGTCATTAAATGCTTTTCGATGTAGCATATCACAAAGGCTAAACCATATTATTTCGAGTTATGTTAGAGATGCAACACAAATTTACAAAAATTTCATAATATTTTTAAATTAATATTATAAAAAAAAGTAATTATACATTGTGGTAGGCTCATGTGTGAGATGGTAAGCTAATTTAGTGATGTAAAATTATTGTGAACTTTTATTGTATTCCTAGTTATATTGTATTAAAAATTAATTCATCATGTTATTCCTCTCTCTTTATTTCTTGATATATTTTTCTTATTTTAACATGGGATCAAAGCTAGGTGCCCCATCTTACCAATGTTGTCAGCCCATTATAGGTCTTAGTGTAGTTAGATTTAGGCTTTTGTGAACATGAAATTACAATTCCATCCCATCTCTAAGCTTAACTATCGCGATACATTCCCTTCATTGGACAACATCCTTCGAAGAAAAACCCATACATACTGCCACACATCCTTCCCCATTTAGAAGAGTCATCGTCCATATAAGCTCACGTTGGAGCTTCTCATAATCACATTGGTGGATCATAAAGTGAAACATAAGAAAATGTTACAGAAGATTTATATTCAGTATTTAACTTAATTTCCTTCTAATCATGCATTTTAATTACCGCCTTTGTTGCCTTTATTGGCTCGCCTTGGTAGTTTGCTACCTTGGTTGATCCGTAGCGCCTAATTGACTTTATTACTTGTCACATGACTCAAACATCTTTGTATACAGAGTTTCTTTATGAACCACTCCTCTAACTAGTACCTCCTACCTGCCATCTTACTTTCTTTTTGGTTTGCATCTCTCTCATCCTTGGTCAAGTTTCTCAAATCATGCATGCGGATGGCCATTGCCTTCATTCCAGTTCATCATTTTCACTCCACTTGGTCAAACTTTCCCTTTTTAAACTCAGGTTGTCATCAACCTTCTACTACCTAGAGTTTAAGAGGATTGTTAGAGATATAGTCAAGATTCAAGTATATTGTATCCTAGTCCAAATTGTACTAAAAATCATAATCCTTACTATATACATAGTTGAAATTATATTACTTTAACCTTAGGCCTACTCCAAGGTTAGTCTACTATATATGCACTCTTCATTGAGTTCATTGTAACCTATAGAGATCAATAGTAAATTAGTGGTTATTTGGGCCTTTTGAGATTGATGTAGGTTGCTCAGATCAAACCATATTAATTCTTTATGCTCTCTCTCTCTCTCTCATTTTTTTTTATATACTTCTTAATATTTTATTTTATTTTCTGTACATTTCTTGATGGTGTAGTTTTGTGTTATTTGCAGAAAAATGTGAGAATTAGGGTTTGTGTCAAATAATTTACCATGACTAGAGTTTGGCTTATGGTGTTAGTAGTTTTTTGCCATGAGATTTTCTCAAATGGGGTGGTTACAAATATCTCTACAAGGCCTAGTGTTGTCAACGTTGGGGCTATTCTCGCTTACAAGTCTACTATTGGAAAGGTTGCAAAAGTAGCAATAGAAGCTGCAATTGAAGATGTGAATTCTGATCCAACTGTTCTTGCCGGAACTAAGATCCAACTTACAATGCAAGACTCCAATTACAACGGATTTTTGGGCACTGTTGAGAGTAAGTTATTTGTTTATAACTCTTGTTTGTTTGTTCACTTGTCATATTCTCTTAAGGTAGGTTACCTCGAATCACCAATCGATTGTGATTTTTCTTTCTTTAATTTATCATAACAGCTTTACAGTTCATGGAGAAAGACACAGTGGCCATAATTGGCCCCTTAAATTCTGTAACAGCTCATGTAATTTCTCAAATTTCAAATGAGCTCCAAGTTCCTCTATTGTCATATTCAGCAACGGACCCAACGTTGTCTTCACTTCAGTTCCCATTCTTTGTTAGAACTTCCCAAAATGATCTTTTTCAGATGGCTGCAATAGCAGAAATTGTAGAATACTATGGATGGAAAGAGGTGATTGCACTCTATGTTGACGATGATTATGGCAGAAATGGGATTGTTGCATTAGGGGATAAGCTTGCTGAGAAACGATGTAAGATCTCATACAAAGCACCCATGCCCTCTGAAGCGACTCGGGATGACATCACTGACGTGTTGATTAAGGTTATGATAGATTACTAATCAACAAAAGTTTAACCTGTTAGGAATGGATGGATATAATCATTAATTAACTATTTGGCTAACCCACCCTCTTAATAAATAGGATCCAACACATAGGATTTTTAACTTTTTAAATGAGAGATAGAGTAGAGACATAATTTGAAATTAGGAATACTAACTTTGATATTATAAGATAAATTACTTATTATTCCAAAAGTTTAAACTATTAAGAATGTTTAAATTTAATCATTTTTTATTTTTTTTTTGGTATTGTAACAGGTTTCTCTAATAGAGTCTCGGATAATTATTGTTCACACTTATGATGGTCCAGGTTCGATGGTGCTTAATTTAGCAAAGTATCTTGGAATGATGGAATCTGGGTTTGTGTGGATAGCTACTAACTGGCTCTCTACCATATTGGATACTGATTCTCCCCTAGCTTCAGATGTAATGGATGATTTTCAAGGAGTTATTACATTGCGTATGTATACACCAAATTCAAAACTCAAAAGAAAATTTGTTTCCAAATGGAACAACTTGACCAAGGAAAAAAGTGCTAATGCCTCTTTTGGGCTAAATACTTATGGTCTATATGCCTATGACACTGTTTGGCTGCTTGCTCATGCAATTGATGCCTTTTTCAATCAGGGAGGAGTTATCTCATTCTCAAATGATTCGAGGTTAACTGAGTTGCGCGGAGGGAGTTTGAGACTTGATGCTTTAAACATCTTTAATGGAGGGAATTTGTTGCTTAAGAGCATTTTACAGGTCAATATGAGTGGTGTAACTGGACCAATTGAGTTTAGTCCCGATAAGGACTTCATTAATCCTGCATTTGAAGTCATCAATGTCATTGGCACAGGGTTTAGAAGGGTTGGTTATTGGACTAATTATTCAGGCTTATCAGTTTTGCCTCCAGAATTGCTTTACACAAAGCCTCCTAATTGTTCCAGTGCAAATCAAAGACTATATAGTGTAATTTGGCCAGGACAAACTACACAACTTCCTCGAGGGTGGGCTTTTTCAAAAAATGGAAGGCAATTGATAATTGGAGTCCCAAGACGAGTTAGTTATCTTGAATTTGTGTCACAAGCAGAAGGCACTGACAATTTCAAAGGATACTGCATTGATGTATTTACTGCTGCATTGAGTTTATTGCCATACGCTGTCCCATATAAATTAGTTCCATTTGGGGATGGTCGTAATAACCCAAGTTGCACTGAGCTTGTGCGTTTGATCACGACGGGTGTAAGTACTACAAACAAAAAAATTGTTTCAGAACTTTGTGAAGTTTTCATTGATTTTCTAAGGTCAAAATATTCTTTTTGTCCCTAAAAGATAATTTAGGTTCTTTACTCATCCTTAAGGTTTAAAAAACTCTATTTCTGTCCCTTAAAACATGGACGATATAGTAATAGTATACTGTCTATTTTCGTCCCTAAAATATACAAGAGAAGCACGAAAATAGACGAAAGGATAAAATGTGTGTCATTTTAAATTTTTAGAAATTAAAATAGAACATATACTATTTTCCATGGACAAAAGATTTTTTTTCACCATTTTCTGATTCTCTAATTTTCTTCTTCCATATAGGTCTTTGATGCAGCAATAGGTGACATTGCAATCACTACTGATCGATCAAGAATGGTGGATTTTACACAACCATATATTGAGTCGGGGCTAGTAGTAGTGGCCTCTGTTAAGGAGTTGAATTCCAATGTTTGGGAATTTTCAAAGCCATTCACTCCAATGATGTGGCTTGTCACAGCTATCGCTTTCATTGTTATGGGAGTAGTTATTTGGATTTTGGAGCATAGAACTAATGAAGCGTTCCAGGGTAGGGGTGACCCAAAAAAACTATTTGAGACTGTTATATGGTGAGAAATTAAACATATAATGGCCTTGAGCTAAATGCTTAAATACCTTTTGTCACTCTTTGCTTAGTGTAAAATAATCAAGATAAGTTTCATCCTACTAGTTTTACTTTTTTATTAGTGTAAACAACCCAACATTAAATTGATTCGAAGTTCCTTTTTATGTAATTTTGTTGTTGACATAAGATTGTAACAATGGAGGTCGGACTTTGGTGTGATGGTAAGTGCTTTCCATCGAAAGAGGCGAGCTCAAGTCCACGAATCAACCTCCCTTATAATTTTTTATTTATTTAAAAAATTGGTAGTAAAGTTGCTTATCAATCACCTAACACAAGCCTGAAAATAATAGGAATTTTGTTGTACAATCTTTTTTATTAGATTGAGATAATGTAGATTACTGATTCTTTCTGATTTCAGGAAAGTAGAAAACTCCTTGCTATCCTTTGCTATAGAGATCAAACTATTCATAAATGTGAAATAGTAATTTGTAAGAGAGCCTTTTGTGTTAGGACTTTCCTTCTTTCTTAGGATATGTCTATTTGATGAATCAATCATGTTTAGATTGCATCTTCTTGGTCGAATCCTCCAATCACATGCATTCCTTTGATTCTGCAGGTTTAGCTTTTCAACATGGTTTTATGCCGAGAGTAAGTGAATTGGCTCTAATTTACTTGTATTTTCTAATGGTCATAGGTATAGCAATGGTAGTTTGTGTTTCAATTAGCAAGTAACCTCTTTCTTGTTTGTTGTAGAGGAAAAAATAGTCGAACCCCTTACTCGTTGTGTGCTACTTATATGGTTATTTGTCGTTTTTATGATAAACTCAAGCTACACTGCAAGGTTGGCCTCAATACTTACGGTGCAACAACTTTCTTCTCCTATTAAAGGCATTGAAACTCTAATTAACAGCAACGATCCCATTGGCTACCAACAAGGTTCATATGTCAGAAGTTATTTAGTTGAGGAACTTGGTATTCATGAGTCCAGACTTGTTCCTCTTAATTCTGCTGAAGATTATGCCAAAGCCTTAAAAGACGGTCCACAAAGGGGTGGTGTTGTTGCTGTTGTTGATGACCGTGCGTACGTAGAACTCTTCCTTTCAACTCGTTGTGATCAAGAGTTCAGTATTGTAGGTCAAGAGTTCACCAAAGCTGGTTGGGGATTTGTAAGTATCTCTTTTATCAATGACACTGCACTTCCTGGTACTTGCTTTTGGAATTCATGTTAGGCTCCTCTCTTGTAAAAAATGTTTAGTTCCAAACATGTTTGGAGCCTTAGTCTTTAATTACCAATAGGAAGATGACATATGTCCTATCATACACAATTCACATGACTTATTTGATTGGTTGAGTTAAGTGGGTCATGTCTATTGTATATGACAAAGATAATAAATATTATCTTCTTATTTGTAATATGTTTAGAGCCAAACTTTGTCTTTCATATTGTGCATTTATAATTTATTATCTATAATCTAAATAGTTTAAAGTGACTCTAAACATGTTTGCAGCTATATTGTTCTAACATACTATGTGGCAATTGAAAAGATTATTCATTTGTAGTTTTAGTCACATGACTTTTTTAATAAGATATATAACTTATTTAAATAATACACATGGATAGTCTTATAATTTGTCACATATTTGGTTGAAAAAAATAACTCCAAACATGTTTGGAGCCAAACTTTCTTCATCTATATAAAACCAAAATCTTTTACTTTTAGTTTACTTCTATCAGTGTATCAAAAAAAAAAAAAAAAAGAAGGTTTACTTCTATAAGAAAATTGCCGATACACAAACTTTTGAAAACTCACAATTTTCATATAATTATTCTATATATATTTATATATTTTTTTTATATAATCAACCTTAAATCCTATAAATATTCTCTGTAAAATTTCCTAAATTTACATCTTTCATTAGAATCTTACCACTATCAGACCACCCTGGCCTTAAAAAAAAAAAAATTATATATAATAATTTAAAATTTTATATTTATTTACCCTTAAAAAAAATTTTGGGACCACCCTGAATTTTTTTATGCCAATAAAATTAAATTTTGGTCCATAATTTGAGCAACTTAACAATATATTGGGGTCTTTCAAGAAAAAAGGAAAAACTCAAAAAAAAAATTGAACTAAAATCTGAAAAAAAATAAAAAATAAAAAATAAAAAATTATAATAAAACTCTACAGGCTGGGCAGTGACTTGATTCCTTCGACTAAGTACACTGCCCAATACAACACAATTTTCAACCTTTTATTATTTTTTATTATAGTATTATTTTTCCTTACCAGACATATATTACTTACTTCTCATTTTTAATTATTTTTTCTTGTTTATTCTTAACCACACACGTCTTCTGTTTTCTCGATTTTTACGCTTCATACTTTTAAATTTTATCACATTTTCATCTATACTTTTACATCTATGTTTTACCTTCCTCCTTGTTCGTAACTTCTGTGTCTTCTACTAGTACTAGTGCGGCAGTGCCTCTTCTCAAGTTTTGAGTCTTAAATTTCTCAATACGATTTTTTTTTAGCTGTACAGGTACCTTTGTTCATTTCTTTTCTTTTCATTTTTTTTTCTTTTTGAGGTTTTTTGGTTTACAGAATGCAAATTTGTTTTGGTTTTAAGAACTTTTTTTTTTTTTTAAGCGCAAACTTTATGCCGGCCGAATCTTGAATTTTAGCCGGTATTTACTGAAACACCCCAAAACACCTGAAATAGACCGGAATTACTCGAAATTTTTTCCGAAGTGGAATAGGGTGGGTTACTATTCCGGTTTGTTTACCAACACGGTATTTTCCTGCCGTTACGGCTGGAACGAAATGGAATTAATAACATTGAATCAAACCTAATTACCTAAAGGTTAAAAAGAAATAAGATTGTGTAATTTATGCTTCCTAAGGAACATCCTGAACAAAATTCCTGAAGCTGCCATTGACCACTATCATATTTCCTTTAAATGGTAAAGGTTCATATATAAATAGAATCATAATAATGTGTATTAATAACTAACATAATTAATGATCAAATTCTGCCTTCTTGAAAAATGGCCCCTTTCCTCTTATTGTTAGTGTTGTTGTTCTCCGAGTACCGTTCTTCTTTAATTGCTACTATCATCGACATCTTTATGTCATCCTTGAGCCACCATTCCTCCGCTAATGTCAACAATTATCTCCAACGTTCCACTTCATGTCAAGCCCAATTTATTCTACAATTGATTTTGTCTTGCTTGCTCTACACACATTAAGTTTTTTTCCAAACTTATGGTGTTCTCAAGCTTTTCCCTTAATTTGCAGAGGTATGTTAGAGATGTTAGTCCATGTTCAATGTACTTGTACTACACATCCTAACTTATACCATATTCTAAGGTTAGTCTATAATTAGCTTCTATGGCTAGCCTAAAGTTAGTCTATTTATATAAACCCCTAATGTGCTTGTTGTAACACCCGATTCAATATAGTACATATGTAGACGTTTATGTTAATGTAAATTTTTAGGCCAAATCAAGTTAATTTTATTTTCGCTTTCTATCTTTATCTCTTATCAATCTCACTCATAATCACAACATAAATTCTAACGAAAATATCAATTCATTATTTTCATGGAAGAAAGAGAAATTTGGGGAGTATTAACTTTAAAATGTCCTAACAGATTTTAACAATCTTCAAAATTTGATCAACATGCATGCTTACTTGAAATCCTAACATGTTGAGTCAGCATTATTTGAGCATAATCTTTTTATATATCACTCTCTATGTCAACATTCCTAGCATCATGCATTAACCAACCAAAAGGGTGTGTGTGTGTGTTTGTTAATGGTAGTGGCTGCTGGCTTATAATAACATGGTTATATTCTTCATTGATCATCAGGCCTTTCCACGGGACTCACCTTTAGCAATTGACATGTCAACTGCCATTTTAAAACTGTCAGAGAATGGTGACCTCCAGAGAATTCATGACAAATGGCTTATGATAACTAGTGCTTGCACTGCGCAAGGCACAACTACTGAAGTGGACCGGCTTCACCTTAAAAGCTTTCTGGGTCTCTTTTTCCTATGTGGATTCGCTTGCCTGCTTGCTCTCATTGCACATGTCATAATTTTGGCGTGGAAGTTCACAAGTGTACCTGATCGTAAAATTCCAAAATATGAACGTCTTCAGAAATTAAAGAATTTTAAGAAATTTTGTAGGTATGTTTGGAAAAAGGAAGAGAAAGACAGACCCCTGGCTCTAAGAGAGGTGTAGGTGAAGATGTATCAACCCATTTGTGTGTTTGCAATAGAGAGATCATATAATGTATTATATTAAAATAAAAGTTTGGGTAGACGTGATGAAGCCTAAGGGCTCGTTTGGATTGAGGGGGAAGGAGGAAGAGTAGAGTTGAGTTGACTGAAAATAGGTTAATATTGGGTCAAATCTACTATACTCTGCTCCCCTCCCTTCCCCTCAATCCAAACGGACCATAAATAGACTTTCACTAGACTTCAAACTCTCTTCCAATCTCTACTTTTGCACTTTTGATTGGCTTTTCCTCAAAGTTTGCCTTGCTTGTATATGTGGGTAATATCATCATTTGTTGCATCCCTCCTCTATGTATCTGCTCTTGTAAGTTGTAACCTTATTTCAAGTGGGAATGACTACAAATTTAGGCCTGCACTGTACAAATTTGGGTGAAAGGTAGTTTCATTGCATGTTGAATTTTAAATACACAGTCTAAGAATAAGAAATTAGAAGCACCCTTAGCTCAAAGAAATTAATGTGTTTTGGTCAATAAAACCTTTGTCCACAACGCCAAGTATTAAGAAGCATGATCAACAGAGTAAGGATGAAGCAGTGGTGAAGAAAGTCAGCAAGGCTCGTGCAAAGAAGACTAAAGTACAAAAGAAGATAATAAGTCTAAACGACAGTAGTATTGGTGTTTTGCTAAGAAAGCTACTCGTAGTATTAAAAGGATAAGTGCAGCACGTGAAATGCATATGGGAGAGTTGGCTGAGTTATTAGTAGACAGATGGCTAATCATTATTGGAAGCGTGTAAATAGGAAAATCTGTTAGAGGCGGTTAGTGATCTTCCCGCTCTTTCATCTTCTGGTAGAGTAGTAATCCATAGTATAAATGTAAAGTAGTGCTTTATAATTCATTCACTTCTTGTAATTACAGAAATTAAGCAATAAGAATTTTCTCTCTTACTCAGAAAATTCTCTCTCTAGTTCTTGAAGTCTCTTGCATTTTCTTTAATTTCCTTTGCTTGATTTGAATACTCTGTTTAGTTTCTGATCTTTAACACCAAGAGTTAAAATAAATGACTACACGTTGCATGAAAAACACACAAGGGCTTAGCCACATCAGTAAGCAAACACTTCATTCTAACTGGATGTGTTCTGAAAAATGTTGGTGTTCTTTTTGCTTAAGAGTTTGATAGACATGTTCTTCATAGCCAATCAAGCGGTTTAGCTTGGTGCTTGTTAATTGATTTGGTTTGTACTTGTACAATAAAGAACTTGGGCTTGCAAGAATGTTGATGGGCTGTATAGATTTGTTGCCTAACCAGCCCAACTGGCTTGCTAGGCTCAATTCGTGTAGAAAGAAAACGTGAGCGGTGAACCCATTCAATGTAGCAAAATTTGGTGGGTCATAAGTCATAACTCATAAGGCCCACTCCATAAAGTATGGAGGAACATAGGCAGTAAGCCTAGTTTGTGAGGCAAAAGAAGACACGAGTTATGAAGTAGAAGACAATCCAAGTTACGAGGCCCATAACATGAAGTGAAGTCCATGAGTTATAAAGCCCACATCATGATTATTAGGCAAACCTCAATATTAAAAAATAATAAAAATAAAAATTTGGGGGTCCATCCTATCCGCTCCTTTGTAATAAAGTCTCAAGACTCCCAACACCTTATAAGTTGCTCCTGTATGATTTACACAACATATTCAAGAGGAACCCATGAAACAAGATATATCACTCTATCCACCATGATAAAGCTAATCTAAATCCTCAACTTACTCTAAAATAAACTTAATAACAATAAAAATTAGATTTACAGGCTATTTCATGGTTTTTTTTTTTTTTTTTTTTGAGAAGGAATAACTTAGATTTTTATTAAAAAAAAATTAGCCGAAATCAGCTGCAAGTACAGGTAAAAGATGTGGAGGAACATCCTCCATCCACACTGAAAAACCTCGAACATGTCTAGCATGTTTCGCTAGGTTGTGAGCAACAGAATTACCAAGCCTACAAACGTGAGAGAAGGAAATACAGCAGCTGGTCTCTATTTTTGTTTGGCCGAGTCTAGAATGTGGCCAAAGGGGGAGAGTGTCGCTTTGTCGCTCTTGAGGCTCTTTATTACTACCTCTAAGTCTCCTTCAAGAATAAAGGATGAGAAGCCAAGTTCAAGTGCAAAGGAAATGGCTCATGCCGCTGCCAAGGCTTTGATGATATCTGATGTGTGTGGGAGAGGAACTTGCTCAGATATGGATGCTAGAACCTGTCCAGATGAGTTTCGAATCACAGCACCTAGACCTGCCTTCCCGATATCCTTGAAAGTTGCGCCGTCAAAATTAACTTTTGGAGAAGCATCAGGTGGAGGCTTCCATTTGACCCGAGGACGAGCAGTAATAGGTACCTGAGCTGATTGTACCATGTTAGCGTTGTGGAAGTCCTGAAGGGCTTGCTTGGCGTTTTGGACCACTTGGGTGATAGGATAGTCCTTGTTTGAAGTTCTGATTTGATTCCGTCTATGCCACACTGTCCATAGGATGGTTGCATCAAGTTCAAGTTATTTTTCTTTTCATGTGCATGGATGATGAGGTCTGTAACTAATGAAAACCGCTGGTTCTGATGAGACTTCAACTCCGAAAATGAATCCCAAACCGCTGAGATCTCTGAGCACTCCCAAAGAGCGTGCAATGTACTCTCGGTTTGCTGCTTGCAATGGTCACAACGTCGTCTTGAATGATTTTTTGTCTCTTCAAATTTTCCTTGACAGGGAGTGCTTCTTTACAAGACCGCCATAGGAAGTTCTTCACTTTGTTTGGGGCATTTAATCCCCATATAAGTTTCCAAACTCCTCCACCATGGTCTGATTTACAGTTGTCACGCCCCAAACCCCAAAGAGTCCAAAGCATGAGAGAGACATCTTAAGTACCTGTAAATTTTTTTCCTTTTTGATAATTCAATCCACATAATTCTTATCAAGTGCCAACAACAAGAAATATCATAATAATCTCATAGAATATACTCTTAGAGTAAGTCAGAGCTCTAAGCATTAATTACAAGGATCATAGGCCACAAAAGAATAGAGATCTGAATAAACAATTAAATACCAACAGCTTGTCCCATCAGTGGGAGTACAGTCATAACCACTATAATATACAAAAAATGAGTCAAGCCTAGTCTAAGATGTACACCATCTAATATATCCATTACAAAAATTCAGCCTCTATCAGTAGTTAGTCTAACTACTATTAGCCACCAAAAAGCTATCTCAAAAGATTGTTGCCTACTCTGAAAAGTTTATAAAAATAATAGAATGAGACAGAGCCCAGTAAGTAGCACATTAATAGGGGTGGGGGAAATGCAAGTTTCATCTTCAATAATAATAATATGACAAGAATGATTACATAATGAAGCACAAAGTTTCTCAAAGTAAATACCTTGAAACTATATACTATAATCTGTGAGCATCAACAATATAATTTCTAAAACCATAATATCTATCATAAGATAAATTATCACAAATCTACCACACTACCACATAAACTGGTCAAGGGATCCACCCATTCACAACTGGCATGATATTGTCCTCTCTGGTATGCAGACTCTTGGCCCCATAGACAGCAACCTCACCCATACCCTCAAGGTTTTTCTCTCCCCCCATGGGCAGCAGAGAGAGCGCGTCAAATAGGACCTCTCTTGCATGTGGTCTCTTGGCCCCATGGACAGCAGCCTCACCCACACACAATCAAGGAATCTCTTCCCCCCATGGACAGCAGGGAAGAACGCGTCATCCAAAGTGAAAGGGCACTGACCTAAATTTGATTCCATTGTCACAAAGACTATGGAAACCAAATCGGGTGATCACCGGGAAATCACACATGGCATAGGGCTAAAATCACATAAACTCACAGGTTACCCTACTTTGAAACACAGTTCATATCCAAGTAGTTTCAGAAAACCTTAAATAATCTAACTTCTACAAAGTTTGTAAGGTTTTCAAACTTCATTCTTGTCAAAAGATTTTCTAACAATTTCTCAAATAATACAAGACAAGATAAGCATCTTTAAATTTTTCAATACACCATAAAATCAATGATTTTTTTATCAAAGATTTAAATAAAAGATGCTCATTTTTCCATATCAACAATTCATGCATTTCCCCAAATGCAATACCAAATATGATGCATTTTTTATATATAGTAAAGGTCACAACACAATACTTTTAAGAAAGCATATATCCATATATATCATTTTCCAAAATGTGTTTGACTCAAAAACAACATTTATAAGACATGGTTATTTTCCAAAAATACCCATTAAAAAGTTACTTACCTCGCAACCGCAAAATCCTAATTCTCCAAGCTCCAAGGGGAGATTAGTTAGAACCTAAACAATGTCAAGCAAATCTATCACAATGAGCACAAAGCTTGAAATTGTATCTAACTATAAATTAGGAATTGCCAAGTAAGAACTCAATTAGGCAAGCCTAGTATTCAACCTCACATGTAATGTATTCTACTTCCAAAATTTCTCAAAACACTTTAATTTGCAAGGCATAGACTCCCATTTATACTCATAAATCTTTCAAGGTGTCATATCTAACATCAAAACTTCCACACTTTACAAGTGCTTCCCACAAGATTTTTATAACATCATTAAGTGACCCATGACACCAAAATCATAATTTTCTCCAAGACAAACAATTTAAATCTTTAACTAGCTCCAAATAATCAATAAAAATTATATTCATCATCTATCACATATTATAACTCAAAACCTCTAAATTTTCACCATAACAAGCCTTAGATAGCCATCATTGTAAAAATCATGAACTCACTCATCAAATACATCCACCAAGACCAAAACCCATACATATAAACACATGAATATCATTTCCAAAGCTCTTAAATCACATGAATAACATTATTAAAGCTTGGGTAAAATAACCTCAAACAAGAACATAATACCCATCAAAAAAGATTTGAACTTTTACCTCAAATAAAATGATGAAGATGCTTTGGAGTTCCTAAGTATTTTTCCGGTGATCTTGCTGGAAAAATGATGGTGAGATGGTGTGTTTTGGAGTGGAGGCTGGCAGGTGAGTGTGTGTGTGTGTTTTAGTAAAATGAAAAGAGAGAAAATGAAAGAAAGAAAAGAGAGAGCCGGCCAAAAGAGAGAAGAGATGTGGGTGAAATTGAGTGGATGAGAATGATGGGTAGTGGGGTTAGGTGGGGGCACACGTGGTCCACAAAATGTTGACTTACATTTTTTTTTTTTTTAACTGACGGGATGTTACAATAGTAGTTGGCTGAACAAAATTTTCTTTGGTGAGAAAACGATATCCAAACTTTACTGTGTACATACCTGAAGGTGTAAATGGCCAAACAAGCTTGTCCTCCACATGGTTGCTGCATAAGGGGATACTTGATATTATTTCTACCTCTTGGTTGCTGAACAAACCTTGTAACAAAGCCAAATCCCATTGCTTTGAAGCTGGATCAATGAGGTCACACACATGAATATCTTCAAAGCCAGCAATAGGAGAGGATAATACTCGTGGCTGTTCTAGGGATGGTAGCCATGCATCATTCCAAACTCCAATTGATTCTCCGCACCCCACTTTCCACCTTACTCCTCTCATGAGTACATCACGACCCCTTAAGATGCTATGCCAAGCATAGGAGCCTGAATTTGAGTCGAAGCCTCCATAATGGAACAATGTGGAAAAAACTTTGATTTGAAAACTCGATAAAATATAGAGTTTTTGTTATGCAATAACCTCCATGCTTGTTTGGCTAATAATTCGTCATTGAAAAGGCCTAGGTCTTTAAATCCCGTACCCCCATCAAATTTTGGTTGACAAAGAGTTTCCCATTTCACCCAATGTATTTTCTTTCGCTCCCCTTTTTGTCCCCACCAAAACTTCCTAATGAGACTTTCAATTTCTGTGCACATCCATGTCGGAAGTTTGAAGCAGCTCATAGTATATGTAGGAATAGCTTGGACTACGGCTTTGATCAAAACCTCTCTCCCGGCTTGAGATAGAAGCTTTTCTTTCCACCCTTGATTTTTCTTCCACACCCTCTCCTTAATGTAGTTGAAGCTTGCTTTCTTGTTTTTCCCCACAAGAGATGGTAACCCCAAATATTTCTCATATTGCTTTATCTCCGGGACTCCCAAAGCTTGCTTGATGTGCTCTCTAGTCTCCTCAGAAGTGGATTTACTGAAGAAGATTGTGGTTTTGCTTTGATTTATTTTTTGTCTTGAACATTGAGCATAGCAATCCAGGATGTCTAGTATTTTTTGGCACTCTTGATTTGTTGCCCTGCAAAACAACAGGCTATCATCTGTAAAAAGGAGGTGGGTTAGGCGTTGGCTATTTCTACAAAGAGAATAACCCCGAATATCACCATTGGTTGCTGCTTTACTGATTAGACCATGTAGGCCTTCAGTACATAATAGGAATAGGAAGGGGGATAATAGATCACCCTGTCTGATCTCCCTTGACGGATGTATCATGCCTTTTGGTTCTCCATTGACAAGAATAGAATAAGATACTGTTGTAACACATAGCATGACAAGTTTTATCCACTGTTCATTGAAGCCCATTTTTTTCATAACAGCTGCAAGGTATGGCCACTCCACTCGGTCATAAGCTTTGCTCATGTCAAGTTTGATCACCATGAAATCTTCTTTCCCTGTGTGTTTTTGTATGCTATGGAGAGATTCAAAAGCTACCAAAATATTGTCAGAAATGAGACGGCTTTTAGTAAAAGCACTTTGATGTTTTGAAATAATTTTTGGTAGGATTCGTTTTAGCCTATTTGCCAATACTTTTGAAAAAAATTTATACAATACATTGCAAAGGCTTATAGGTCTAAATTCAGATGCATATTCCGAGTTTTTCTTTTTTGGGATAAGGGTGAGGAAAGTATGGTTTAAGTGATTAGGAAGAGAAGCTGAATTCAAAAACTTAAGAACAGATTTGGTTACATCTTCACCAGTTAAATTCCAAAAATGTTGATAGAAAAGAAGAGGCATACCGTCTGGTCTTGGAACTTTTAAAGACGCCATCTGTTTAAGGGCTGTTTGGACCTCCCATTCCATAAAATCTGCCAGAGTTGTGCATTCATATTTGCATTGATGATAGACTCTATGGAGTTTGTTGCTGCATCAAAGTTTTGGAGATGGGCCGAAGTAAATAGCTCTTGAAAATAATTGATCAAACATCTGTCCACATCTTTAGGATTTGTCCTCCATTGTCCGTTTGTGTCTCTGATTTTGAGGATAGAATTTTTCTGCTTCCGTTGTGTTGCACGGCAGTGGAAAAACTTTGAATTTTTGTCTCCATTTGAAGCCCATAGTGCCTTTGCCCTTTGAAACCAAAGCCGGTTCTCTTTGTCCATGAGGTCCCTTATTTCCTGCTTCAAAGCACAGACTCTAAAATTCACCCCTGTTTGCATGGCTTGATCCTCAGCTTCCTTCAATAATTTTCTCTTTTTTTGTAGTTCCTTCCTGACATTACCAAAGTGCACCCGGTTCCAGCTGCTTAATTCCTTACCTGATCTTTCAATTTTTCTCATCACCTCCACAGATGGATCTTCTATGGACCTTGGGGACCACACGGCTTCAATGATGTTTGCACAACCCAGGTCAGCAAGCCACATTTCCTCAAACCTGAATGGTTTAACCATGCAAGGCTGCTCCAAACCATCTGGTACGACCCATAGCGAACTATGATCAGATGTGTCTGATGAGAGGATGTGGACTTTAGTGCCTAGAAACTTCATGAGCCATTCGTTGTTAGCAAGGCCACGGTCAAGCCTCTCCCAAATGGAGTGTCCGTCAGCGAAGTGTTTCTTCCACGTATACTGTGATCCCACAAATCTGAGATCATGAAAACCACATTCATCCACCACGTCGCGAAATAACTGCATCTGAGATTGGCTTCTACTTCTTCCTCCTAGCTTTTCAGAACTCCTCAATAACTCGTTGAAATCACCGGCACAAATCCATAGTAAACTGTGTCTGTTGTTCAACTGTCTAAAGCATATCCCAAGATTCAGACCGCTTGTGTGTCATTGGCTCTCCATAGAATCCCGTAAGCTGCCATTCGTCTTCTTTTCCTTTGTTGATTATGGCATCTATATGATTTTTGGAGAAAGAATCTACGTCCAGATCAATCGAATCTCTCCAATATAGTGCTAGACCTCCCCCTCTGTTGTTTCTTTCCACAAAAAAAAATTCTCGAAGTCTAGATTGCGTTTGATTTCTTTTAGCCTAGTTTTATACGTCCATGTTTCGGCTAAAAACACTACGGAGGGATCTTTTACCCGAACCACTACTTCAAGCTCTTTTCCTATTCGTAGGTTCCCAAACCTACGACAATTCTAAAATAAGAGACTCATTGGAATTGGCGGGGCTGCATAGCAGCCTCCACCATTGAGTTTTCATAGCCATGGTCCTTGACTAATTGGACTTTTTTGTTTGATTGTTCTGGTTGGGGTTCTTCACTTTCTTCTCTGTTTCGTTTCCATGGGGTGATGTTCAGCATAAGTGACTCACTAGGGCTGATGTCACGTGATATTTTTTTCCACGTACGTGGAGGTGGTAGACACGTGCTGTGTGAGGCTTGAAAACCCTCATAATTATCACCTAAAATATATCCATTTAATTCTGTGATACTCGGCAGCATATTTGTTTCAGAATCAATATTGGATGAGGAGTTATTGTGGGTATCGGTTTCCTTCATTTCCGTATCTGCCACTTTTAATTGGGATTCAAGGCCGCGTAACTGGTCATGCACAGCTGGGGAGTTACCGTTAGCATCCGTTACCTTATTTAATTTTGTAACGTCTTGATTAATGCTCTGTGGTAGGTTTGTCGTGGAAACAGAGCAGGCAGATTTTGGGAAGGCTAGCTTTGTAACGAGCATGTCACCACCTTGAGACTGATCGGACAACTCATCAGAGACTTGTTACTGGGATGTATCGGCTTGAACCTGTGACTTCCATGGGGCTGAACTTCCTGACCGTGATCGCCCAAAACCATCTCCCATGCCTGATACTGTGGTGAAAGAGATTTTTCCCGCATTATACGGTGAAGCTCGCAGCCATGCTCCGTACTCTTGTTGATCTGAACTGAGAGTTTCCTTGTTTGCTAACCAAATTTCACATTCTTTATTTGAGTGAGACACTTTTCCACACCAATAGCAAAAGTTTGGGAGTTTCTCGTATTTGAAAGCAACCCAAGCAACATCTGTGTTGTTTATTGCTATTCTCCGGCCCCTGCAAAGGGGTTTTGTGACATCGACCTCCACTCTGACTCGTAGAAAGTCCCCACCAACCATATCATTTGAGTGTTCGGTCCTAGAGAGAGTATCAATCGTCTCACCAATCTCAACAGCTGTCTCAGGATCAAGCATATTCATCGGTAACCCATTAATTTGAACCCAAAAGGTGGTGGTAAACCTTAGGTTTCTTGTAGGAATAGAGAAGTCATATCGTGAAAAAATAACTAGATGTTTATCGAAAGACCAGGGCTCAGTTGCTATGTCCCGTTCTGCATCTCTCTAATTCAAAGACAAATAATAGAATGTGATCGCCTGCTTCTCTGATTTGGAAATCATTTCGAGCCCGCCACAGAGGCTTAAAGGTTCTGCCAATTGCTTCAACATTGAGGGCTCTTCGAGTCATGAATTTTGCTGCTAAGACATGTTCTCGTTTGAACAGATTTTTTGACTTACTCAGACTCAGGGGCAGAGCCAGAAATTTTGGTTTGGAAGGTCAAGTTGTGATGCTAATATATTAGTTAAGACAAATCTCTATACACACATGTATATAAATTAATTTACTAAGAAAATTTATCATTTTCTAAATTTTAATGAGTATATAAAAAAGTCATGTATTTCTTCTTTTATTAGACATGTACAAAAATTTATCATTTTCTATATAGTTTAATTTGTTAAACCTCTTAAATTATATGATTTTAATATAATTTCTCTTTCTTTTAAGAGCACCATTAAAATAACTCAAAATTTGGGGGGGCCAACTTCAATTTAACATGCTACATTTTTTAAAATGTAAATAATATACATACTATAAATTAATTTTTTAAAATTTGGGGGGGGACTTGGCCCCCCACCTTTGTGTGTGGCTCCGCCACTGTGAATCAGACTGATCTTTGTCCCTTCTGTATCCGTAAGGGGTAGTTTCTTCCAATCCTTTATGACATCATCCATGATGGGCAGTAACTTTGAGAGACACTGTTTGTGCTGGAAAGCGAGTAAAAAAGAGTAGTGGAAGTAGACAAACAGATTGAGGATAAAGAGATAGTGTTTCCCCACCCCAAAAAAGAATCCCACAAGCCCTACCAATAAATTTGTTATTGGAGGGAGAAAATTATCATTCCAGGGAAGATAACTTAGGTTCTACACTCTTAGTACTCCAAAGAGAGGCTAGAGAGAGAAATTTTGATTACTCGTATCAAGTTGAACGTATGTATTTTGTCTCAGCTATTTCATGTTAGAAATCCAAAACCTCAAATTTTCATCATAAATAAACCTTAAATGTCCACCATTTATAAAAATCATAAATATATTCATCAAATAAGACCACCAAATTCAAACTCATAAACATAATCACATGAATATCACTTCAAAAACTTAGATTAGAAGAACCTTAGAGGGGGCATATAGAACTATACATACTTACACTCCAAAGTCCAAACATCTTTCATTCTTATTTGTTTAAATGATAAGTTTGTCTTTAAAGTTTGAGGAAAATTATACTTTACCCCTTAAACTATATCCCATGTTACACTTACCCCCTCAAACTATGCGATTGCACACTTATGACTTAACCCCCCCTAAACTATTATCATCGGCATACTTTGCATCCCATTGTTAGTGGTTTTTTTTTTATTTTTTATTTTTTATTTTTTAACTAAAAAGATAGACCTTCCCATGGTTAGCTGTTAATTTAGATGGAATTTAGAGTCACGTGACTTGCACATGACAACTACAATAATAATAAAAAGATCGAATTGGCCTGGCTCATAAACTGATCTGGTTCCTTCTCTGTTTCAGCCTCTTCTTCCTCATCGTCTCTGGCTTCACTTCCACAGTCCAAGTCTCTCTCTTTCATCAACTACAAAGGCAAACTTCTCAATTCTCATTAATTCCTCAATCCCTCTCAATCTTTCGTTTCCACTTAGACCCAACCCCAAAAAACCTTAAGACCAAATTTATACCAAATTGAAAAACACGAACCATTAGAATTCTATGTAAAATGAAAATCATTTCAGTATATTGGGTGATAACAATTTATGTGGCGTGGATGCATGGTGAATTTTTTTGGGTAGATTTATTAACTTCTGTTGACAAAGTTAGTTGTGGGCTAGAATAATGTGTTGAATTCATCCCCACATGCTATCATAGTATAGAATATTGCTTGTATAGTTGTATGTAGAATTGTTTTCTGATGAGTATTGTATTGTGTTACGTGTGGCACTTTTTTGCTGTGTCTTTATGTGTCTTAGGGTGTTTTTGGGACTTGATCTGGGACTAAGGCAGAAACTGACCAGGGACAGAGTAAGATAGAGAAGGAGAGATGAACAAAATATTATACATGAGGGAAGACTTTAGAGAGAACACATGAGGATCTTGTGATGTTTATAGAAATTAAAATGAGGGTAATTCGGTCATTTTCATTATTTGAGTTGTCATGTGAAAGTCACATGACTCTAAATTCCATCTAAATTAACAACTAGCTAATGGTAGGGTGCACAGTGTGCAGGGGATAATGTTTGGGGGGATTAAGCATGCAATCGCATAGTTTAAGGGGTAAGTGTAACATGGGGTATAGTTTAGGGAGTAAAGTGTAATTTCTATTAATAATTATAATTATGTAAATAATATTATTTGTTATGTTTATATTTACGTTTAGGTGTATTTCTATGTTTTATTTTTAATGTTATTTGGATAATAACTACTCCAACTAAAAATGGTTTCTTATATCAAATTTGTATAAATAACCATATAAGTTATTTTTATGTTTTCTTAAACAAAAGATTATATATAAATGATTAATGCAATGCACGCCTACAGAGCAATAGGTTTTGCCTAGTGGCACATTTCTTGAGACTTATATTTAAGCTTCCACCTCAATAAAGTTTTAATTTATGTGAGCTTTTTAGTTCATTGAATTTCTTAGTGGAGTAAATGCATATATTAATTATTTATAGATGTGCACTAATATATATATATATATATATATATATATATATATATTTGTGTGTGTGTGTGTGCGCACACACGCATGTGTGTAAGTAGTTTATACGGTTATATATATGTATTTTTTAAAATTTTATATAGGAAAAAAAAAAAATCTTAAGTAGTAGACCATGCAGTTATACCATGTGGTGCTTTGTTAGAGTTTTTTTTTTTTTTTTTTTTTTTTTTTTTTTTTTTTTTCATTTAACTTTCCACATCACATTCATTGCACTCTTCTTCAAAATATAAATTGGCTAAAGTCCTATTTGTTTTATTTGAATTAGCTTTGTTGAAAGGCCAGCCTTCATAAAACTCAAGCCAATTAAACATAAAAAATGAATTAATTTTTTTTATGGATACATGCTGGCTTTAAGCACGAGTTGTATTTAAACAAGTTGGATATGTATAACAACTCCACAATATGACCCAGATTGGGGAAGAAATTATTTTTTAACCAGATTTTTTTTACATTTCAAAATATATATGAACATTTAAATATACATATTTTACGGCAAAATATGTTAATATTATAATAAAATTCAATTAGTAGGATATTACTATTTCACTAAGTGTTTAATTGACCACATCATACTTTAATAACGTAAATATGATATGATAAATTTTCTATGATATTTCCATAAGCCAACTAAATATTAACTTAGTTTAGGAGTAGATTCAAACAAACTTGAGGTAGAATGAGATAAATCATTTTAAATGGGTTTGCAATGGTTTACATTTTTTTTTTTTTTTATTAATTTCTTTTACCAGGACAGGGAAGATGAAATTAGGGATGTTATGGAAATAACTTTTTTCTGCTGATGAAGTCTATAGAGAATTTAAGAACCTGAGATACAATATTCCCCCTATTGGGACAACAACGGTATGATTGTATATATAGTTACTGCACCAAATTCTTTAAGAGAAGGGAAGACATGTTGTTATGAATGCCTTTTTTTGTGGTCTAATTGTCCAAATCATCCAACAAGCAATTGGAAGGAATGAGATAATTTATGAAAAGCCCCTAATTGAGATGGATTGGAAGGTTGAGTTAATTTTTAAAATGTTGTATTTCTTAGGTCCATTTATCAATGGGGTATTAATTGATAAACTAGGTTGCAAAAGCCTGATTATGTACTCCTTGTATATTTAAAGATCCATGAACAATGTAGGCTACAATTTATGCTAATTTGTTGTGCAATGTGAACCTCAATCCACATGCTGAGAAAATTCATTCAATGCAAGTCATTTTTTTGCATGGATGAACGAAAAATATTTTATGACCTAGGGTTTTCCAATATGGATGGACTATTGAATGTCTTGTTGTTATGTACATGCTAGTTTATTCACCTAGCCTAAGAACATTTTCATGAATTATGAACTTTGGGTTATAGGGCTTTATATAGAGGCACGGCTACATTATTAATTGGATTGCAGTTTTTATTATTCGTACAATCTCAAGTATAGTTAGTGATAGGACTATGTTTATTGGTGGCATTTTCATATCCACTCTCTTCATGTATAAATCCATTACTAATAACAATAATAATAATTATTATAGTAATAATATTATTTGTTATGTTTATATTTATTTTTAGGTGTAGTTCTATGTTTATCTTTATTTTTAATATTATTTGGATAATAAGTACTCCAACAAAAAATGGTTTCTTATATCAAATTTATATAAATAATTAACCATATAAGTTATTTTTATGTTTTTTATTTCAAAAAAAAAATATAAATGATTAATGAAATGCACGCCTGTAGATATATTATATGCATTTACTGAATTGGAAAATATAATGAACTATATAAACATTGTCCTATCACCAACTGTGCCTGAAATTGTATGAATAATAAAATTCATAATCCAATTGATAAAAGCAATCATGCCTCAAACATTTTAATTATACAAGCAACTTTGATAAAAGGAAAATTAATAAAAGTTGTAATCCAATTGATAAGAGTAGTCAAAGTTGGTGATATTAAAATGATATGAAACATTTTAATTATAGCACCTAAAAAATAGTCTCAAACACAAGGGACTAAAATTAAATTTGCCAAACATCATAGACCGAAATCAAATTGATTACAAACTGAAAATGTGCAATTTGTGTTTTAGTTTAATAATTAATAGCGTGATAACTTTAAAAAGTAAAATAACTCAAGTTTCTCCCCAATAGACTTGTGTTTGGGTTCACATTTTTAGGCCATATTTATTTAGAAAAAGTTGGATCATATGATATTTGGGGTGTTCATTATGTTTTTATTTTTATTTTTTCCTACCACATTGACCTAATTGGTCTCCCAAAGTAACCAACTACACTGCCTTGTACTATATACCGTACTGAGTTGCATTGAACATTACAACTTTGGGTTGGTTGCTTTGTTTGTTCAATTAAAAAAAAAAAAAAAAATTGTGTGTCTGAGAGAGGGAGAGAAGTTAGCAATGGGGTATAATCAACTATGACAAAGAGGGAAAGCTAAATATTCAAGTCCACAGTTTGTTTAATTTGATTTGGTTTTCTTTTTTTCTTTTATGCCTAAAGGCAATCCTGTTGGAGTGATTTGATATAAGTTTTTTTTATTTTTTATTTTTTTTTATTTTTAAATTTAACTGTTTTTTTTTTTTTTTTTTAAATGTTAGCTAAAGGACCAAGTTTTTCATTTTATTCTAGGCCTTTTCTTATCCAAGTTATAAAAAAAAAAAAAAAAAAAACCCCAAAGTTAGCAAATAAGAAGAAAAAACACCTTGATGTCAATTCATAAGAGCTATATTGTGATTCATTCTTTGTACCCCTTTTTAGTCCTCTCTTTCTTTAAGTAGATAAATATGTTGTTGGTGTACCTCATAACATGGTTGTTAGATTTTTTGGAAATATGGAAAAAAGAGTATAGAGAGAAGAGAGAAACGCAAGATTTACGTGGTTTGACCTAATGGTCTATGTCCACAAAGGGAGAGCCTTGACAACTACCTCTTCAATATAATCGTAATTCATACTTACAATGAAGCCAATATATAGGATATTTATAATAGGCAAAACCCTAAAATAATCATACAATGACCATGATTAATTTACAATGCAAGTAGTATTCTTGGCTTGCACATCAACGATTGGGCTAGGACCTAAACTATGCTTGGGTTTTATAACTCTAACAATGAATTAATTCTTGCCCACAAGAAGTTATATACTTGATCCAAACACACTAGCATTACAATAATTCATAAAACTACGATTAATACATTCATGTTTTGAGTATGGTTTTACATTGGCTGTCAATCTACTACTACCCCATCCTTAAGCCAATTTAAAGACCGTCTAGTAGAGAATATAGTATGTTATATGCATCATAGGAAGAGTTCAATACAAATTAAACCAACCAAGTAAAGATTGTAAAGTGATTAATTAATAGCTTCTCCTAATGTGCTTGATGAAGACCAAGAAGTTTTCCTAGAACATCTTCCAACCAAAGGACTTGCATTAAAGTTTTCCTAGAACATCTTCCTAATGTGTCTACCTTATATTATCTTCTGTATGATTGAAGATGCATGCATGTGGTCACTACATATTTATAGGGACTAGCTACTAGCTAGTGAGTGTTAGAATATCATTTGTGTACACCACATTGAGTGAAGATCACATTTGAAGTTTTGGAGTTTGGACAGATGTGGTCCCTTTTTCTCTCTCATTTGATTTGCGTCACCGAGTACATAATCGCATTTGGCTATGCATGCATGATTATATATATATATATATATATATATATACAAAGAACACAACCACACTACCACCGGCCAGAAAAGAGTGGCTCTGATACCATAAAGGGGGAAGGGGACGCACAGTTGATGGGAAGAGACGGAAGCACAGTGATATTGTAAATGGAAATAATGTAAGTAACTTGAAAGTAAATAACTTGGAAGTAAAAACAATAATAAGGCGGTAGAACCAGCCAAGCAGTATATATCAAAATAATTCAAAGTAAATAAGAACAATAGTTCAAAATAAGTGAAAGCAATTTAGAACCATCCGGTATGGCGGTAATCCGTCCAAGGTGGTGGTAGCAACAAATAGAATAATGAACATAAAACTTGAAAATACTTGTTATTGAAAGTAGGATAAACACTTACAGTAGTAGTAGTGAATACAAGATCTCAACAGTTACAGGTTAACAGTTACAAAGCTTGAACTAGTCCTAGTTACAAGGTTTGTAGGATTACAAGGCTTGTAGTGAACAAGGGTGAACAATGTAGTAAACAAGGTAGTAGTAGTAGTAGCAACAAGGAATTCTTTCTCTAAGAAGGCTTCCTAAGGGAAGGAGTTCTAAGGGAAGAGAATTCTGAACTAAAACTTTGCTTGAGAAAGCCCCTAAACATAAGGGACAACCCCCCTTAAATAGGCAAAATTCGGAGTGAACAGTGTCATGAACAGTAACAGTGAATAGTGACAGATGAATAGTGACAGGTGAATAGTAAAAATTGGAATTTCTCCTCTTTTTGACCCAATCTTGTGAGGAATCCTTACAAGATTATGGGAATCCTCCATAGGGATCAGCAATAGCCCTATAAGTGTAGGGACAAGTCCTTATAATTGGTGTCCTTTAGTGACAAAAGAGACCAATAGGAAAGAAACCAATAAAAAGGACTAATAAGCATGCCTTTCAATTGTCTTCACATGACCACTAGTCTTTGGGAACCTTTGAAAGCATCATATTGGTGGGAAACAAGCTTCCAACAGTAGTAAATATTGAAGCATTGGCCATTGTGCAGGCCAGACAAATACAGGAATCAAAATCTTCCGCAAAATCCGGGGTATCATGAAACAGCTCCAGATTTTCAGCAACATATTCGCCAAGGACAGTGAAATATTTTGGCTTTTGTGCAAGCCAAACAAATAAAGTAGCACCAGTCTCTTTAACAGTAGTGACCTCATCAATCAGTAGAGGGAGCATCGGAGGGATAACCATCAAAAGGATCAAAAGGACCTTGTGGAGAATCACAAACATGCTCATGGTAAATAGCATACTTATTACAGAATCCGCAATATAAAATTGGCTCAAACCTTGGAGTTTTCCCTGGGATGAGAAGACTCTCTAGATTAGGATGATCTTTTGTTTGTAGGCGAACAAAGGCATCAGCATAGGGTTTGCGACCAAAAACAGCAATTCTATCTGTGCTTCCTATGAAATGATAATTTTTCCATAGATCATGAGCAACTTCACGAATTTGATTATTAAAATAATTTCTCCAGCAATTTGCAAGACCAAAAGGATCTTTAAAGGATAATTGAGAATTTCCCTTGAACCATGGCCCTTGGTGGGTATAACCATTAATGAGAATGAGATGCTTTGAGGGGTTAACATTCATCCAGTTATTTCTTTCCCATTTTGGCAGAGTGCTCCAGCATCTAATAGTAACAAAAGGTCTAGTGGAAGAGTTTTCAAACCCTTTAATAGCATTCTGAATGATCTGTGGAAGTTGACTGGCCTGTTTATGGCTTGTTAACGTTACGAATCTAACAAAGCCATATTCAAACATTTGGGAAAGCCAGCTAGGATTAGGATCATCATCATCACTATCATCTGAATCTTCATCAGTGAAATATGAACCATTATCAAAATCAATAAGGAGACCAGGAAATGGATGTTTCTTTTCATATACTCTGAGATTGCTCCCAAAGTGATCTTCCCATTCAAGCTGAATAAAGACATTATCACCTTCGTCTATTTCATTAGGGTCAGGAATAGTGGCAGTAACAAGTTTTCTGAAATACTTGGACCATAGGTCAAAAGACCTAAACATAGCCTTGCTATCCAAAATACGAGATTGTAAATCTGAAGGCAAGTTGGCAACAGCACTTCTTAGCATGGATTGGGTCTTAAGACTCAATTTAGCATAATCAGTACCCATTATGGTCACATTATCCATTGAATGGATTTCCTCTTTGCCAAAGAGTTGACCAATGTAGGCTTTAAGATGGCTCACAAGAGCCTCATTTTTTAAAACAAGGTTATTTTCAAAGTCAATATTTGAAGCAAGGTCATTTTCTGGAACAAGGTTACTATAATGGCTCATATAAACCTCATTTTGAGCAGTAAGGTTAACAAGATGGATCTCAAGGGCTCTGAGGGTTTTTTGGAAAATATTATGGTGGTTCCTGGTAAAAGCAAACTGAAGGTTAGCAAGAATGAATTTAATAGAATTTGGTAATTCTGAATAGGTTCCATTGTGGAATTGTAGATTTTTTGACAAAACTTCCTGTAAAGCAATTAATATATCACCATTGGAGTATGTCACCTCCGCTGGGACATCTCCTTGAAGGGATGTTGATCCACTGGGTTTTACACTAGAAGATGCGCCTTCATGCATTTTAAAAGGTCGTCCCGCTGGGAACCCTTTGTTTTGAGAATAGTCCTGTGCAGGAGCTTTTCCCTTGTTTTTCCTTTCCATAATAACCCACTTACTAGTGGTATAAATATGAATATTATTATTGTCCCACTTATTAGTGGTATTTATCCACGCATCATTATCCGATTCCTGCAAAGAATCATTGATATTGTTAGGATAATGGATAGTTTTTAACATTTTGGTGTTATGAAAATTACCTTTAAAATCATCAGAATTCATCATTAGTTCTTGAACAAGTTCATTCATGGGAGAATCTTTCTTATAAGACAAATTATCAATATCAATTTCAAATTTTGAAGCAAATTTGAATTTTACTTTCTGTCCAAATGGATTAGTAGTAATTCCATCATGTTCAACAAGAAAGGGATACAAAGCATTAATAAATGGTAGACCAAGAATCACTTTATCAGTCATATTTTTGACAAGAACAGAAGGAATCTTGAAACAAACATTATCATGGCACACATGAGCATTATTCAATTCATACTTAATTTTCATTTGAGAACCATTAGCAGAAACCAATCTTTCAGTAGATTTTTCAAAGTATTTTGAAGGAATTAATTCTTCTTGGATACAGTTCATATTTGCACCAGAATCAATCATAGCATTAACAGTGAAATGATAATCAGGAGAAATAACAATTTTAACTTTTGTAAACCATTTTGGAGGAAGTAATTTATTAACAAAAGCAAGTTGGGGATCAGTGAAAGTATCAGGAGTACCTTTATTAGAAAGAAGAGCCTGTTGACTGGATTCATCTCCATCACTGTGCTCATTTTGTTCATTACTGGATTTATTAAGATCTTTATCAAGTTTTAACATTGTCAATTCTTGTTTAAGACTATTGTTATCACTTTTCATGCTTTTAAATTCATGTTTTAATTCATTTACCTCTTGTTTAACAATATGAATTTCATTTTGGATATCATTAACAGTTAATTCTTTAGATTTCTTTTTATTAAATCTTTCCAAAGTATCTTCAAAACTTATGGTTGATTTTGGTTTTTTACCAATTTCATCTCTTATCAAATTTTTCTTAAATTTATCCAAATATTCTTTTTGCAATTCAGGATTTTGAATTTGATTTATTAGTTGAATTATTAATTTTTCATCTTCCTCAGTCTTGGTGAGAGCATTAATAGCATTGCAACAAGAATCTCTACAACCAATTTTAATATTAGGAGAATCAGAAGAATCATCAGCAGATTGATAGCAAGAATCAGATGAAGAAGAAAAATCATCTTCCAAAGAATCAGACGAGTTGTTTGATTCAAGGATTCTGAATAATTCTTTTTGTATATTATCATCAATGTTTAACATGTTGAACTTGTTTTTCAATTTACCAGGTTTTTCTTTACAATCTTTACTAAAGTGTCCAGGTTTACCACAGTTAAAACATTTACCTTTACTTGATCTCTGTTTAACATGTTTTTTAGAAACACTTTTCTTCTTAGCATAGAAATCATTAGGTTTAACAAGGTTATTTCTATATTTATATTTTTTATGGCTTTTATCATGTTTTTTACCTTTTTGCCTAGAAGGAGCAATAGGAGGTAAACCATATTGTTCACAGAAATTTCCCATTTCATATGTAGCTTTTCTTTTATTTTTTAGTTGGTGTTTTAGCAATTTTTCATCATTACACATATTGATACCAAGTTTTTTAATAGTACTGAAAATATCACCATAGGTTAAATTATCATAATCAATAGAATCATTTTTACCCATTAATTCTTGTTTTACCTTATGAGCAAAGATAGGAGGCAGACCGTCAATAAACTTTTCTTTCTAATAAGGCTTATGGCAATCTTTCCGGAGCATCACTCTGGAAGTAAAAACATCTTGATACCATCTGTAATCGGACATAGTTGGACAACTCAAATTATTCAAATAATCAGAAACACGTGATGAAATATTGGATGGAGTACCAACAAAATGTTTGAGAATAGTATAAATCAAGGTATTAACACCATCAGGAATACCACGACCAATACTTTCATCAAAAATAGGCAAACCTTCATCATTCTTTTTAACAGCATGTTTAATAGACTCTTTGGATTCTTCAGTGATGTATGAATCCCACCATCCTCGAAGAGTACCAGAAAAACCAGTAGCAAGTAAATTAACAATTTCAGGTTGATCAAAATCATGGTTATTTTGGTAAGCAATACCAACCATAGACATGTGACTCATTTTATTAATAATTTCTTGTTCAGACAATCCATCAATATTCTATTCATAAAGCTTATCAACAGAAACAGAAAACTGTGTTTGAAAAGATCTCTCTTCAAACTGCATATCAGGAGGAGTAGGTTTTGAATACCAGTTTTTAGTAAATGACATGGGTTTGGAGTTCCCAACAAACCTTTTAATTTCTGGGAAATCATCATCAAAGATTCTTTTTGCAGAAACAGAAGAAACAGTATCAGAATCTGTATGTTCTTCAGAAACAATTTCTTTTTTGGAAATAGTTCGAGCAGTTGGAGTACTTGTAGAAGTACCCTCAGCTTTAACCTTTAAGTTAGAAAGCATTTTGTCAACAATTTCAAGAGTCTTGGACTGAGAAGTTTTAAACATAACCTTTTCTCTTTAACTGGGTAAATCAATCAAAGGTTTCTCAGTTTTAACAGGAACAGATTTTTCAAAAACAGAAACAGATTTTTTAACAATTTTTTCTTCAATACGGTCAAGCTGTTGACCAATAATATGCAAAGATTGATTAGTAAAATTGTTTTGTTCAATAAGACTAACAATGGGAGTTTGATCATCAGCAATTTTGAAAGGAGAGGCCTTCACTTCCTCTTTTGTCACTTCATCTTTCTTAGTAGTTATCAAAATTGAATCAAGAGGAGGATGACTAGACCTAATAATGGTTTTATCAATCTTAAAAAAATTTGATTTCTTTATCACATTTAAATGTTGTTTTGAAACCTCATTATTTGGAACATAATGGTTTTCAAGAAAATCAAAAAACAAAATATGTTTTTTCAATTGATTCATCATTTCCAACCATTTTCTTTTAACACGGTCTTTGTCAGATTGAGCAAAATTATTTTGGAAATATTTTCTCTTGGTTTTGTTTGTTGCAAGCATAAACTCATTGTACAAAGAATCCCAATCAATTTCAAAGTCATCATTTAAAACAGTCAAAACTCTTAATTGATTTTGGTAAACAGGAGGATTTTCAATAGGAGAATCAAAATCAGATGGAGTAACAGAAACAGAGTCTTCCTCATCTTCATTAGCAGTTTTTCTAAATGGAGTGGAAGTTTCAGGTTTAGTTGAATAGTAAACAGAGCTAATTTGGGATTTATCACTTGAAATACCTTTTAGCTTTAAATCAGAGGATGTTTCCAAATTCTTTTTCAAAAATTCATTGATCTCACGATCTCTTTTTGAAATACTTTCAGATCCAGCAAAGGAATGTCTTCCTTCGTTGATCCTCAAAGGTGGATTGTTTTGAAAACTTATTTTAACAGTACCATCAAGATATTGTTGGATATGGGTGAGATCAAGCTCATCAAAAATGGGTTTAGCAGGAGGGGTTTCTTGTTCTAACAACCAATCATTAGGAAGTTTAACATCTTGCCATTGAATCATTTTTGGAACTTGGATTTTAGCATCAGGAGTTGAACATTGAATTAACATGGTTTTACCCGAAGGTTCTCTAGGAATCATAGCACAAGGATTCATTTGAGTATCCATAAGTTTATAATAAATGCGGTAGATCAAAGCAAAAGGCTTACTACCCTTTTCCATGTGATAACCAGATGAAGCAATATTCAATGTCAAAGCTTTAACAATATTAGGATCATCCAAAGCAAGAGTAAGATCAAAATAACAGTTAAAATAAACAGGACCATCATACATAGAAGCAGTGATCATACCAAGAATGCTATTTTTAAAAATCTTAAATCTAGCATCTCTTAAACACATGAGAACAGAAGCATTAATACCCTTTCGGGTAAGTGGTTTAATAGCAACTTGAACCATACCAATATGCAAATAACTGAATTTTTTAGCAGCAAGGAAGTCATTAATATTCTTTTTAGTGAATAAACAACATTTTTCATGAATTCTCGAAATAGAGAAAATTTGTTCAACAGTTCTAGCTTTGTAAGCAGAATGAAAAGTACTTTCAACGAAACTAGTTTTATAAATTGTTTTAGTATCAACTTTAGGAATAGTCCATTTACGAAAATCAGGGATCAACTCATTATCATCAATAGTGTGATCTTCTTCATTTACAATATTAGGAGGACAACTAGTCCTGGAGCTGATAGAGGAGTTGGATCTCCACAACTTATCCATACTATCCTAGGTTCAACACTCAGTTATCATGTTTTTCTCACAACCGTTGCATTTCGTAACACATACCCTAACCAACCTTATACCTCTCATGCCTTACACGCCCTCGCTTGGCTCAAACGGGCCTTACAGTTCGGTTCTAGGAATTCACTTTACGACTAGGGTGGCGCCAACGACGGTAAGAAGGGAACACAACAACGGAATATCAAGCGTTTGGGTAGACACGGACAAGAAACAAAGATCACAACCACACTACCACCGGCCAGAAAAGAGTGGCTCTAATACCATAAAGGGGGAAGGGGACGCACAGTTGATGGGAAGAGACAGAAGCACAGTGATATTGTAAATGGAAATAATGTAAGTAACTTGAAAGTAAATAACTTGAAAGTAAGAACAATTATAAGGCGGTAGAACCAGCCAAGCAGTATATATCAAAATAATTCATAGTAAATAAGAACAATAGTTCAAAGTAAATGAAAGCAATTTAGAACCATCCAGTATGGCGGTAATCCGTCCAAGGTGGTGGTAGCAACAAGTATAATAATGAACATAAAACTTGAAAATACTTGTTATTGAAAGTAGGATAAACACTTACAGTAGTAGTGGATACAAGATCTCAACAGTTACAGGTTAACAGTTACAAAGCTTGAACTAGTCCTAGTTACAAGGTTTGTAGGATTACAAGGCTTGTAGTGAACAAGGGTGAACAAGGTAGTAAACAAGGTAGTAGTAGTAGCAACAAGGAATTCTTTCTCAAAGAAGACTTCCTAAGGGAAGGAGTTCTAAGGAAAGAGAATTCTGAACTAAAGCTTGCTCTTAAACATAAGGGACAACCCCCCTTAAATAGGAAAAATTCGGAGTGAACAGTGTCATGAACAGTAACGGATGAACAGTGACAGTGAATAGTGACAGATGAATAGTGACTAAATAGTAAAATGGAATTTTTCTTCTCCTTTTTGACCCAATTTTGTGGAGAATCCACAAGATTATGGGAATCCTCCGTAGGGATCAGCAATAGGTCTACAAGTATAGAGACAAGGCCTTATTATTGGTGTCCTTTAGTGACAAAAGAAACCAATAAGAAAGAAGCCAACAAAAGGAACTAATAGGCATGCACTTCCTTTGTCTTCACTTGAACATTAATCTTTGGGATCCTTTGAAAGCATCATATTGGTGGGAAACAAGCTTCCAACAGTAGTAAATATTGAAGCATTGGCCATTGTGCAGGCCAGACAAATACAGGAATCAAAATCTTCCGCAAAATCCGGGGTATCATGAAACAGCTCCAGATTTTCAGCAACATATTCGCCAAGGATAGTGAAATATTTTGGCTTTTGTGCAAGTCAAAAAAATAAAGTAGCACCAGTCTTGTAACATTAGTAACCTCAAGAATAAACTCATTAATCAGTGGAGGTAGCATCTGATGGGTAGTCATCGTAAAGTTCCCATAGAGGATCATCATTACATTCATGCTCATGATAGAGAACATATTGGTTACAAAATCCATAGTATAGAAGTGGTTCAAACTCTGGAGTTTTTCCTGGAGTGAGAAAACTTCTTGGATTACAGTGATCTGCTATCCGCAAATGAGGAATGGCATTAGCATAAGGTTTCGGACCAAAAACAGAAATTCTACCTGAATTCCCCATAAAGTGATAATTCTTCCATAAATTCTGAGCAACCTCACGAATTTGATTGTTAAAATAATTACTCCAGCAGTCTGCGAGAGCCCAAGGATTTTTGAAGGATAAATAAGAGTCTCCTTCATACCATTGCCCTTGATGCGTGTATCCATTAATGAGAATGAGATGTTTTGAGGGCTGGACATTCATCCAGTTATCTCTTTCCCATTGAGGCAAAGTGCTCCAGCATCTGATCGAAACAAAAGGACTTTCAAATTTTTTAATAGCAGTCTGAATGATTTGTGGGAGCTGGCTGGTTTGGTCATGGCTTGTTAGTCTTATGAGTCTAATAAAGCCATACTCAAACATTTGGGAGAGCCAATCAGGACTCCTCTTATCATCATCTGAACCATCATCATAATTGACTAGAAGGCCGGGAAACGGGCGTTTCTTTTCGTACACTCTGAAACTACTCCCAAAGTGTTCTTTCCAATCAACTTGTTGAAGAATGTCACTAAAATCATCTGAATTAGCAGGATCAGGAATAGCAGTTGTAACAAGTATCTTGAAATGTTCGAACCATAAGTCAGAAGACTTAAACATAGCCTTGCTTTCCAGAATACGAGATTGTATGTCTGTTGGCAAGTTGGCAATAGCACTTTTCAACAAAGATTGGGTCTTAAGACTCATTCTTGCGTAATCAGTGCCCATAATAGTCTTTTTATCCATTGAATGGATGTCCTCTTTGCCAAAGAGTTGACTAGTATTGGGTTCATCTTTGATATTTGGGTGGTTAACAGGATGGCTTTCAAAAGCCTCATTTTTTGAAACAAAGTTATTTTCTAAAGCAAGATCATTTTCTGAAATAGGGTTAACTTGGTGGCTCACATAAGCTTCATTTTGAGCAATAAGGTTAACAAGATGGATTTCAAGGTTTCTGAGAATTTTTTGGAAAAGATCATGGTGGTTTCCAATAAAAGCAAATTGAAGGCTATCAAGGATGAGTTTAATAGAATTTGGTAATTCTGAATAGGTTCCATTGTGGAATTGTAAATTTCTTGACAAAATTTCTTGTAAAGCAATTAACATATCACCATTAGAGTATGTCACCTCTGCTGGGACATCTTGTTGAAGGGATGTTGATCCACTGGGTTTTACCCCAGAAGATGCGCCTTCATGCATTTTAAAAGGTTGTCCCGCTGGGAACCCTTTGTTTTGAGAATAGTCCTGTGCAGGAGCTTTTTCCTTGTTTTTCTTTTCCATAATAATCCACTTACTAGTGGTATAAATATGAATACTATTATTATCCCACTTATTAGTGGTATTTATCCACGCATCATTATCCGATTCCTGCAAAGGATCATTGATATTGTTAGGATAATGGATAGTTTTTAACATTTTTGTGTTATGAAAATTACCTTTAAAATCATCAGAATTCATCATTAGTTCTTGAACAAGTTCATGCATGGGAGAACCTTTCTTATAAGACAGATTATCAACATCAATTTCAAACTTTGAAGCAAATTTGAATTTTACTTTCTGTCCAAATGGATCAGTAGTAATTCCATCATGTTCAACAAGAAAGGGATACAAAGCATTAATAAATGGCAGACCAAGAATCACTTTATCAGTCATATTTTTCACAAGAACAGAAGGAATCTTGAAAAAAACATTATCATGGCACACATGAGCATTATTCAATTCATACTTAATTTTCATTTGAGAACCATTAGTAGAAACCAATCTTTCAGTAGATTTCTCGAAATATTTTGAAGGAATTAATCCTTCTTGGATACAGTTCATGTCTGCACCAGAATCAATCATAGCATTAACAGTGAAATGATAATCAGGAGAAACAACAATTTTAACTTTTGTAAACCATTTTGGAGGAAGTAATTTATTAACAAAAGCAAGTTGGGGATCAGTGAAAGTATCAGGAGTACCTTTATCAGAAAGAAGAGCCTGTTGACTGGATTCATCTCCATCACTGTGCTCATTTTGTTCATTACTGGATTTATTATCAAGTTTTAACATTGTCAATTCTTGTTTGAGACTATTGTTGTCACTTTTCATGCTTTTAAATTCATGTTTTAATTCATTTATCTCTTGTTTAACAATATGAATTTCATTTTGGAGATCATTAACAGTTAATTCTTTAGATTTTTTTTTTTATTAAATCTTTCCAAAGTTTCTTCAAAACTTATGGTTGATTTTGGTTTTTTACCAATTTCATCTCTTATCAAATTTTTCTTAAATTTATCCAAATATTCTTTTTGCAATTCAGGGTTTTGAATTTGATTTATTAGTTGAATTATTAATTTTTCATCTTCTTCAGTCTTGGTGAGAGCATTAACAACATTGCAACAAGAATCTCTACAACCAATTTTAATATTAGGAGAATCAGAAGAATCATCAGCAGATTGGTAGCAAGAATCAGATGAAGAAGAAAAATCATTTTCCAAAGAATCAGACGAGTTGTTTGATTCAAGGATTCTGAATAATTCTTCTTGCACATTATCATCAATGTTTAACATGTTGAACTTGTTTTTCAACTTACCAGGTTTTTCTTTACAGTCTTTACTAAAGTGTCCAGGTTTACCACAGTTAAAGCATTTACCTTTACTTGATCTTTGTTTAACATGTTTTTTAGAAACATTTTTCTTCTTAGCATAGAAATCATTAGGTTTAACAAAGTTATTTCTGTATTTTTTTTTTGGCTTTTATCATGTTTTTTACTTTTTTGCCTAGAAGGAGCAATAGGAGGCAAACCATATTGTTCACAGAAATTTCCCATTTCATATTTAGCATTTCTTTCATTCTTTAATTGGTGTTTTAACAATTTTTCATCATTACACATATTGATACCAAGTTTTTTAATAGTACTGAAAATATCACCATAGGTTAAATTATCATAATCAATAGAATCATTTTTACCCATTAATTCTTTTTTTACCTTATGAGCAAAGATAGGAGGCAGACCGTCAATAAACTTTTCTTTCCAATAAGGCTTATGGCAATCTTTCCGGAGCATCACTCTGGAAGTAAAAACATCTTGATACCATCTGTAATCGGACATAGTTGGACAACTCAAATTATTCAAATAATCAGAAACACGTGATGAAATATTGGATGGAGTACCAACAAAATGTTTGAGAATGGTATAAATCAAGGTATTAACACCATCAGGAATACCACGACCAATACTTTCATCAAAAATAGGCAAACCTTCATCATTCTTTTTAACAGCATGTTTAATAGACTCTTTGGATTCTTCAGTGATGTATGAATCCCACCATCCACGAAGAGTACCAGAAAAACCAGTAAGAAGCAAGTTAATAATTTCAGGTTGGTCAAGATTATGGTTATTTTGATAAGCAATTCCAACCATAGACATGTGACTCATTTTATTAATGATTTCCTGTTCAGACAAATCATCAATATTCCATTCATAAAGCTTATCAGCAGAGACAGAAAACTGTGTTTGAAAAGATCTCTCTTCAAACTGCATATCAGGAGGAGTAGGCTTTGAATACCAGTTTTTAGTAAAAGACATGGGTTTGGAGTTCCCAACAAATCTTTTAATTTCTGGGAAATCATCATCAAAGATTCTTTTAGCAGGAACAGAAGAAATAGAAGAAACAGTATCAGATTCTGTATTTTCTCCAGAAACAATTTCTTTTTTGGAAATAGTCCGAGCAGCTGAAGTACTTGTAGAAGTACCCTCAGTTTTAACTTTTAAATCAGAAAGCATTTTTTCAACAATTTCAAGAGTCTTGGACTGAGAAGTTTTAAACATAACTTTTTCTCTTTGACTGGGTAAATCAATTAAAGGTTTCTCAGTTTTAACAGGAATAGATTTTTCAAAAACAGAAACAGGTTTTTCAACAATTTTTTCTTCAATACGGTCAAGCTGTTGACCAATAATATGCAAAGATTGATTAGTAAAATTGTTTTGTTCAATAAGGCTAACAATAGGAGTTTGATCATCAGCAATTTTGAAAGGAGAGGCTTTCACTTCCTCTTTTGTTACTTCATCCTTCTTAGTAGTTATCAAAATTGAATCAAGAGGAGGATGACTAGATCTAATAATGGTTTTATCAATCTTAACAAAATTTGATTTCTTTATCACATTTACATGTTGTTTTGAAACTTCATCTTTTGAAACATAATGGTTTTCAAGAAAATCAAAAAACAAAATATGTTTTTTCAATTGATTCATCATTTCCAACCATTTTCTTTTAACACGGTCTTTTTTAGACCGAGCAAAATTATTTTGAAAATATCTTCTCTTGGTTCTATTTGTTGCAAGCATAAACTCATTGTACAAAGAATCCCAATCAATTTCAAAATCATCATTTAAAACAGTCAAAACTCTTAATTGATTTTGGTAAACAGGAGGATTTTCAATAGGAGAATCAAAATCAGATGGGGTAACAGAAACAGTGTCTTCCTCATCTTCATTAGCAGTTTTACTAAATGGAGTGGAAGTTTCAGGTTTAGTAGAATAGTAAACAGAGCTAATTTGAGATTTATCACTTGAAATACCTTTTAGCTTTAAATCAGAGGATGTTTCCAAATTCTTTTTCAAAAATTCATTGATCTCACGATCTCTTTTTGAAATACTTTCAGATCCAGCAAAGGAATGTCTTCCTTCGTTGATCCTCAAAGGTGGATTGTTTTGAAAACTTATTTTAACAGTACCATCAAGATATTGTTGAATATGGGTGAGATCAAGCTCATCGAAAATGGGTTTAGGAGGAGGGGTTTCTTGTTCTAAAAACCAATCATTAGGAAGTTTAACATCTTGCCATTGAATCATTTTTGGAACTTGGATTTTAGCATCAGGAGTTGAACATTGAATTAACATGGTTTTACCCGAAGGTTCTCTAGGAATCATAGCACAAGGATTCATTTGAGTACCCATAAGTTTATAATAAATGCGGTAGATCAAAGCAAAAGGCTTACTACCTTCTTCCATGTGATAACTAGATAAAGCAATATTCAAAGTCAATGCTTTAACAATATTAGGATCATCTAAAGCAAGAGTAAGATCAGGATAACAGTTAAAATAAACAGGACCATCATACATAGAAGCAGTGATCATACCAAGAATGCTATCTTTAAAAATCTTAAATCTAGCATCTCTTAAACACATGAGAATAGAAGCATTAATACCCTTTCGGGTAAGTGGTTTAATAGCAACTTGAACCATACCAATATGCAAATAACTGAATTTTTTAGCAGCAAGGAAGTCATTAATATTCTTTTTAGTGAATAAACAACATTTTTCATGAATTCTCGAAATAGAGAAAATTTGTTCAACAGTTCTAGCTTTGTAAGCAGAATGAAAAGTACTTTCAACAAAACTAGTTTTATAAATAGTTTTAGTATCAACTTTAGGAATAGTCCATTTACGAAAATCAAGGATCAACTCATTATCATCAATAGTGTGATCTTCTTCATTTACAATATCAGGAGGACAACTAGTCCTGGAGCTGATAGAGGAGTTGGATCTCCACAACTTATCCATACTATCCTAGGTTCAACACTCAATTATCATGTTTTTCTCACAACCGTTGCATTTCGTAACACATACCCTAACCAACCTTATACCTCTCATGCCCTACACGCCCTCTCTTGGCTCAAACGGGCTTTACAGTTCGGTTCTAGGAATTCACTTTACGACTAGGGTGGCGCCAATGACGGTAAGAAGGGAACACAACAACGGAATATCATATATATATATATATATATAATGTGTGGATAAGGAGAGGATATCGAAGGGTATATGTTACCTCTCAGGCAGGTTAGAAACAGGGGCGGCACTATAGCTTCTTTTTTTTTTTTTTAATATATATAATTTTTTTTTTTTTTTTTTTTTTTACTTCCAAAAATAAAAATTTGAACACTCTGACTTTAAATTTTGGTTAAACCCTACTGAAATGAGCTTGAATATGATTATCTTAGGAATTTATCCGAACTCGCCTAAGATATTCACTTATTTGAATACAAACAAAACTCCGTGGTTGTAGCACCAAAAAAAGTCTCACTAGAGAGAATCTCAAATTTATCGTGTATGTTTAATGTTTTTGCTCTCACAACTATTTTTCTCTTCTCATTGCACTCACGCTGTGGCAAAACCTTTTTCTTTTTCTTCACTTCACAGTATTTATCCAAGCCTCACAAATTCTCCTTAATTTGTGCTTTACAAAAACTTTGTAGAAAGAGACTCAAACCTTGTTGTTTCTCCTTGTGCTATCTCTTGAGCGAAAATCCTTTTCTTTTCTTTTTTTTCCCATCTTTTGGTTTCACTCTCAATTTTATGTTTTTTTCCCCTCTCCCAATCGGGAGGACCTTTGGGACAAAGTCCTAAGACTAATTCATATTCCTTAGTGAAAAATGAATACACTACTTTAACTTCCACTCCAAAGAATAGTCTTTTTTTTCCACACCAATGAAACCCATAAAATAATCAAATTAATTTTTTATTCTTCAACAAGAAAACTCAATTAGCTTTCCTTTTCATGAATTTAAAGCAACTTCTCAACAATAGGGGGAACTGAAAGGCAAATTGGCAGGCATCACAGCCTATACAAAGTCAATGTGGATGGCATAATTTTTAAGAGGAGTAGATCAGCAATGGTGGGTATGTTGATTCGGGACAATATAGGAAAGCCATAAAGAGAAATAGGAGTAAGAGACATTGTGCTACAAGATTGGCAAATAGTGATCACGAAAGCTTTGCAATCCAAGGTGGGCCATGTAGTAAACAATAGGAAGCTAGAAGTTTGCAAGACATGCGCAGTTTATTGGCATGGAGGAAGCCAAATTGGATTTACAACTTCTATTTAAAAAGGAAAAAAAAAATCATAAGAATGTCAACTTCAAATTTTGAATAAATAGTCAATGACCAACTATTAATGGAAAATGCTTACTTAGTTAACGAATTGTACAGTTGACATACTTAAAGCTTACGCGACTTATAGAAAATAATAAAAAATATTAATATATATTTTAAAATACCACATCAGCAATTAAATGATTTAAAAACCAAAAAAATAACAATTTATCAAAATTTAAAGATAGAAAAAAAAATTTAAAAAAATAAACTTATATACTGCAGTTTTTTCCTTCATTTTCTTGGCAACCAAACACACAATACCCCCAAAACAAATCCAACAATCAATTCCTAATTTTATCAAATCTGTAACCACAAATTAGATAAGTTTTTAAACCACAACCTCTATAATGCACTGACATAAAATACTCTCTTAATCCAACACTTCCACAAATCAAAACCCCCAAATTATTTTTCAAAATGTCCATTATCAACACCATGAAATCATTCTCTTGAAATAGAAATAAAAAAAAAAAAATGAAATTTAACTCAGAATTACAGACATGAGAAAGAGAACCAAAAACACTGGGTCTATGCGAGCAAATCAAGAGAGTTGGTTTAGATCTGGCCATGGAGAAATAGAGAGAGAGAGAGAGGGTCTGTGCGATCTGGGTTTAGTAAAAATAAAAGAAAATAAAAGACGAAAGAAACCATTAGAGCTTGAGTCATTGACGTTGCTTTTATCTGATCTGGTTTTTTTTTTTTTTTTTTTTTTTTTTTTTTTTCTTTGGTTGGTTTTTCTAGGTTCCTTCAAATCAAAGTCAACCTCAATAGATCTAACCTTCCTTTCTTTTCTTTCTATTCAGATTTGATTTCTCTTTTCTAACTCTCTCGCTTCTTTTCTTTTTCTCTCATGCTCATCTCTACGATGCTTAGTTTTTTATTTTTATAATTTTGTTTTGGTTGAAGGTTCAAAGATCGTGAGGTATAGAGAGGTTGATTGAGTTTTGATTTTTTTAATCATTTACTAGCCTCTGAGTACTCGCGTGCTCAAAGACTCTTCTATTTTTTGGGTAAATTTTTATAATTTGTATTCAAAAAATAAACACTAAAATAGCATTGAAATGATATTGGTGAAATAATTTTTAAGTATATAAATTTCATCACACGCCTAGGTATTTTTGTGATTGAAAAATACAACTACTCTAAATTAAAATTATTAACCTTTAGAAAAAAAAAAAAATAGAAGAGTCTTTATGTGCGTTAACGCGTGCTTAGAGGCTAGTACATAGTAATAGATTTCTAAATATCACAGAAATTATTTCTAACACAAATATAACTTTTTTTTTTTTTTTTTTGAGAAACCACACAAATATAACTAATCTCTCTGTATTATAACTAACCCACATTAGGTAAAATCCTAAAATAACAGTAAAAAACCAATATTACAATACTTAAACTATAAGTACAATTAGGATTAATTCATCACTTGTACTCCAAGTAAGACTAAAAAGCATAGATGGCAGAGCTTTTTTTTTGGGGGGGGGGGGGGGGGGCAATTCTTTAATCTCTCTATATTATAACTAACCCACATTAGGTAAAATCCTAAAATAACAATAAAAAACCAATATTACAATACTTAAACTATAAGTACAATTAGGATTAATTCATCACTTGTACTCCCAATAAGACTAAAAACCATAAATGGCAGAGCTTTTTTTTTGGGGGGGGGGGGGGGGGCAATTCTTTAATCTCTCTATATTATAACTAACCCACATTAGGTAAAATCCTAAAATAACAATAAAAAACCAATATTACAATACTTAAACTATAAGTACAATTAGGATTAATTCATCACTTGTACTCCCAATAAGACTAAAAACCATAAATGGCGGAGCTTTTTTTTGGGGGGGGGGGGGATTTTTTAATCTCTCTATATTATAACTAACCCACATTAAATAAATCCTAAAATAACAATAAAAAACCAGTATAACAATACTTAAACTATAAGTACAATTAGGATTAATTCATCACTTGTACTCCAAGTAAGACTAAAAAGCATAGATGGCGGAGCTTTTTTGGGGGGGGGGGGGGATTCTTTGATCTCTCTATATTATAACTAATCCACATTAGGTAAAATCCTAAAATAACAATAAAAAAACAATATTACAAAACTTAAACTATAAGTACAATTAGGATTAATTCATCACTTGTACTCCAAGTAAGACTAAAAAGCATAAATGGCGGAGCTTTTTGGGGGGGGGGGGGGGGGAGATGGGAGTTAGTAAGATTTTATATATTCTTTTCTAAAAAAATTACAAGAGGAGGGAAATTTTAAAGGTGAAAAGCCGAAAACACTATTTTGATCCTTATATTTTGGGATCATAATTAATTTGATCCCTAAATTTTAGTAGCAATCAATTTAGTTCTTGTTATTTTCAACTTACAGTCAATTTAGTCCCTACCGTTAACTTACTAACGAAAAATATCTACGTGGCTAATAAATTGATTTTTTGGCAACTTCAAGCTTACTAGGCTTATAAAAAAAATATATAAAATATTAATAAATATTTTTAAATGCCACATCAATCAACTAAACTACTATTTAAGGGGCTTTCTCTGTTTGGACCGGTTTTTTTTTTTTTTGGTTCCAAAATACCCTTATTTCCTTAGATTTAAGTAGAGACAAAACTAAAGGATAATTTAGTAAAACTATGTCTTTTAACTCTTGCAAAAACATTGCCTATAAAATAGGACCACTCCCTCTTGGTTTTCAAATTCAAATTGAACTTCAATTTTGTTTTCTTTTTTACAATTTCAGACAAAAAAAAAAAAAAAAATTCTAAATTTTAGAATTTTAGAATCCTATGCTATGATAGACTACTAACTAGCATGGTTTTTCAATTTTTTTTAAACACACGTTTTAGGGGAAAATTATTAGGTACTCTCGGAGTACCATAAATGCGTAGTCCCTCCTCTCACATGAATGGTGGGTCCCACTAATTAAATAGTCCCCCTTCTTACATGAATGGTGGGTCCCACCATGAATTTAATTAGTGGGACCCACCATTCATGTGAGAGGAGGGACTACGCATTTATGGTACTCTAGGAGTACACAATAATTTCCTCGTTTTAGTTATTCCCCCCCCCCCCCACCCAAAAGTTAGCCTATTAGGTTTTTTTTTTTTTTTTTTTTGAGGAACTGCCTATTAGTATTTAGAAGCAATTATCTCCATGATTTTATAATTTTATTTTTAAAGAAAAGAGAAGAAGAAAATCCCATTTTTCTCCTAAAAGTTAGCCTATTATTTAGAAGCAGTTTTCTCCATGACTTTATAATTTTATCTTTAAAGATAACTTCCCCCAAATATCATTTAAAGCCCATCTATTACTTTTTTTTTTTTTTTTTTTTTCAAATTGTTGCAAATCCGTATAATCTCTATATCTCTTCTCTATATGTTATGCTCTGTTTGTTTCAACAACGATGTTTTCTATAAAATGAGTCATTTTCCAAGAATCATTTTCAATAATACTATCTCATTTTTCAATGTTTGGTAGTAACTTTAAATGAGTTGAAAAACAACTTCTTAACTTCCCTGATTTAGTTTTCTGTGAGATAAAATTGTTTTCCAAAAAAATTTAGTGGAAAACAATCTCTAAAAATAAGCCATACTTTTTATGTTGACCAAAGATAGTTTTCCTTTGACTTACTTTTTTTATGCTACCAAACATTGGAAAATACGGAAAACTATCTTTACATAAGGTTTTCCATCAAAACAAACGGAGCATAAAGAATTTTTGCACATTTAAGATCGAATTATTTCTCTCTTTCTTTGTCTTTGCCTTCTTTATTAGATTCTTTATATTTTTCATATATTTATCATGATATTATACTATATTTTATCTTTTCTAACATAATATTAGAATTACGTTTTAATATTTTTTTTCAAATAAAATATTTGAAGTATTAGCAGGAACGTGACATATATATGATGAAGTAAAAATGAGAACATCCGAATGAGTTGCAATACCCAGTAGAATTTGCACAAGCCACCAAGATAGAGTATTGGAAAGAAGATGTTGGATTCCAATCTAGTTTTTTGTGAATTAAGAAATTTAATTAACAATTTTAATAAATCTCCTTAAACATTATCTTTAAAAAATTTAACCCAAATATCAATCACACACAAAAAAAAAATATTTTTTTGTATAACTATTTCTCCTTAAAGGGAAAAATCATTGAAAAAATTCCGAATAAATTCACTATTATAAAATTAATTACAATATCTTCTCAAATTTATATCTAACTTGAGATCCTTACCAAATACAATAATGTCTCTTTATAGGAATTTATGTAAACTCACCTAAGATATTCACTTATTTGAATATTTCTCTGTGGTTGTAGCACCCAAAAACGTTCCACTAGAGAAAACTTCAAATTTATATTATGTATGTTTAATTTTTTTTGCTCCCACACATATATACCATTTTTCTCTTTTCATTTGGCAAAATCTTTTTCTTTTTCTTCACTTCACAACATTTATCCAAGCCTCACAAATTCTCCCTAAGTTGCACTTTACAAAAACTTTGTAGAAAGAAACTCAAACCTTGTTGTTTCTCCTTGTGCTATCTCTTGAGTGAAAATCTTTTTTTTTTTTTTTTTTTCCTCTCCCAATTGGGAGGACCCTTGGGACAAAGCCTTAAGACTAATTCATATTACTTGGTGGACAAAGAATACACTACTTCTTTAACAAGAAATAAGTTTTCATTCCACTCCAAAAAAGTCTTTTCTTTCCACACCAAAGAAACCCATAAAATAATCAAATTAATTTTTCATTTTTCAATAAAAAAAACCCAATAAGCTTTCCTAGTCAAAATAAAAATTTGAAAAAAAATCATAGGAATGTCAACTTCAAATTGTGAATAAATAGCCAATGACCAACTATCTCATTTACGATATTATTTCAAAATGATTTCAATTAATTCTCAATAGTCAGATGTTTCATTTTAGGAGCTCATTGTATCAAGTAGTAAATATTAATTGTAATCACTATATGTTTTGTTCCTTTCTATCGTTGTACATATACACTACAAAACGAAATATTTCCACCTAGATATTTCATTGCCATTACAATTTCTATTTTCATAATGTTAGACGTGCAACATACTCTTTGTTTAACCTTAAGAAAATATAGTATTGACTATTAAACCAAATTATAAATATGACTTTTTTTCTTTTTTCTCAAAATTATAAATATGGCATTAGAAGTAGAGCTAAAGTTTCTATAAAATAAAAAATAAAAAGAAGAATAGGTTGAGCCAAAGAAACCTTAGGGAGAGAGTACGAAAAACGTTGCTTCAATTGTACTAGTCGGCTGTGTTGTAGAACAAAAAATGTTGCCTTGACAAAGTCAGTTCCAAAATATATATATATATATATATATATATATATTAGCCAAAACAAAGAGAGTCTAACTGCAGGAAAAAAAATGTTCATAATTAATTGCAGTAAACCGTGTTGTGTATTTGCGAAGGCAGTATCTAATACCAAATTAACTATCAAAGTGTATCAAGTCAAAAAAAAAAACCTACCAAAGTGTGACACTAAGTTGTGAATATTATATATCCTTGGAATCAATTCTTATACAGGAAAATAAGATTTTCACATAACCAAAGTATACATATAGGAATTAAATTAATAAATTATTATATGGAGTGCTCTAGAGTACTCCATCAAAATTGAAGAATATCATCTGTACGTTTTACATGCTTTGATAGGTGATTAGAACAATTCAAACTACTCAATAGATTCTTTAGATAAAGGAGGAAATATATATGATTAAAAAAAATATTTTTTCTTTTATTATTTGTAGATCGATTTATTAAACAGTTAATTAGATCATTAAGCAAAGAAAAAAAATGTGTATAAAAAACTAAAAATGAGTCATGTTCCACACCCTCCATGGAATGTCCTGCTGTCATAATTTATTCATACGTATATATGACACAAATTTTTAATTGTTGGCTATTTCAAAGGAATTTTTGGTGTCCATAAAAGATAAAAGCAAAATTCTAATTTCTCTGTCTTTGCACAATCTTAATTGTCTACAGATCAGCAATGCAATTATGCATGTGCATTTGCCCAAGCAGTAATGCAGTATCTAACAATATGAATGCAAATTAACTTGCTCATGCTTTGACGCAGTCAACCATAGAATAGATTCTCAGGAAAAAAAAAAAAAAGGTATAGAATATAAAAATGGGTCTATACGTAATACACCTTCTATACACATTACGGTCAAATCGCCGCAAATCATACTGTGAATCTGTTATACAAATCCATATACGAAACTGACTAGGAATTTTTCTTGAAAGTACCAGCAAGTATCTCTATATATGTAAGACTACAAGCTGTTGCACTTATGAAGAACAAAGATTTTCCTATATATCCTATAAAAAATAAAAATAAAAATAAAAAGATTTTCCTTTGTATTTTGTGATAGTACCTAGAAAGGAAGATGGTGATGAATGTTGATATAATCTCAAATGAGATAATTTAGCCATCATCTCCAACACCCCATCACCTTAGCAACTTCAAGCTTTCTTTCTTAGACCAAATTGCACCTCCCCTTTATATTCCTATCATTTTGTTCTATGATTCTAAGAAATTTGTGGATGTTGATCCATTCGAAAGATCTCATTCGCTAAAAAAATCTCTAGCCGAAACCTTAACTCGTTACTATCCCTTGGCTGGTACACCTATTAATGAAGATTTTCTATGTCAATTGTAATGAGTAATGACCAAGGTAGACAATCCCAAAGGGAAGGAGCTTATGCAGTTGCTACCATTTGAGCCATATCACAGTGGCACTGAGTTTGGAAAGGAAGTTCTCTTAGCTGTCCAATATAACATGTTTGAGTGTGGTGGAGTAGCCATTGCTGTTGTGTCTCACACAAGATTGCTGATGGTACATCAGCGGTCACGTTTGTTAATGCATGGGCTGGCATGTCTCGAGGAGAAAGTGAAATTATAAGTCCTAGTTTTGATGCAGCTATCTATTTTCCTCCTAGAGATATCACTGGGTTCATGCCAAGTGGAGCAATTTCAAAAGAAAACATTGAGACTAGAAGATTTGTGTTCAACAAATCAAGCATAGCCACGCTAAGAGAAGAAGCCTCTGCTGCATTTGGTCCAGAAGACAAGGGTCCATCACGCGTGGAGGCCATTTCAGCATTCATATGGAGACGTTTCATGGCAATGGCTAGAGCAAAACAAGGTAAGAAACCAAAACTATTTGCTGCACTTCATGCAGTGAACTTGCGTGAGAGGATGGTTCCACAACTTCCAGTACATTCCTTTGGGAATCTTTGGAAGATTGTGATTGCAGCATCGCCGGTTGAGATTGATAAAGATTATCGGTTTCTTGTGAGCCAGCTTCGGAATGCAATCATGGAAATCTGCATTGACTTCCTGAAGAAACTAAAAGATGATGATGGACACTTGGATTTTATAAAGAATGCAGGCAAACAGTTTGATCATGGTGCTATAGACTTTTGTAACTTCACTAGTTGGTGTAGGTTTCCTGTGTATGAAGTTGATTTTGGTATGGGAAAGCCCACTTGGGTCTGTAGTCCAAGCAGGCCTTGTAAGAATGTTGTGGTCATGATGAGTACCAAAGATGGTGATGGAATTGAGACATGGGTGAACATGAAAGAAGAAGACATGGCCTTGTTTGAACATGACCAAGAGCTACTCTCATATGCTTCCTCAGCAGATGGGGAATGAAAGAATGTTTGCCTACTACTCTATCAAGTTATTCAATCTGGGTTCTGGAGCTATAGCCATGCACTTGTTATATTGTTATTATTAGCTTTAATCTTCTTTTATGTAATCTCCAATTGTATCTAAGCATACTCTATAATCCAGTCCTATCTGTTTGTTGTTTTTAAGATTGAGCTATTCTACACAATAATAAAATAAAATAAAGGGACTTTCATAGTTCATGTTGTGATCATATTGATAGAGATTGATTCTAGAGTGATGTAAGCATGTAGTCTCAATCTGTTTGCTTGTATTAACATTCTGTTAGTCAAATAAATTCTTTGTGATTTATGTAGCAACTAGTTGCAGATCCATGTGTGACAGGTGAGAATATATATATTTTTTGAGATGTGATATAAAGTATAATTTATTCTCTAAATTTTATTGTAGTTAATTTGTTCTCCCTAAAAATTTTATTTTTTGGTGTTTTTTAAAGTAGTCTATATTCTTCTAATTATTTTTATTATGCATTATATTTTCTTAATTTATTTTGGTACAACTAAAATTTTTATGGGGTTTGCGGGGCGTGCAATAGACAATTAGACATGGAGCTTACCATTTACTCACTCAAAAGTGCCATCAAACTTGAGGAGATTGTTATTAATCCTCAATCTCCGGCTCTTATTGTGAGAACCCCTTAGGAGTTTGAGACGACTGAGAAAAATGAAGGAGTGATAGAATGTGCCAACCAGCTCAAGAAAATTCAACCTCAAGGAGCTGAATTACTTATACTTTAATCATTGTCACACAGAGAGAGAGAGAGAGAGAGAGAGAGAGAGTAGTAATTAATTGTTAAGATGTGATGATTGTTTTTTTACTGTTTTTATTGTAATTACTTGAATGATGGGCAATATGAATTGCAATAGCTACTGTGTGGTTTCAGCTTTGGAAGAAGCCTGACTTTTAGTTGTAAGTTTTAAGCTAGAAGTTCTGTGTTATATATGTGGCCGAGGATATTCCAGTGATGTATGCACTTTCCAAGTTAATCATCCTGGCTTAGTTGACCAGCTAAATTCAATGAAGAACACAATATTGTCCTACCTCTTCACAGAACATCCTCAGGTAAGACAATCCAATATGTATGTATATATATATATATATATATATATATATATATCATATATGAAAATACTAGGCTTGTCATGTTGTCAACTCTGACACCACTTCAATCCATACCTTCCCAAACTCGCACATTACCAACGCATAATGTTTTTCTATGCATCCGGATTCTAGGGAATTAGCACATGAAAACACATTCTATGAAAATATTGTCATAAGCTATATACACAGATCATATATGTTTGGACACTTATTACTTTGATCAATTATTTACTACCACCAGACAAAAATCAAAGTTCACTTACCACATGAGTTTCACTTATCAAATTTTGGGCCTAGCCTTTAGGCCAATGTCAATGTTAGTAGTCTATTGTCAAGTAACTAAATTATATATATATATATATATATATATATATTCATATTAAATACACCTAGATCTCACTATGTTGCACTTGGCCTCACTATGGTCGAAACTCATGGCAACAACTCAACAATAAGGGCACCGGAGTTTGAATAGTGGAATTTGCCCACCTCCATATAATTATGTTATTATTTATTTTGTATAAGTGATTTTAATCAAAATAATAAAATTATTATATTATTAGATTTTTATAATGGTCATTATAAATGGTTTTAATTTCAGAAAATCATAGTTGTACTCTCATTTATTATTACAAAAATTGGTTATTCACTATTTAATTTTTTATAAGGCTAATTTAAAAAAATAGTTTTGAAAAAATAATAAAAGGAGATATCAAAAATAGATTTGTATTATTCATATTAATGGGATTTTTTTTTTAGTTTTTTATTTTTATTATTAGGATTTTGGACTAAGTGTTACAATAGTAGTTTATTTAAAGCTCAATTTTGTTCCATATGTTTTATAGTCTTGAGAGCTAAAATTATTTGCTTTTATTTACACTATTTATATAAAAAAGAGAACTTATCTATTTCATGAAAGGAAAGTGAAATCATATCATATTATATCATCACATAATAATAATAATAATAATAATAATAATAATAATAATAATAATAATAATAATAATAATAATAATAATAATAATAATAATAATAAAAGTTGGGCTTAGAAGTCGTGGTTGCGCCAAGTGGCTGCACCAAATTGCATAAAAAAATTTTAGGTTTTTTTTAAAAATAGATATAATTTTTTTGTGTTTATCTTCTTTTCTTATAATTTTTAAGTTTATAAAAATATTAATTTGATTACAAATATATTATTTTTATCAACTTTTCATCTACCAATCTTTGGGTAGACACAAAAATTTAATTTTTCTTATCAACTTTTCCTCTACTTATTTTTGGATAGACACAAAAGCTTAATGTTGATATCAAAATTTATTTTTACTCCAAATAATTGTAACACAGTGGGAAGTTTAATTTTTAAGAGTTTGAGTTTGAGACAAAGAGTTAAATTAGAATTGATTTTATTTAATGGCAGGAGATGTATTCACATGGTTACACGGCTTAGAGATTTTTTGGATAAACCCAAGAGAACACTTTTTTTTTTCTTTTGTTGGAGATAAAAAGAGTGGTTGTACGTTAAAGAAAGAAAATTTAATCAAAATTACACTCTTACATTAAATACTAGTTGCTAACTCGTGCGATGCACGAAATAGTTAGCAAATGTTAAATAAATAAATAAATAAATAAATATATATATATATATATATACACATATATATTCACTTTTTTCAATGCTACAATTAGTTAAAACCGAATGATAATCAAATTAATACTTGATAAAAGGAGGTAAAGGGATAATTAGAAATAAAGACAAAGTTAGTTATTCAAAAATAAATTATAAATAATAGCAAAAAGAAATACAATCAAATTAAAGAATTACAATAATACAAAAACCAATTGGACAAAGAGAGAGAGGACCTATTAAAGGAAATCAGATATCTATGGGCTGAAACTTTACTTGAGAATGCATAATCCAATCTATTCCAAACCTATTGTGACTGAAATTTCAACTAAATTTGTTGTCAAATATGAAACACAAACAAACCAATTTCAAGGACAAAACTTGGTCCAAAAATCAGTTGAGTACATACAATTTAAAAGAAAACAATACTTATATTGATTAACCCTAAAATTAGGGTACAATTAAATAACATCAACAATATTTATTGGGAAAGTAAAAAGAAAGTAACATATGTCCAAGGGTCATGTGCAATGCACATGAGACCCTTAGACATTATATGGCAATCGCAGCATACAAATATACAACAAAATTTTTCCCTTATTTATTTATGATTCTCACAAATTTAGTTATTTATTTTTCAGTAAGATACAAACCTAAATTATGAAATTAGAGATAGAAATTTTAAAAATGCAAAAGTTGCAATATAGTCTTCTTTTTTTTTTCTTATTAGGATGCAAATATGTAATACATTTATACAGTGACATGCACTTAGAGGGGGGAAGAGAAAGAAATAGAGCCACCAAAATTACTCAAGCAAACTTTCACTGAAAGGAGACTTCTCTAAATAAACCAAAAAAGGGGAAAAAAATTGCCCTATGACTCTCACCTACAATAAACCGAAGACTCATTTATGAAAAACAATAAAAGAATGCCAAATTGTTGACCGTGTGTGGGGTTATAATTTTTGGAAGAAGTTTTACTATTTAAAATTTTGAATTTGATCTAAGAAAAAATGGATGTAGAAGCAGAGAAGCAAAACCATGCTTAACAGAAAACAACAACTTACAACAACGATACATTTATTGATTATATTGAGTCATCTAATCAGCTCGTGGCTGAATAAGTCCCTGGGGAAGAGAGGTTGGGACCATTCTTATAAGGGAAGGGAATGGTTGGGATTTTGTTTCAGGAGAGTAGTAGTCTTTTGCAGCTTAACAGATTCTAATAAAGTTTTATAATAAAAAAATAAAAAATAAAAACCTAAAAAAAAAAAAAGATGTGGGTAAGTTTAAATTAAAGAAATAAATCAGATTTAAAATTTATGAATAAAAATGTTGATGTGTAAAATTGTGGAGATGTCAACCAAAAGCTAAAGACTTCGGTTTTATATAGATATAGGGACTAGACTCACCACACGCACTTTGCACATGCAATAATTCTATTTTTTATTTATTTGTTTTTTTGGTTTAGTGTTATAATGCTTAAAAGTGATATATAAATAACCATGCGTATTTATATATTTTTTTTAAGAAGGAGGTAATGTAACGTGAAATAATGTTTGAAAATGAGATATAGAACCGTAAGAAGTTGAAACCCAATAGGACATTTGAATTTATTGATTGAGATAAGAGTTGTGATAAGTACAAAAATTTGAGATTTGAACAAAAAAAAGATGATATACGTTAGTGTGGATGGATGAAGATTTGTGATAACTGTATAGAATTTGAATAACAAAAATTTTGAAATGTTTTAAAGAATTAAAAAAAAAAAAAACCATTGAAATTTCGGGATAAAAATGAGTAATTTTTATGTGAGATAATGGGTTTTTTTTTTTTTTTTTTGAAAAAATTATTTGTATTTAAATTCAAATAGATAACAAATATAGATAGGAATCAGACATTTGAATACAAATGGATGGTGACAATAACCTTTTTTTTTTCTTTTGTATGTGAAATATTATTATTGTTTTAACCTTTTTTTTTTTTTTTGTAGAAAAAAATTAAACTAAAGGGTATGTTATTTCAGAATTTGTATGAGGATATTTTGGTACACCAAAAATTGAAAACGAAACAGGAGAATCCTTTTATTAATAGTATAGATAATTCTCTTGAAAATAAACTCTATTAGCTTAGCTTTAAAAGATATAAAATTCTATATACACACACATCAAAAGCTTCAAATCTTAGATTTGCACTAAGACTTTCTTGCCTCTGCTATTATTTCCAAGCTCTTTTTTTCTATATATAATTAATTTGTTCATCATTTGATTTATTGAGATTCATAAATATTTAATTTTACAAATTCATAAAGGGTTCTATGAAACCTGTGGGGGCAAATTTTGTCAGTCAACAGTGGGCCTTGGGACCCGGACGAAGTCCAGCCATAGCAGGAAGCGAAAACATGGTCGGAAGACTTTCAGCCCAATCCTTTTGGGCCGGACCGGGCTTGTTTAAGGGTCATCCGAGGAGGAGTGTCTCCTCGGACGCACTAAATGGAAGTCCAGCGCACGCCCTGTACACGGTGAGAAGTCGTCCTGAATGGAAGGAAAATGCTAAACGGGAAGGGAGCAACCACAACTGCCGCATTAAATGCAAGGAAGCTACTTTTCCAGCTGCATTAATGTGGATTGGACATGAAAATAGTATTATCTCGGCCATTGCAACTCACAGAAAAAGTAGGAGGATGTCCTATGGGACAGACACTCAAGTAGAGGCCTAGATGGTTAACAAATGTAAGGTGGTTATCAATTGAAGGAAGATATATAAGAGGAGAAAAAAGAAAAGAGAAAAGGGGGACTTTCTGAAAACAGAGCAGAAGAAGCACTCAAACAGCCCCATGGACTGTTATCTCGTGAAACTTAACAAAACATTCCCACGTTCCAGTTGTTGCATGGTTCATCAATAATCCCGTTCACTCTGTCAAGACCTAGCTCTGTGACCCACTCTCTACAAATTCATTGTCGAGGGTCTTTTGGGCCAGAATCGCTTGCTTACTGGGCCTGGGCCCCAAAAACCGCCCTTACAATTGGCGCCGTCTGTGGGAAGAACTTGTGTCTCGACAAGTGAAACCGCGAGAAATGGAAGGATCAGGTCCACGCCAAATTGGACGTGCAGATTCCCAACGACAGGACAATTTTATGAATCTTGAACGAGAGAAGGACCAAAATAAACAGCGAGGGGGAAGTGTGAACACCTCTCACACGGGTGAAAGCCGTTCAAAGGGGAAGGGTTGTGCATCCCCTGAGCAAAACGATCGAAGGATCCTGCAGCAAGAGATTGATGACTTAAAGAAAGAGTTGCGCCGAGCGCAGCGAAAACGTCCTTTACTCCGCTCGGACAGTAGCAGTGATGGGGACAACGAATACAAGCAAACATCAAGAACTCCTCCGAGCGAGACATTTTCTTACGAAGAAGAGCGGTCTTACAAGCGCGGCCACAAGAGTCCATCTTACCACGGCACAGCCAATGATGCCATGAGCCGTGCTTTGGATCGCATATCCCAGTCGCCTTTCACGCGAAGGATATAGAGGGCAGTGCTTCCTCGGCGGTTCAATCAACCGGCATTCGTCATATACAATGGTCGGACCGATCCAGTAGAGCATGTAAGCCAATTTAATCAGAGGATGGCCGTCCATTCCAGGGATGAGGCGTTAATGTGTAAGGTGTTTCCGTCCAGCTTGGGACCTATGGCCATGAGATGGTTTGATTCCCTCCCACCAAACTCCATTGACTCCTTTAAACAGCTGACACAGGCTTTTGGATCCCGCTTCATAACCAGCAGTAGGGTTCCTCGGCCCCTAGATTCCCTCTTGTCCTTGTCCATGCGAGAAGGAGAGACGTTGAAAGCCTACTCAGACAGGTACTGGGAGATGTATAACGAGATAGAAGGGAATTATGATGATGTTGCCATCAGCACGTTCAAGAGGGGCCTGCCGACAGATCATGGCCTAAGGAAGTCCCTCACTGGGAAGCCAGTCACCAGCGTGCGTCAACTCATGGACAGGATTGACAAGTACAAAAGGGTCGAGGAAGACCAGCAGATGGGGAAGAGTAAAGCGAAGGTTGTCCCTCAGGAGAGGAGGGACTTCAGGTCGGATCGATTTAACAGTAGTAACAGGCCGAGAGGAGATTATATAGGGCATCACGGATCTACTGAGGCTCAGGCGGTCCATGCTGTGTTCCGAGAACCGCTTCACAAAATCCTAGAGAAAGTGAAGTATGAACCTTTCTTTCAATGGCCGAACAAGATGGCTGGTGATCCTTTGAAGCGCAATCAGAACCTGTATTGCGCGTACCATCAGGAGCCAGGTCACACCACTGACGATTGCAGGAGCCTGAAGAACCTTTTAAATCGGCTCGTCCGAGAGGGGAAGCTGGGGCATCTGCTACATCGCCCTGAAGGAGGACAGGAACCGTCGAACAATGAAACCAGACAAAGTACGTTGAGGCCGCCCATCGGTACAATTAATGTCATTCTCGCCGCACCTGGAAGGATAGGCTTTGCCCCTTTCAGGGTAATGTCAGTGAGCAGTCTCCCAGCTGAGCCGGACAGCAGAGAATCTAAAAGGGCCAAGGTGGGTGCCACTCCCTTAATCGGATTCTCGGAGGATGATAAGCGGGGTACCATTCAACCCCACGATGATGCCCTGGTCGTCACGCTCAGAATCGGAGGTTATAACGTGAAAAGGGTGCTAGTTGATCAAGGTAGCGCAGTGGAAGTAATGTACCCCGACCTATATAAAGGGCTGAATTTAAGGCCGGAAGACCTTTCACCGTACGATTCTCCTCTAGTCAGCTTTGAAGGAGCAATCGTCACCCCGAAAGGCATGATCAGGTTGCCTGTGCAAATGAACTCGGACGTGGTGGAAGTGAACTTCATTGTAGTAGATGCGTACTCCCCCTACACAGCTATCGTGGCCCGGCCGTGGCTTCATGCGTTAGGGGCTGTACCATCGACCCTGCACCAAAAAGTGAAATACCCATCAGGAGGTCAAGTAAAAGAAATAATGGGGAGCCAGGGCAAGGCCAGGCAATGCATGGTGTCGGCGATTTCACGACGGCAAAGTGGTGAGCCTTCCACATCAGCCGAGAAGGGATTATAGCAATTAATGAACTTGACCCCAACCGCGGGTGAGTGAAGACCAGCCCCGGAGGTAAGTTGTGAGGATCTGGAGAAAGTACTCGTCGGATCAGACCCTGAGAGGTTCTTTCAAATTGGTTCAGAACTACCGCCCCAGGAGAGGTCAACACTGATTGCTTTTCTCCGACAGAATGTAGATGTGTTTGCGTGGGACCCCTATGAGGCCCCCGGGGTCGACTCAGGTTTCATCTGCCATCACCTTAATGTGAATCCGGCTATAACACCTAAAAGGCAGCCTCCTCGACGACCGTCGAAGGAACATACCGACGCCGTAAGAGAAGAGGTCGCAAAACTGAAGAAAGCAGGGGCTATCAAAGAGGTCTTCTATCCCGAGTGGCTAGCCAACACGGTCGTGGTAAGAAAGAAGAGTGGGAAATGGCGGGTCTGCGTAAACTTCACAGACCTAAACAAGGCCTGCCCGAAAGATCCCTTCCCTATGCCCCGGATAGACCGGTTGGTAGATTCGACTGTCGGACACCCCAGAATGAGTTTTCTAGACGCCTTTCAGGGCTATCACCAAATACCCTTGGCCGCTGAAGACCAGGAGAAGACTGCTTTCGTCACACCGGTTGGGAATTATCATTATAAGGTGATGCCTTTTGGTCTGAAGAATGCCGGCTCAACCTATCAAAGGATGATGACCAGGATGTTCGAACAGCAGATGGGTAAGAGCGTTGAAGTGTACATAGACGACATGGTGGTTAAAAGCAAGTTGGTGCCCGACCATATTGAAGACCTCGGCAACGTTTTTCAAATACTGAGAAAATACAAGCTACGGCTCAATGCAACTAAGTGTTCATTTGGGGTGGGATCTGGGAAGTTCCTGGGTTATATGGTCACTCACAGAGGCATAGAGATTAACCCCGACCAGATAAGAGCCATCCATAGCTTGCAGCCTCCTCGGAATCCTAAAGAGGTCCAAAAGCTTACTGGTATGATAGCTGCTTTAAACCGTTTCATCTCATGCTCAGCAGACAGATGCAGGCCATTCTTTCTCCTATTACACAAGTGGAAGGGATTTGAGTGGAATGAGGAGTGCGTTACAGCTTTCCAACAGCTAAAAGAATACCTCGCCCGACCACCTATTATGTTTAGCCCCGATGCCGACGAGGTCTTGTTCGCCTACATCGCCGTCGCCCCTCATGCTGTCAGCTTGGTGTTAATCCGAGAAGACAACGGCACGCAGCGACCAGTCTATTACGTGAGCAAATCACTGCAGGAGGCAGAAACCCGCTATATTCCCCTCGAAAAAGCTGTCTTGGCCGTTGTACAAGCCACGCGAAAGCTTCCCCACTACTTTCAAGCACACACTGTAGTGGTGCTAACGCAACTCCCCTTAAAGGCCGTCCTACGCAGTGCGGATTATACCAGCCGAATTGCGAAATGGGGAACGATCCTGGGTGCTTTCGATATCAGATACATGCCTCGCACTGCTATAAAGGGCCAAGTCCTCGCCGACCTAGTAGCAGAGTTTGCGGAACCCACGCTAGAAGGACAAAGGGTGTCAGGATCGCTAGCGGCTGATGGGAAGATGATCAGCACAATTTCTCAACATGAACACACTTGTTGGAGAGCGCACGTCGATGGCGCAGCGAATCAAAGGGGCTCAGGAGTAGGACTCGTTTTGCTCTCACCCGAAGGCATAACCATAGAGAAGTCATTGAGACTCGGATTTCCAGCCACGAATAACGAAGCCGAGTATGAGGCGCTACTAGAAGGAATGTCGATGATTCTGAAAATGGGGGGGAAATCCGCGGACATGCTCTCGGATTCGAGACTCATTGTGGGGCAAGTAAATGGAGATTTGGAAGCTAAGGACAAAAGGATGCAAGACTATTTGGTTCGGGTTAGGCACCTGCAGACCCATTTTCATCATTTCCGCTTGACGCACGTGCCCAGAAATGGAAACACTCATGCTGACTCCCTCGCGACGTTGGCTACCTCCTCGGCCCAACCCCTTCCTCGAGTCATTCTGGTAGAAGACCTCACCCATCCATTAACGGAGAAGGCCAGCGGTATTCTAGTACATACCGTCAGGACAGGACCGAGCTGGATGGATCCTCTAGTGCTGTACTTAAAGCACGACACCTTACCAGACGATAAGATGGAAGCCGACAAAATTAGGAGAAAAGCTACTCGATTCTGGTTGTCCGAGGACTCCAAGCTCTACAGACGCTCGTTTTCGGGGCCGTACTTGCTGTGTGTGCACCCAGAGGCCACTGAACTCATCCTGGAAGAGTTACACGAGGGAATTTGCGGAAGTCATACAGGGGGTAGGTCTTTGTCCCACAGGGCCCTAACGCTCGGTTATTGGTGGCCGAGCATGCATAAGGAAGCCCTGGAGTATGTGAAGAAGTGCGACCAGTGCCAGAGGTTCGCCCCAAATATACACCAGCTTGGCGGAGAGTTGAACCCGTTGTCCAGTCCCTGGCCATTCGCACAATGGGGCCTAGACATACTTGGTCCGTTTCCCAAGGCAACAGGGAACAGGAGATTCCTTCTCGTCGGCACTGATTACTTCACCAAATGGGTGGAAGCTGAGGCGCTGGCGAACATTAGGGACGTCGATGTCAAGAAGTTTCTTTGGAAGAACATTGTCACCAGGTTCGGCACCCCACACACCCTGGTGTCCGACAATGGACTCCAGTTTGACAGCAAAGCCTTCAGAAGGTACTGCAGTGAGCTAGGGATTGTTAACCGGTATTCCACGCCAGCTTACCCACAGGGTAATGGACAAGCAGAAGCTGTCAACAAAACCATACTGAACGGACTTAAAAAGAGATTAGATGACGCGAAGGGAAGGTGGGCCGAGGAGCTAGCCCATGTCTTATGGACATACCGCACCACACCTCGTAGGTCCACAGGGGAAACCCCTTTTTCTATGACCTATGGAGCCGAGGCTGTCATCCCACTAGAGGTGAACTTCCCCTACCCAGAGGACTGCCGCCTTCTGCCCCACTGTCAATGACAAACTTCTGGAAAGGAGTTTGGATCTCGTTGACGAAAGAAGGGAAGGCGCGTTGGTCCATCTAGCTCACTATCAGCAGAAGCTCAAGCAAGGTTACGACACCAAAATAAAGCCCAGACCGCTGGCGCTGGGAGACCTAGTATTGAGGAAGGTCTTGGGTGCCGCAAAGAACCCTGCGTGGGGTAAGCTCGGACCAAACTGGGAGGGACCGTACCGTATCACTTCCGTAGCCGGCATAGGAGCCTACTTCTTGGAAGACTTGGATGAACGTATAGTGCCCCGCCCCTGGAATGTAAATAACCTCAAAAGGTATAACTATTAATAAAAGCATCTTTTTCATTTGAATTCTGAGCTTCTTGTGATTTTATGCCTTGTATCTTATTTTTCCCATTAAGTACTAGACAGAACCAAGGTCTTGCATGGTCCTCGGACTCAAGCCTATGGGGAAACTAGCTACGTTAAGAAAACCTAAGTGTTAAACAGAACCTAAGTCCCGCCTGGCTCTTCGGACCACAGACTTGGGGGAAATTAACCGCTTAGCCGTTCTCAATAAGCGTTAAACAGAACCTAAGTCCTGCCTGGCTCTTCGGACCACAGACTTGGGGGAAATTAACCGCCTAGCCGTTCTCAATAAGCGTTAAACAGAACCTAAGTCTTGCCTGGCTCTTCGGACCACAGACTTGGGGGAAATTAACCGCTTAGCCGTTCTCAATAAGCGTTAAATAGAACCTAAGTCTTGCCTGGCTCTTCGGACCACAGACTTGGGGGAAATTAACCGCTAAGCCGTTCTCAATAAGTGTTAAACAGAACCCAAGCGCTGCCTGACTCCTCGGACCACAGGCTTGGCGGAAATTAACCATGTCTACTTAAGTACTAGACAGAACCAAGGTCTTGCATGGTCCTCGGACTCAAGCCTATGGGGAAACTAGCTACGATAAGAAAACATAAGTGTTAAACAGAACCCAAGCGCTGCCTGGCTCCTCGGACCACAGGCTTGGTGGAAATTAACCATGTCTATTTAAGTACTAGACAGAACCAAGGTCTTGCATGGTCCTCGGACTCAAGCCTATGGGGAAACTAGCTACGACAAGAAAACATAAGTGTTAAACAGAACCCAAGCGCTGCCTGGCTCCTCGGACCACAGGCTTGGTGGAAATTAACCATGTCTATTTAAGTACTAGACAGAACCAAGGTCTTGCATGGTCCTCGGACTCAAGCCTATGGGGAAACTAGCTACGACAAGAAAACCTAAGTGTTGAATAGAACCCAAGCCCTGTCTGGCTCCTCGAACCACAGGCTTGGTGGAAATTAACCACATCTATCTAAGTGTTGGAAGGTACCCAAGTCTTTCCTCCCCTCGGACCTCAGCCTTGGCGAAATTAACTACTACTTCATTCGTTCATACTTAATCGCATTATTTAAGTTATGACTAATAGCTCATCCTCGGGAGTCTACTGATATAGTCAAGATTCATTCATAACAAAGGCAAAATGGAAGCAGCAAAACAAAACGCAAATGAAGTTATATCATTCATTAAATCCCAAGATATTTCGTTTACACATATTAGTGAAGCCTATGCAAACGAAAAGTAAAACCTACTACAAGCAAATCCCTACACTAATGCCTTAAACTTTGTCCTGGGCTGAGCTCTTGACGGGGACAACGGCCACGGGGATTTCTTCCTCAGCCGTTGGTTTGGGCCCGGCTTCCTTAGCCTGTGCAACAACGTCCCTTATCGTAAGGGCGTCCTCTGGCGATTTGTCCCTAGCTGGTGGCTACATCTCCTCGTTTCCATTCTTGCCCTCTGGGATGTCGGCGCCGAGAGGAACGGTTTGGGCAGAGGCGAGATCCCTTGAGGGATCCGAGCTAGGGATCTCACGAATATCCTCTAGGAAGAAGATACTCTCGAGCCTCCTAAGGTCGGAATCCACAGGAACTGCTGCTCGATCCATGGCAACTCCCCAGGACTCAGTAACGTAGTCCCTGCAAACCACAGCTACCTCTTCGGTCAGCCTGGCTTCAGTGTCCATCACTCCCCGTTCATAAGAGGCCGCCACTGCAGCCTCAGCCGCCTCCTTGGCCAATCTAGCCCCTTCCTTCACTTGTAGCAGCTGCGCCTTAAGATCCAGGACCATTTGCCTCTCGGTCGCAAGGTTTATCTCCGATAAATGAAGCTGTTGGCGCATGTCCTCAGCCTGCTTCATTGTGCTCTCAAGGCCTGCATTGGCGCTGTCTCGATCCCTCATAGCCTCTTTAAGTTTTTCTTTCAGGCTCTCTTTTTCCAGCCTGAGGACAGCAGCAGTTTTCTCCGCGGCTATGCGGGATTGAACCTCACCATTAACCTCGTCCCGTGCATTTTTCGCCCGCTCTTCGGCGACGAAGATTTGCTGGGTGATCTGCATAGAATTAATAAAAGTGTCATTAAAACGAAAACAACGGCTAGATGAAGGTGGAGCAGGGTGTCCAACCTAGCCAGGACTTGTGTCTTACCATAGCGAGATCCCTCTTCAAAGACTTGAAGAGGTCTGGTTGCCTCGTTTTCCTGAGCCCGTCCATGTCGCGGGGCAGAAGTAGGGGTTGCTGCAGGGTCTCGGCGAGGTACGACGCCTGCCCCCGTTGGGACTCCCAAAGTGTGGCATCCCAGGGAATGGGGGCGCCGTCCAGTTCCAACCGCGGGCACCAAGTGCGTTGCGCCCTCCTCAGCGCTGCTTCGTCTCGGCTGTCAGTGGACTTTGTCCGCTTATCCTTAGACTCCTTTCCTTTCTTTTGCTGCTTGGTTTGCTGAGGGCCGACCTCGCCCTCCTCCAGTTCTTCCACTGGCCTCTTCCGCCTCAGATTAGGCATAGGCTGAAGTGGGGGGTCGGTGGATGAAGGAGGAGGAGGGGGAAGTCTAGCCGGAGCCTACTCCTTGGGGGCGTCCTTAGAGGATTGTCCCTTGTTCCTGTTGGATAGAAGGCCCCTGAGGCCAGACCTCGGCTTCAAGTCCATTCCTTCTTCCTCAGTCTCTTGACTAGTATCAACTTGTGCGATGACTAGACCGAGGGTAGAAGCTGCTGAAACACGGTCTAAATCTGTGTCAGAGTCCGAGAGCTCTACAACTCTGGCCGACACCTCCCCTTCCTCGGCAAATTGGAAATGGTCTATTTGTTCCTCTAAGGATGAATGCGAAGAACCAGCCTCCTCCTCCGGGACAATTGCTGCAGGAAGGGGGCGCTGATCAGGCAGCTGAACAGGAGGCAAGTCTGTCGAAGCAAGAAACCCTGGTATGGATACGTTTATACGTGCCAATCTCGGACTTCCAGCCCTGATAGCTTGACCGGCTTCCACCAAGGATCGAGTAAGGGGAACAAAATCCAAAATCAAAGGAGCCGACCGTAACTGTCCGTCCTCGCTTACGAAAATCTCAGATCTCAGGAGGTAATTTAGAGCGGGAACGTTAACCAAGCTCAGCCGAGGAGATGTGTGCTCTTTGTCTGCAAAGATCGTTAAATGGGTTATGTTAGTCCGAGGAGACATGCAGCCATAAAAAAAAAAAAAAAACAACACAAACAAAGCAAAACAGAGGGGGAGAGCTCAAAACTAAGGTCCTCTCCACGGAATCTAATTTTATGGCACCCCACCTGGCGTTCCTGCCCTGGTCGGACAGTGAATGTCGTCATGCCATGGTCCGTAGACGATAAAATGGTCGTCCTTCAAGCCTTTGCTGGACTTGGGAAGGCAGGATATCAACCTCACTTCATCAGACCTGGACTTTAAGTAGTATGAATCACCGAGCTTGTGGCATTCATAGTGATGAACCACGTCGCGCCAAGATAGGCCGAGGTTCATCTGGTCGTTTAGTACGTCGGTGCACCCCAAGATACGGAGCAGGTTCGCGGTGCACTGGTAGGGGGTCAGTCTATGACCACGCAGGTAGTCCTTAGTTATTCCCCCCATGGGAATCGTCATTCCTCCTTCCACGAAGGCTATCATTGGAATTATGACTTGCCCTGACTTCCTTTTGAAGAAAATTTCCTCCTCGTGGCAGTACTCTAAACCTACCTTCGGTGGAATACGATACTTTGCCCTGAAGCCCGCCATACCGGCCGGAGAGTCTACCAATTTTGAAAGCCTACCCATCCCCCCCTAATCCTAGGTGACGCGAAGGCAGTTTGCCTAAAGAAGAGTAACGAAGAAGAAGCGCGCACTTACGGGTAAGGAACTCGACGGAATCTTCAAGAGAATGACGGCGAAGGTAAGAGTGTGCTGAAGAAGAATGCACTAAGATCTTCTGAATACTGGAGTTTTCGTCGAAAATGGGGAAGGAACGCCTTCAAAACCTTATATACTCAGAGGAAGTTGGACAGACATACTCCCGCCTAGAACCAATAAAACATTGTCCGCCGTAGATCTGGTCTCCAACCGTTGGATTGAAAGAGCGTAAAACTCCAAAAGCTGCAGTTAATTCCCCCCGGGTCATTAAATGCCTTCAGCATTAATGAGGCACGTGAGGGCACACTCCCGCCCGGGTGAAGTAGGGATCCATAATGAACTGTCCAGCAGTTATCAAAATCCCGTTTTTCCTCCTTGGATCAAGAAGAAAGAATCGGAATTTTGAGGGGCTATTATGGGGGCAAATTTTGTCAGTCAACAGTGGGCCTTGGGACCCGGACGAAGCCCAGCCATAGCAGGAAGCGAAAACATGGTCGGAAGACTTTCAGCCCAATCCTTTTGGGTCGGGCCGGGCTTGTTTAAGGGTCATTCGAGGAGGAGTGTCTCCTCGGACGCACTAAATGGAAGTCCAGCGCACGCCCTGTACACGGTGAGAAGTCGTCCTGAATGGAAGGAAAATGCTAAACGGGAAGGGAGCAACCACAACTGCCGCATTAAATGCAAGGAAGCTACTTTTCCAGCCGCATTAATGTGAATTGGACATGAAAATAGTATTATCTCGGCCATTGCAACTCACAGAAAAAGTAGGAGGATGTCCTATGGGACAGACACTTAAGTAGAGGCCTAGATGGTTAACAAATGTAAGGTGGTTATCAATTGAAGGAAGATATATAAGAGGAGAAAAAAGAAAAGAGAAAAGGGGGACTTTCTGAAAACAAAGCAGAAGAAGCACTCAAACAGCCCCATGGACTGTTATCTCGTGAAACTTAACAAAACATTCCCACGTTCCAGTTGTTGCATGGTTCACCAATAATCCCGTTCACTCTGTCAAGACCTAACTCTGTGACCCACTCTCTACAAATTCATTGTCGAGGGTCTTTTGGGCTAGAATCGCTTGCTTACTGGGCCTGGGCTCCAAAAACCGCCCTTACAAAACCAATGCCTGGTTGTTTTTGTATTTTCTTTATTGAGTATGTCATATCGCATGTCTTTTTTTTCCCCAATTTTTTTTGGTGAATTTTACTTCTTTGATCATTACAAGTTAGGAGTAAAATATGTAGCTGAGATCCAATTGGCATGACAATAAATAATAAGGTAGATTCATGATTTTTTTTTTTATTAATATTTTGAATATCCAAGTATCTATCAATTTTTAGAGTTATTTCTTATTTGTTTTTTGTTTTTCTCTCAAATTCAGTCCCTCTTTGCTTCAAAAAATAAATTCCCAATTTTTATTTTTATTATTCATGTTTTTTATTTTATTTCAGGGAGTTTCCTTGAGGTTTCGAAACACTAGATCAAACAATACTCTTGGTATTGAGTTTTTCTCAAAAAAAATTCTTGAAGTTTATATTTACACATTTGGTTTTGATAGGGTGAAATTCGATGCCTCCTCCCTCACTTTCACAGACAAAATTTCAATTCTTATGTAAGTTTATCTACTTTTATATTTTAATGTTTAGCAATTTGAGTTGTTCATATTTCTTACCTATTACATTGAGGTTACCACTTAAATATGCTTTCAATTATTTTTTAAAATTATCCAATTTAAGGTTTTTCATTTAAATATGTGCTTTAATTATGCAAACTCCCTTTATATTTTATTAGGCATCTCCTTTTTATATTAGTTGCATAGTTATCTACCATATTTCATTTAATTAATTTTGGACTTATATATATATATATATATATATATTTATATTATAAAAACTTAATCTTACACAATATGCATTCATTATATAACTTAAAATAAAAGGTAACTTTATCTATAAAAAAAATAGACTAAAAGATTACTTCTTTTAGTATCTATTTAATTTTAATTAATTTTTTTCATAAATTTACACATGAGTCTTGATTAAGCCGTGCATCGCACAGACATAATACTAGTATATATATAAAAGTTAGGATTAAAAGTCGTTGTTACGCCAAGTGGCTTCACCAAAATGCAGAATTTTTAAATTGGGCTTAAAAACCATGGTTGAGCCAAGTGGCTACATGCCTACACCAAATTACATAATTTGTTTTCGATAAAACATGAACTTAATTGTTGTTGTCAACTTTTTCTCTTACCCTTTAGCAATTTTTAGGATGGACACAAAAACTTAATTAAAGATAAATAGATGATCCATTCACATATTTATCTTTAATTAAACTCTCATTTTTTTAAAGCCAACTCCCATATTGTTTATGTTGTGGAAAATCCATTCATCTTATGATGCCTTTTTATCTTTTTTTTTTTTTTTTCACACATTTAAAGATTATTTTGCTACAATGTTTTCAATTTTTAGCAAAATAAGTTGTATCTAAACGGACCCTATATATATACACACACTGCTGTTATTCTTGACAAATCCTCCCGTGTGACACTGTTATACGATTACCACGTGGGCGCATCCCATGGTATGGTAAAATATATTATTTGAAGCAAAATTTTCTTTGTAGTTGTGGGGCCGGGGAGCTTGTGATCCGGCCCACACTTTATTAGGGCTCAGGGTCCATGCCGAGGAGGGTATGTGCCGAGGACAAATGGGGAAAGGCCGGTGTGTCTAGTGGAACAGCCGAGGATGACCCTGTCCTCGGCACTACAGGACTTCAAGGGGAATAGCAACGTCTCGATGATGGCTATCCCCAAAAAGCCCCCAGAAGAAGATACGAGTAGAATGGGACCCACGTTGGGGGTACGGTGCGGAACTGGTTCAGGATAAATACATCCTCTCCGCATTTAATGAACTCACCGGCGTCCTGACCGTGTTAATGAGAGAAGACGCCTGGTCAGGGTGACTTCGATCGTCGCAACTAATAGAAAGCAAGATGGGACAGTCGATGGGATGGGTACAGAAGTTAGCACCTGCCTGACCAACAAGTGGAGGGCTAAGATCAACCGAGAAGGGCTATATAATGTGAAGGTTAACACACCAAAGAGGAGGCTGGGAAAAATGGCCAAAACCAGAGCCTCCCAGCCCACCTCTAGGAGAAAGACTCCCAGAGCGTACACGATTTATTTACGTATGAACACGATTTATTTATGTATGAGCACCCCGGAATACCACCGACTTGCGATCAAGGCCTAGCCTTTCAAACCCACGCTCTATAAGTGATATTGTTTGAGCCTTTTTACGTGCGAACCCAGTATCGCTTTGGGTCGTTACAAATCGTGTCCTTACAGTAGCAATATTATGTACTGCTGTCTTTTCTTTCTTTTTTGTTTTTTTAATTTTTTTAATTTTTTTTTATGTTTTAATTTTTTTTTTATTTTTTATATCATTAATGTTTATTTCACGTGCGTTAGATAAAAAAAGCCGCCTACTATGATGCTTTTGGGATGGAATACTAGGTGCACAATGCACTTATTAATGGCTTTGCTCAAAGGGTTTGGATGCATTGTAGGTAATTTTGGGTTGGATATGCCAATTAAGTAAATTATCCTTGTTCCTTGATCTCTACCTCTTATCATCATCAGACAAAACATTTTGATGTCTTATTATTTAGATCTACATGTCTAACTCCATTGTCATTTTTTTTGGTACTGTTGCGTCTTTTTAATTAAAAACTAAAAAAAAAAAAAACACATTATTTAATCCACATGGGTTTCTTCATTTGTATATAATCCATGTGAATGATTTTTTAAGGGGTTTGCAATGGTGGAGTTTATACCGCTTAGCAAAATTTTAAACATGTTAATATATATTAATTAAGTCATTTATATATTCTAGATGTAAGCATGTTTATTGTACAATGACAAATGTGAAAGTGCAACCATTTTTAATAGTCATTTGACACCATACTAAGATTGTTGAGGCTTAAATATCTTCACAGATTAAACCACTAGATTATAGTAGTAATACTATGGTTTGGGGTGTATTTTTATCATTTAGTGATTGTAGGGATTTTTTTTCTTTTTTTTGGGGGTGGGGGGGGGGGGGGGGGGGTGTCATTTGAATCACTCCTAAGGTATTTTGGTAACTTTGAGGTCTAGGGGCATATTGGACATTCTAAGGATATTTTGGTCATTTTCTTAGTTCTAAGGGCCGGTATTTGTGTCATTTTGAGAATTTAGGGGTATTTTGGTCATTAGGGTGTTAGTTTTCTATGTTGGAGTATAAAAAAACAAAAAGGACTAAACTTTGTAATTTTGTATTCAGAAAACACCTATAGAAGAAAAAAAGAAAAAAAAAAAGAAAAAGAAAAAGAAGAAGCTAATTTTGACAATTAGCTTCTTTTATTAAGTGAGATAACGTAGAAAGAGTTTTAACGTTAATGTTAATGCATTTCAGGTAAATCTCAAGTGGCTCTCTTAGTTCTATCTCACGTGATTAACATTTTTCTCTTGACTACTAATCTTGATGTTTGGAACCCAACTGGTATGTGGGGACTGAATAAAAATATGATGATGTATAAGTTTTTGTAATATAACTATGTTCTTATTATCTATCCTTTTTCTATACTATTATTGTGAGAAGAATAAGCCATTTGGTGTCCATTTTTTTTTTTGTAAATACTAACATTATGCCCGTGCGATGCACGGCTTAATTGAAATTCATATGTCAATAGTTTTTTTTATTAATTTACTTAAAATTTGATAATAGAATAGATTATAAAAATATATGAATATTTTATTTTTAAGTTATATAATGAAAGCATATTGTGTGAAATTAAGGTATTATAAAATGTGCATGCACACACACACATATAGAGCTTTAAGACTCAATTAATCACCAATGAATATTTAAATAGAAAAAATTGAATTTAATAATTAAAAACTATCCAAAACCATAATTGAAATCATATTTAAGTGGAAACCTCAATTCAATAATTAAGAATAATCTAAACTACTAAACATTTAAAATAATGACAATTTTTGTAAACATTTAAAATAATGACAAATTTTGCAAAAAAATTAATGACAAATTCAAATCCACATAAGTTTGAAGCAAAGCTTAAAAATTTTGCTTCATAATATTGGCAAAAAATAATATACGAAAAAAAGAAAGAATAAATCATCTTATGCATTCTAAAAACAATCATACTTATTGCATTCTTTTAATAAGTTTATATATATATATATAATATGGTAAATATGTTTATATCATGAATAAGATATTTTTTTCTTATATATAATTTTGAAATTGTTTATTAAAAATAATAAAAATGTTTAATTATCTTAACCCAACAAAAAAGTTATGTGGGGGCCAATTAATCAGGAGGTACTATTACGGCCATACCAGCTGGGCCCAAAGCCCAATCCGAGGACGATAGACCATCTGAGATGAATCAGATTTTGGCCCTATCCGAGGACATTTAGCTATCCGAGGAGGCCCAAACAAGACTGTGAAGAGAATAAAGTCAAGGGAGGAGTAGAGACAACATGAGATGAGTACAATAAGTGTTCGAGGACAAAAGTATTCGCGGCGGCATGCATTCGAGGTGAATCTGAGTGTCAAACCATCACAGGCTTATTCCAAAGTTACAGCATAACAAAGGAATGGATATTGGGCTGGGGGTAAGACAAGAAAGGTAAACAAATATCTTCAAAGGCTGCTACCTCCACATTAAATGTCTTCCAACCAACTCTCTGGCCATATTAATGTGGAGGTGATGCCTGAACAGTGATGAAGCAGCCTTACAGCTGCTGGTTGAAGGTTCCAGGAAGTGTTGGATGGGACAGGAAAGGATTCCCCAAATCCAACCTACACGTGGGTGGCGAAGATAACACCAAGAGGGCAGTATATAACATGGAAGAATGCATTAAGAGAAGGCTCGGAACTTTGATATAATAGACTTCTTGAAGAAAACCATAGAAAAAAGATAAACAACATAGTTGAATCTGAGGACAAAATTCGATAATCTTGTCTATGTTATATCATATTGAATCGTCCAGCTTAATCGTTTTTCTTCAGGGATAAATCTAGTTCTTCTATCCATGCTCTACAAATTTATTGTTTGGGCCGTTAGCGTTTGAGTCCAATCCAGTTTTGGGACCAACACATTTTCAGTCCTTACAAGTTACTAATTTTATTTCCTCACGGTGGGCTTCAAATAGTCAACCAGCTTGGTTCTTCAATTTTACTATTTCTTTTTTATTTCTCAAAAATTTCTCTCTAATTTATATTCATGGAAGAATATATGTTACCAATTAAAACTCATAAAATACATATTGATAATCATAGTGAAATACCATATCAAACCCTCAAAAAAACAAAATAGCTATCATAAACTTTATCAAAAAACACATGCAATAAAACCAATGCCTTACAAAGAATAAGAAAATTAAATACAAAAATATGTTAATTCATGAACCTGGTTTCAAATTATTGGGAAGACATCCTCTAGCCATATGCGTACATTGTTTTCATCTTTATCAAATTTAGTTAGTACGTTTGCTACCTCAAGAACATAGGTTCAAATCCTATTACAAATATATATATATATATATATATATATATATATATATATATATATATATATATATATATTTATATTGTAAGGACTGAAATTGTATTGGTCCCAAAACCGGATTGGGCTCCAACATTGACAGCCCAAACAATAAATTTGTAGAGCGTGGATAAAAGAACTAGATTTATCTCGAAAGGAAAATGATTAATTCCAACGATTCAAGACGGTTTACCACAAATTAGATTATCAAATTTATCCTCGGAACAAACTAAGCTCCTTGTTTCATATGGTTTTCCTCAAGATGGAAATTGTATATCAGTTCCGATCCCCCTTTTCAGTGCATTCTTCTGGATTATATACTGCCGTCTTGGTATCATCCTTACCACACACGTGTAGATTAGATTTGAGGGATTCCTTCCTGTCCCATCCAACATCTCCTAAAACTGTCTACCAGTAGCTGTAAGGCTGTTGGATCACTGTTCAGGCATCACCTCCACATTAATGCGGCCAAAGAGTTGGTTGGAAGGCATTTAATGCGGAGGTAGCAGCCTTCGAAGATATTTGTTTACCTTTCTTATCTTATCCCCAGCCTAACGTCTCACACTTTGTGGTGGGACTACTCTGTAGTAAGTCTGCGTTGATATGACGCTCAGATTTACCTCGAACGCGAGTTTCCGAGAAGACTTTTGTCCTCGAACGCTTATTGGACCCATCTTATATTGCCTCTACTCCTCTATTAACTTTATTCTCTTCATAGCCGAATTTGGGCCTCCTCAGACAGTCAAATGTCCTCGGATAGGGCCAAAGGCCCAACTAATACTACTTTTAACAATACTTCCTAATTATCTGGCCCCCACAATAGCCCCTCAAAATCTTACTTTTTGACATCTCGGGAGGAAATGATGATTTTGATGTTCTCAGCCCATCTTGTTTATGACCCTATTCCGTAGTCTTGATCCTCAATATGTCTTTTTACCTGCCTAAGGTACGCTCCTAACGCTTAGTCGCCCAGAGCGCGCCAGTATTAAATTTTGGCAACACTCTTGTCCCCCACGTTCAACGGTAAGATGTGAATCAAACGGTAGAGGATTTTCCTCGTTTCACGAGCGGGAAATTTCCCGCCTGCAATTTATATGTCACCATAAATAGTTTTTCAAATCAACTCTTGTGCTTACATTTCGCAATCTCACAATTCTAGAGCTTGTACATTGAACCTGACTCCCTATCTTTCATTTCTCTGTGCGCCTACAAATACTAGAAACTTGTCCGAGGATCCCTTTTCAAACCTGTAAGTCTTCTTAAATCCTTTAGCTTTCATTTTAAACTGGTTAACTTTTCTTCGAAGCCCTTTAGGAAAATGGGTAAGTTCAAGTGTTTGGTCGAGTCCGAGGAGAGTATGAGGAGTTTTAGGGCTAAGTATAGGATTCCACCCACAGTAGGCATGAGGTACGCTGCCCAAGGAGAATGGGTTGGTGCTAGGAAAACTAGGGAGGTGGTCATTCCCATGATTGCCTTTATAGAGGGTGGGATGACCATTCCCATGGGTAACATTACTAGGAGTTATCTTAGATTATCTCCCACACAGTGTGCCCCAAACATGTTTAGGGTCTTGGGAAGTATAGAAGCTTTAAATGAGAGAATGAACCTGAACCTAACCCATCACAACGTGAATTGGGTGTACAATCTGCACAATTTGAAGGGTCAGGGATATTACTTCAAATCGAGGCATCCCGAAGTAAGGCTAATCCAATGTCTCCCCACTTCGAACAAAAATTTAAAGGAGGATTTCCTAATCTTTTCCGGGGAATGGCATGATGGCCTACCTTGTCCGACTAGGGAGGGAAAACCAGGTGAAGAAATAGCCGTAGGTTTAAAAATTGTGGTTTACATCTTTCTTTCACTTATTTACATCCTCGTCCCTAACGAAACTTTATTCCAATTCGATGATTTTGCAGACAAGCGTGCTACTAGACCCAAGCTTAGCTTAGTTAATCAAAAGAGCTTGGATAGGATCTTAGCCGAGGTGTACGTGAACAAAGCTGACGGTCAACTCCGAGCAACCCATCTAATTCTTGGGTACACGCCACTCTCGTCGGCATTTCAAGCGCCTAAGTGTGTGATCAAGGCTCGCGATCCTCGACTTCACCGCATCAGTGTTGCTTACCGAGGGTTTGTCATTCCAGAAGGTGTTCCACTCCCTGAAGGCACCTCTCGCACTCAACCACTTTTCATTGCCAGTCCTTCAGTTGGAGCATCATCATCCCAACCCATTCTTGAGGAAGGGGAAGAAAGAGAGGAAGAAGAAGAAGAAGGTTCAGAGGAAATTGTAGATTTGTCCGATTCCTCTGACGAATTTGAAGTTTTTAATCAGACTCTACCCGCCGAGGACGATTTTGACGAAATGGGTATCCAAAGAAAGCCCCAAAGAACTCTACAGAAGCTGATAGAAAATCAGCCTGGGAAAAGTGCACCGGTGAAATCTGCACAGTCTCAGATTCCTCCTCCTCCCACCAAGTCTCCTCCTCTCGCTCTTCACCAACCTCCCCAATAACCTCCTCGCCAACCTCCTCAGCCGGTTAGAACTGAAGCTGCTGACTTGAAAAGACGAAGGGAGCAGAAAGGGAAAGACGTGGCGGATACTGGAAAATCCCATCCGACCTAGGAAGGAGAGGCCCAACGAGCCGCGAAGCAACAGAAGACCAGCCATACCTCACAGCGGGGTCAGGAGAGGTCGGACACTCAACCTCCCGAGCCACAAGCTTGGCTGCCAGCACCTATGCACGGTGGGGAGGCCCTGAGGGATGACGCATCAATTAGGGACTTTAATGGTGGCATTGGGTGCCACGTAGCCTCGGCTGTAGATGAGGCTTTATTGCTTCCTAGGGATATGGCCAAACTAAAAAATGCAAGGAAGAATGAGCTCATCCTTAACAATAAGAGATATTTGGGAATGGTAGAGTGTCAGCTTTCTTCCCCCCCCCCCCCCCTTTTTTTTTTTACTTGCCATTATTGCTTACTGATGTGTGCTTTTTACTGAATATGGCGTTGACCTTTTCCTTTTAGGTTATCCAAAACACTTTCAAACTGAATGAGATACTCGATAATTGTTACCAACAGTTAGAGGATGAAAGGAAAACACGGGCGTCTGCCATACAAACTTTGACCATATCAGAGCACAACTTGGCGGAGGCGAGGATAAAACTAACTACTAAGGAGCAGGCTCGCCGAAGCGCTGATTCGGCCTTGGAAGGTGCACAAAGGCAAGCTGAGGATTAGAGGAAGCGCCTACACGAAGCAAATGAAGAGTTGAAGGCTGTCAGGGAGCAAATGGCAGCCCTTAGAAAGCAGTAGGAGGAAGCCCGAAGATTAAAGGATCAAGCTGAGAAATCCAGGGAGGAGGCCGAGAAGGCTAAGGTTGAGGCCGAGCAGGCAATGAACGTGGCCGAACAGAAAGGTTACGATCTCGGTGTAGCTGAAACCGAAGAAGCCCTTAGGGCAAAGGTCCCAATGGTGTGCCGCATTTACTGCGCCCAAACTTGGGATGAAGCCCTTAACCGAGCTGGGGTTGAGGCTTCGTCTGAGTTGAGGAAGGCAGAGAATGTGTTCTATCCCCTTGCAATCCGAGTCTCGGATCATCCTTCCACTCAAGCCGAAGTGACTTCCATAACTACTGATCCAAATCCAGAAGGGTTGTTTCAAGATCCTCCACCCCCTAGCCAACAAGAACCAGCCAAGGAAACCAGTGCATCCCAAGGAGCATCCTTGGATAAAGCTGCAGCCGTTCCGGAGGCAGAGGTATCTTCTCAAGGCTTTCAGCAAGATTTGGCCTCTACAGTCATGCCAGCTGAGGGAGCTCCTAAGGACAAAGAGGGAACAACTACCTCGGAGGCAGACAAACCAACCAACCAAGCTTCCAAGCTTCAAATTAAGTTGAAAAAATAGGTCTTGTTTTGTAATTTAAGTAGAACTTTTGTAAGGGGTCTTGTTTCCGTTTGTTTATTTATTTATTATCATATATATATATATATATATATTTTTTATGGACATATGTTAATGAAGTATGCATTTTTACTTTTTTGAAATTTGTTTAAGTTGCTGTTTATCTTATTTTCGTGTTATTCGTTTAATCATTTCAGCTTGAGTGACTTTACCCTGATTGTCCTTTGTTTATACAAGAGGAAAAATATAACTTACACACACTAACTGTTGGCAACCAAAACGGATGATAATCATTAAGACTATGACATCACATAGATACATTTCGGATACGAATATATCCATTCATAAATTGAATCTTAAGGAAGCGTTCAAAAGTTGGATGAAGTTAGGTCTAAGGTACCTAACTTATACATCAAGTGATGCTCACAGGCCTATTGGGATTTATATCTTCAATAAATAATTAAGAACCCTGTGATTCGAGGACGGTACTTGAGGGTCTATTATTTTGAACCCGTTTAATACTGCAATAGATGTCATAGGGTATTAATTTCCACTAAGTTTGTGGTCGAGGAACCTGACATAACTTAGTTTCTGTTTAATACTTCAATAGATGTCATAGGGTATTAATTTCCACTAAGTTTGTGGTCCGAGGAACCTGACATAACTTAGCTTCTGTTTAATACATCAATAGATGTCATAGGGTATTAATTTCCACTAAGTTTATGGTCCGAGGAACCTGACATAACTTAGTTTCTGTTCAATACTTCAATAAATGTCATACGGTATTAATTTCCACTAAGTTTGTGGTCCGAGAAACCTGATATAACTTAGCTTCTGTTTAATACTTCAATAGATGTCATAGGGTATTAATTTCCACGAAGTTTGTGGTCCGAGGAACCTGACATAACTTAGCTTCTGTTTAATACTTCAATAGATGTCATAGGGTATTAATTTCCACTAAGTTTGTGGTCCGAGGAACCTGACATAACTTAGTTTCTGTTTAATACTTCAATAGATGTCATACGATATTAATTTCCACTAAGTTTGTGGTCCGAGGAACCTGACATAACTTAGCTTCTGTTTAATACTTCAACAGATGTCATAGGGTATTAATTTCCACTAAGTTTGTGGTCCGAGGAACCTGACATAACTTAGCTTCTGTTTAATACTTCAACAGATGTCATAGGATATTAATTTCCACTAAGTTTGTGGTCCGAGGAACCTGACATAACTTAGTTTCTGTTTAATACTTCAATAGATGTGGAAACACATGATGTATAATTGGCGCAGATTAAAAGAAATTCAAACTAGATCACTTTTGTTAATAATAATACCTCTTGAGCTTGTTTACATTCCAAGGGTGGAGTACAACTTTTTCATCTAGGTCTTCCAGATAATAGGCTCCTATCCCAGCTACTGAAGTAATACGATAAGGTCCTTCCCAATTAGGCCCCAGTTTTCCCCAAGTTGGATTCTTAGTGTTTCCCAGAACTTTCCTTAGCACCAGGTCTCTTATAGCTAACGGCCTCAGCTTTACATTAGTATCATAGCATTGCTTGAGTTTATGCTGGTAGTAAGCCAATTGAACCATTGCATTCTCCCTTCGCTCTTCGATCAAATCCAAACTTTTTTCTAACAGCCCATCATTACCGTCCGAGGTAAATGTACTAGTCCTTAACGTGGGGAAACCAGTTTCCAGAGGGATGACAGCCTCAGCTCCATAGGTCATTGAGAAAGGAGTCTCTCCTGTTGACTTTTGGGGCGTTGTTCGATACGTCTAAATGACGTGTGGCAATTCCTCCACCCATTTTCCTTTCGCATCATCCAACCTCTTTTTAAGTCCATTGACTATAACTTTGTTGACGGTCTCAGCTTGCCCATTCCCTTGAGGATAAGCCGGAGTGGAATATCTATTCTTTATCCCCAAATCTGAACAGTATTGCCTGAAGGCTTTACTATCAAATTGAAGGTCATTATCCGAGATAAGGGTGTGTGGAGTTCCAAACCGCGTCATGATACTCTTCCAGATAAACCTCTTAACATCTACGTCTCTGATGTTAGCCAAAGATTCAGCTTTGACCCAATTAGTGAAATAATCCGTACTGATCAGTAGATACTTTTTGTTTCCTGATGCCTTAGGAAAAGGACCTACAATATCTAAACCCCACTGAGCAAATGGCCAAGGGCTAGAAAGGTGATTAAGAATTCCTCCAGGCTGGTGGATGCTAGGAGCGAATCTTTGACATTGGTCACACTTTCTAATGTACTCCTGCGCTTCCTTCTGCATGTTCGGCCACCAGTATCCTTGAGTAATGGCCCTGTGAGATAGGGGCCTTCCCCCTGTATGACTTCCACAAATTCCTTCATGCAGTTCCTCTAGAAGTGACTCTGACATCTCGGGGTGTATGCAAAGCAGATACGTCCCAGAAAAGGAGCGTTTATACAACTTTTTGTCCTCGGATAACCAAAACTGAGGAGCTTTCCTCCTTATCTTCTCGGCTTCTACCTTCTCTTCAAGCAATGTGTCACTTTCAAGAAATCTCAGTATGGGGTCCATCCAGCTCGGTGCTAGGTTGACTTGATGGACCTGAAGCATGTCCTTCCCTGCGGGCGTGAGAGTGCACAAATCTTCAACGATTATCATCCGGGGAAAATTCCGTGCTGAAGAGGTGGCGAGGGTTGCCAAGGAATCGGCGTGGGTATTTTCACCTCGAGGAATATGCGACACGTCAAAAGATTGAAAATTCTTTTGCAAACGCCTAACCTGACCCAAGTATTCCTGCATTCTTGCATCTCGGGCTTCCAGTTCCCCTTTCACTTGGCCAACTATGAGTCTTGAATCCGAGAATACTTCCACTACCTTTCCGCCCATTTTCTGGACCATATTCATTCCTATCAACAAAGTTTCATATTCAGCTTCGTTGTTCATGGCTGAGAATCCCAATTTCAAGGACTTCTCAATGATGATCTTTTCGGGGGATACCAGAACTAGCCCCACCCCTGCTCCCCGTTGATTTGCTGCACCGTCCACATATACTTTCCAGGGTGATATGTCCTATGTGGAAATCAGGCCAACCGACTTTTCATCCATGTCATGTTGCTTTATCTCAGCTTCTTCTGGGAGCTCGGCGAACTCGGCTACTAAATCGGCAAGGACCTGGCCTTTCACAGAGGTGCGGGGCATATACTTGATGTCGAAAGCCCCTAGGATCATGCCCCACTTAGCAATCCTCCCTGTATAGTCTGCGCTTCTAAGTATGGACTTGAGTGGTAGCTGAGTTAGGACCACTATGGTGTGCGCCTGAAAGTAATGCGGGAGCTTGCGAGTTGCATGGACTATGGCCAATATGGCCTTTTCTAACGATAGGTATCTTACCTCGGCATCATGAAGTGACTTACTCACGTAATAAACTGGCCTTTGAACGCCACCATCCTCTCGTATCAAGACGAAACTAATTGCGTGAGAGGCAACTGGCAAGTAAGCAAACAGGACTTCGTCCACTTTAGGGCTGGACATGATAGGCGGCCGAGATAGGTATTCTTTCAGCTGCTGAAACGCTACAGCGCATTCCTCGGTCCACTCAAATCCTTTCCATTTATGCAATAAACGAAAGAAAGGTTTGCACCTATCAGCTGACCTGGAAATAAATCGGTTTAAAGCAGTAGTCATTCCTGTCAATTTCTGCACCTCCTTCGGATTCCGAAGTGCTTGTAAATCGTGAATGGCCTTTATCTGATCTGGGTTCACCTCAATTCCCCTATGAGTCACCATGTACCCCAAGAACTTTCCGGAACCTACGCCAAAGGAACACTTCGAGGCATTCAGACGTAACTTATACTTTCTCAGAATCCCAAAAATACTCGTAAGATCTTTCACATGCTCGGACACCACTTTACTCTTCACAACCATATCATCGATATAGACTTCAATGTTTCTACCCACTTGTGGTTCGAACATTTTAGTCATCATCCATTGATAGGTAGACCCTGCATTCTTCAAACCAAAGGGCATCACTTTATAATTATAGTTCCCAATAGGGGTGACAAAAGCTGTCTTCTCTTGATCGTCCACCGTTAGCGGTATTTGGTGATATCCTTGAAAGGCATCCAAAAAACTTATTCGAGGATGACCAACTGTTGCATCCACCAATTGGTCTATCTTGGGCATGGGAAAAGGATCCTTGGGACAAGCCTTGTTGAGGTCCGTGAAGTCCACGCACACTCGCCATTTTCCAGTCTTTTTCTTCACCACCATCGTGTTGGCTAACCACTGAGGATAAAAAACTTCCTTGATAGCCTCTGCCTGCTTGAGCTTGGCCACTTCACTCCTAACAGCTTCAACGTGCTCTTTTGATGGGCGCCGAGGTGGCTGTTTCTTTGGAATAATGGAAGGATTCACATTGAGTTGATGACAAATGAAGCTCGGGTCTATACCTGGGGCTTCGTATGGATTCCACGCGAACACATCAATATTTTCTCTAAGGAATTCGACCAACTGCTCCTTCTCTCGTGAAGGCAGTTTAGCCCCAACCTGGAAGAATTTCTCCGGATCATTAGAAACAATTACCCTCTCCAAATCTTTGCATTTTGCCTCATCGGCCAGTCCATTTAAGGGTAATGTTGGGGCTTTTAATTGCTATAAACCATTATCGGCGGTAGCCGAGGTCTCCACCTCTGGCCGACGTTGGATAACCGCTACCAGGCATTGCCGGGCTGTAGCCTGGCTTCCCACTATCTCCAAAACTTGGCCTCCGGATGGGTACTTTACTTTCTGGTGTAAGGTAGAGGAGACCGCATCCAGGGTATGAAGCCAAGGTCGGCCCATAATAGCCGTGTATGGAGAGAAAACATCTACAACAATGAACCTCCACCACGTCCGTACCGGCTTGCACAGGTAGCCTTATCTGACCTTTTGGGATGACCATTCTTCCCTCAAAACTCACCAAAGGTGAATTGTAAGTTGTCAAGTGCTCAGGCCTCAAACCTAGCCCGTTGTATAAGTCAGGGTACATTATATCAACAGCGCTGCCCTGATCAACCATTACCCTTCTCACATCGTACCCGCCTATTCTCAGTGTAACCACCAGAGCATCATCATGTGGTTGTATGGTTCCTACCTTGTCTTCATCTGAAAAGCCCAAAACCAATGGGATGTCCATTCTGGCTCTTTTAGACGTTGAGCTACGCTCCTTGGCTGGAGATCGAGATATTGATAGTACCCTGGAAGGGCAAGATCTAGTCCTCCCCGGGGCAGCAAAAATAACATTGATTGTCCCAAGGGGGAGCCTCGAAGAAGCGTCGCCCCGCATCTTCGAACCTGCTTGGCCTACCCGGCCACTAGAGTGGTGCAATAGCTACTTCAACTTCCCTTCTCGGACTAATTGTTCCAAATGGTCCCACAAATTCCTGCAGTCCTCAGTTGTGTGTAAGTGATCTTGATGGTAGTGGCAATAGAGATTCTAGTTATGTCTCGTAGGCTCTCCTGCTATCTTGTTTGACCATCTAAAGAATGGTTCATTTTTTATCTTCTCTAATACCTGTTGCACCGGCTCCCGAAACACAGCATTAACCGCCTGGGCATTGGTAGAACCTGACTACCCAACAAAGTCTTTCCGAGGCCGATTATTGTTGTACCGATCCAACCTGAAATCCCTCCTCTCCTGAGGGATTACCTTAGCCTTTCCCTTTCCCTGCAGTTGGTCTTTTTCTACTCTTCTGTACTTGTCAATCCGATCCATCAATTGATGTACACTAGTGACAGGTTTGCCAGTTAAATATTTCCTCAAATCATGCTCGGTTGGAAGTCCAGCCTTGAAAGTACTTATGGTCACATCATCATGCTCTCCCTCTATCTCATTAAACATTTCCCAGTATCTATCCGAATAGATTTTAAGAGTCTTACCCTCTCGCATGGACATAGACAACAAAGACCCTAAAGGCCGAGGAACCCTGCTGCAGGTAATAAAGCGTGCGCCAAAAGCCTGTGTAAGTCTCTTGAAGGAATCGATAGAATTAGCCTTTAAACCGTTAAACCACCTCATCACCACCGGGCCCAAACTTGATGGAAAGACCTTATACATCAAAGCTTCGTCTCTGGAGTAGATAGCCATCTTTTGGCTAAAATGGCTAACGTGTTCCACCGGGTCTGTCCGACCATTATATAGAGTGAATGTAGGCTGGTGAAATCGCCGAGGAAGATTTGCATCCTCTATATTCCTTGTGAAGGGTGATCTAGAAACTTGGCTTAACGCCTTATTCATGGCGTTGTTCCCCAAGCCTCTACGAGGCGGACTTTTGTACTTACGTCGATGGTGATACTCCTCTTCATAGGAAAAGGTTTCGCTAGGCGGGGTTCTAGATCTCCGTCTATAACTAGCTCCATCTGTCTCTTGGGAGGAAGGCTCGGAGCTTGGTGTAGAACATCTTCGTCGAGCATGACGCAACTCTCTTTTCGATTCATCAATTTCACGTTACATGTCTTTGTCATTCTTTGCATGGGATACATGACTCTTCCCTTGAGACTGGCTTTTGCTGGTATGAGTTGTGCGTACACTTCCCTCACGGCCCTCTCTCCGTTCGAGGCTCCGATGTGGATTGTCATGCTGGGAGCCCCTTGATTCTGCTTGGCGTGGGCCTGCTTCTATCTGGTGCGGTCCTGCTGCTGCCTGGTGTGGACCTGCTTCCTTCATCATGAACGTTGTAACCGAATTTCCTTCAGAAAGATCAAGCTCTTCCCACAGACGGCGCCAATTGTAAGGACTGAAATTGTATTGGTCCCAAAACTAGATTGGGCTCCAATGCTGACAGCCCAAACAATAAATTTGTAGAACATGGATAGAAGAACTAGATTTATCTCGAAAGGAAAATGATTAATTCCAACGATTCAAGACGGTTTACCACAAATTAGATTATCAAATTTATCCTCGGAACAAACTAAGCTCCTTGTTTCATATGGTTTTCCTCAAGACAGAAATTGTATATCAGTTCCGATCCCCCTTTTCAGTGCATTCTTCCGGATTATATACTGCCGTCTTGGTATCATCCTTACCACACACGTGTAGATTAGATTTGAGAGATTCCTTCCTGTCCCATCCAACATCTCCTAGAACCGTCTACCAGTAGCTGTAAGGCTGCTGGATCACTGTTCAGGCATCACCTCCACATTAATGCGGCCAGAGAGTTGGTTGGAAGGCATTTAATGCGGAGGTAGCAGCCTTCGAAGATATTTGTTTACCTTTCTTATCTTACCCTCGGCCTAACGTCTCACCCTTTATGGAGGGACTACTCTGTAGTAAGTTTGCGTTGATATGGCGCTCAGATTTACCTCGGACGCGAGTTTCTGAGAAGACTTTTGTCCTCGGACGCTTATTGGACCCAGCTTATATTGCCTCTACTCCTTTCTTAACTTTATTCTCTTCATAGCCGAATTTGGGCCTCCTCAGACGGTCAAATGTCCTTGAATAGGGCCAAAGGCCCAGCTAATACTGCTTTTAACAATGCTTCCTAATTATCTCCCCCCCCCCCCCCCCCCCCACACACACAGATATATATAGATTACACTTGCTTAATTACCCAAAAAGATCAATAAAATAAAAAGTAACTTGAATGAAGCATCAAAAAGAAAGAAATATAAATGAAAAAAGTAACTTAAATTAAGCATTGAAAAGAAAGAAATATAAATCAACATATAAACTCAAAGTTAAAAAGAAATTCCTATTAAAAAAGAAAGTTACAAAGAAGAAATTGAAAATAATAGTTATGGAGAAGAAATTGAGAGAATGAAGTCTAATATATGTGCAATGTTAGCAAAAATAGTGAAGGAAAAAAACAAAAGATAACAATAACTAAGTTTTTGTATTTATCTAAAAAATTGATAGAGATGTATAGAAAAAAGTTTATAAGAATAATTATAATTTTGTGTCTATCATGAGGTGATTTTAAAAAATAAAAAAATAAATTAAATGTTTTTTTTATAAGAAATTAAACATTGAAGAATTTGGATAAAGTTAATGTTAACTAAAAAACATGTAAGCCCAACTAAATTTTATGAGATTGTTATTTGAATTTTTTTTTTAGTTTACGTTAAATTTAATACATATTAGCTATTTTTTGTTATTTATTCTAAAAGAAAAAAATTTTGAGAAAAAAAATACTTTTAAATTTGTTACTTTATTATTAGGAAAATAGATGATGTAGGATAAATGTTTATCCAAAAAAAAAAAAAAAAGAAAAAAGAAGAAGAAGAAGTTCATTAGAACACTTATTGTTACTTTATCCAAATAAATTGATAAAGATCAAAAAAATTTTGTTTTTATCTAAAAACTTAAGTGAATGAATTTATTAAAAAAATCTAAAATCTAAAAAATTTCTTAATAATTTGTTTACGATCCAAATTTTTTCAGTTGTGAAGATGTTAGATTTTTTAGTAAATTAGAAATTATAGATAATTTAATAATAAAATGATTAAATGAAGAATTTGGGTTGTATATATTATTAGTATTTTTATCTAATGGAGTATTTTTATTTAATTAAACTTGGATGGATTATTTGGTTTAGTTAAAAAAAAATTGCTAGATAGATACTGTTCCTACTTCACCGTCCTTTTGCTTCTCGTTCGCAGCTTTTATTGCACTGTTTGACTCATCAAATAATTTACTGCAAACAACGTACACAAAAGGGATTAGATGAAGAATTTGGGTGGTAAGCTAATTAAAATTTTTATCAATTTAGAAATTATAGGAGAAGAAGATAAGGACAAAAAATATATTTATTTATTTTTTAAAAAATTTGACAAAATTTCTGTAATTTGGTTAAGCCACTTGGCGTAACCACGACTTCTAAACCAAATTTTTATTATATAGTATATGATACTAACCTTTTAAATTATTAGTCTTTTTGCACACATGTTAGTGCTATTTATAAGAGGGTTCTCCTTTTTTGACTAGACTTTTATGTGGTTCAGGAATACTCTCAAATTTTGGGGAAAAACTTGAGGATAACTCGGTAAAAATATATATCTCTAACTCCACTTAAAATGCCCACAAAATAGGACACTCTCATACTAATTTGTGTCTTCAAAACAAACTTAATTAAAATTAAAAAATAAACTTATCCGAAAATTAAAATTAAAAAAAAAAAAAACTTTTTTTTTGGGACTAAAAATGGTACTTATATATTAAAAAATAGAAGCAATGAGTCTATTACAAAAGGTGTTTGCTTTATCACGAGCTAATAACGACTCCACCATAGGTGGTGGTTCTACAAAAACAACAAAAGTGAAGTTATGCCTAGCCCCTATTATAGCTAGAGCATCAGCGCATTGATTTGCTTCGCAGTAGATGTGTTCAATCCGTTTGTTACGATCGCTCGCAGGAGGGTCCTGTAGTCAATTAAAAGTGGCTCCATTAGCATATTGACATAATTGTTATTCATAAGTTGGACAACACTCTTAACATCCAGCTCAATAATAAGGCTATTAAGATTTGGGTCCTTCAGCGTAAGACCACCTCTTAATGCCCACAACTTCACAGTCCACTTTGATATTTCCCTCCAGACCATATTTCAATTTTTTTTTTTTTTTTTTTACACTCACCGGTTTCTTTTATTTAATTGTTCTATTTATTTATTCCGATTTGATCTTTATCTCTAATTTTTCAGCTAGATAAGACAGAAGATGGACATGGGAATAGATCTGAGTGAAAAAAAGGAAGAGCAGAACGAGTACACGAAGGATCAAATAACAAAAACAAGAAATGAGGTAATTTCTCAATTTCCTGGATTCTCATGTATTGCTCATATATATATATATATGTGTGTGTGTACAATCAGTCACTTTCTGTCTCTTCTTTTTGTCTTTCGGAGAACCACCTCGGGTTTGGTTTTGATATTGAAGAGAGAGATCGAAGAGGGATAAAGAGGGCGGTTTGAGAGAGACCGAGAGGTCTGAGAGAAGAGGAAATCAGCGCAAGCGGTGGCGGGCGGTGGTTATGGAGAAGCTTGAAGCTCGACCATGTAGGCCATGAGCTTCGGTTCACCGCGAGAGAGAAAGAAAGAGAGAGAGTGAGAGCGTAAGAGATAGAGAGAGAGGGGTTAGGCTTGGTTCGGCGAGGAGCCACCGTGATGGTGTTGGCAAGTCGAAGAGCTTCAGAGCTCTAAGCCATGGAGGGGAGAGAGAGAGAGAGATCGTAATTGGGTCGGGTCTAGCCTGACCAATTTGATGACGTTCAACGCAAGGTCTAAGCCCGTCTAGTCTCATCCAAGCCCAATCCTTGAGCTCTTTGAACCCAAACAGCTCATGCTGGTCCTAGCGCAATCCGATTAGGCTTAGGCTTCACTCAAAACCCAAACAGGTCCAGCTCAAAAACTATAAAACCAGCCCACTACTCATAAAGCCCAAGTCTACAACAAAATCCCCCATTTCCTAACAAATTAATGTTTTTTTTTGTTACTACTGTTTAAAATCTGTGTTTCAAATTAAAAGGATGTTCAAATCTTTAGAGTAAGTTGGACATCGTTTTAAAATCGATTTATATGTGGCTATTAATTTTCTGTTTGTTTAGTTTGTTAAAAAAATTGCAACTTCTTAATGTATATATAATTTACTGTGTCTGTATAATATTGCTTAACCTTTTTGCTTAGGAAAAGATGGAAAATCAAAACGTATCTACTGTTGATAAAGTTATTGTTATTGTAATTTTTATAATGTGTGGAGTTTCGATGGGTTTGGAGTCTGGTAAAAAAGTTTTTTTTTTTATTTTTGTTTTCTTGTTTTGATTTTATTATTAAAGGTTTTATTTAATGTTTTGCTAATTTTAATTGTAGGAAACATGCCTTTACTGTCCATTGAATTTGACTATGCAAAGAAGAATCCAGAGTCATTTAGCAAAAATCTCCTACTTTCCTACTCAGTAGGAGGGCTGGTGGGCGCGATATTGTTCGTGTTGATTCAATGCCGGAACAAAATTCGTATCTTGCTTTTCTCAGCAGACTGTGCTGTAATCTTTGGAGGGATTATCATGGCTACATCGAGTTCATCTTCAGCAACCCAATTGTTCGTGGGAAGAGGACTGATCGGATCTGGATTAGCGACAAATATTATTTGCTCCTGCCTATTACTAAAAAAAATATGGCCCAACAAGTCTTCAGTCATTGCGAGCCTGGGTTGCACATACCAAATAGGCCAAATAATCTCTACGGTAATTTCTGCGGTAAATCCTACTACACCCTTATCAGTATTCTCTCCTTTTTTATCTTTTTTTCTTTTTAATGTAACTTAGTAAAATTTTTAATCTTTCCTCTAGGCGAATTGGCGAGCGATAATTTCCAGTATCCTAATTCCTATTATTCTGCAGCTCTTTTTAGTTCTGCTTTCCTTCATACGGCAGGTATAATTTCTTTTCTCAAAAAAAAAAAAAAAAAAGGTCTTTATATTTCTTTTTATATATATGGCTTCTAATATATATATTTTGTTTTATGTTCTAATAACAGAAGTAAATTAAAGTATATATAAAATGTGTTTATAAATAAAAAAAAGATTAAAATTGTAATTCTACAAAATTTAAAACAAAAAAACTACAAGTAAACTTTTTTTTTTTCTTCTAAAAATTAGCATATAACTTTAGAAAGTTAGTTATCAGTTTTCATAAAATATCAAAAATGTCCCTAATCTAATTAAATAATCTTTATTCTTAAAAAAATAAAAAAATAGGATTAAAACTGTAATTTAACAATTTTCAAAAACAAAAAACAACCGTAGAAACTTTTTTCTCCAAAAAAAGAAAAAACAATTTCCTAAAAATTAGCATACGTGTTATTTTTCATTTTCAAAATCTTAAATTTTAGTACTATGTAATGTTTAATACTTTAATTTAAATCTCTTGTAATGTTTCTTGTTCTTAAATTAAGTAATGTGAAAATGATTTGTAGGCCCATGACCATAACAATCATGATGGAGTAGTCACGCTTCTAAAGGACCATAAGATGTCAGTTTTCTCTTCAGTCCTGGTTCAAACGTCGTCCACCACACTGGGCCTTCAGGCCGTGGTAATCCTGGCCCCTACCATTTCGGAGGACCTTCCAGATATTGCCGTCGGATTATCATTCGTAGGTTCTCTTGTCAGTGTATGGCTGGTCCACAAAGTAAAGAGGGTACCCCTCCTACTCACATCGTTGGGAATCCTGACGATTCACCTTGCCATTTTGGCAATCGTATATCCACATTGGCCCATTGTCATAAAAATACTAATATGCTCCTATATTTTCTGCGTCTCGTGTGCGCTGTCCAGTGTCTCCCCAGTGTATATCCTCGAGAGCTTCCCAAGCAATCTAAGTGCCACTGGATTCGGCGTCGTCAGTTTTCTTTCAGAAGCTGTATCCATTCTAATTTTAGTAGCCATGAATATAGCAACAAAGGACGTCACCATTAAGAGCACCTTTTGGGTTTTTACCGGAACTGGAGCTGCACTGGTTGTGTTGTCATCCTTGGTCGTACTTGAAACAAAAAAGGAGGAGTGACCTCATGTATTTAATTATTTGTAATGTAAGGAAAAAAAAATTGTATTAATGTTTTATTTATTTTTTGTTTTTTATGTACTATTTGTGAGTGTTTTATTTATTTTTTGTTTTTTATGTACTATTTGTGAGTGTTTTATTCAAATAATAATATAATTTTTAACTTTTTAAAGTAAATTAGTTTTTAGTTTCTATTTTTAGTTTTTAGTTTTTTTTTTTTACAAGTTACAAATACATACATTTTGGTTTCTCAGCCAGTCACATCTCATTCACAATTAGTATAAAGTAACTAGTAAGGGTCACGGCAATTGCTGCCCTTTGAATGAGAATTTAAGATAACATTTTTTTTTTGAAGTAGTATCAAACCATGTATTTAAATATAGAATAGTTACTTAACACATAACTATTTATATAGTATGATAATTTCTTAAGAGAAAATATTTGGTATCAAATGATACCATGTTAGCGGTATTAAAATTCAATAAGTGTGAGACATGTTAGCCAAAAATAACTAACCTACTAACAATTGAAAGACGTGTTAGTGGGTAGTTATTAAAGTTTCTAGAATATTTCATTGAAGTTTCTATTAGATAAAATTATAAATCTAGAAGATTTAAACCACTAATAAATTAGTATTCTCTAGGTAACAAATAGAATACCATACATTACAATATTTACTTTCTAAGTATGACTAATACATAAAACTCAAAATATACGAAGAAATTTTTTGAGATATTAAAATTTAGTGAGACATTTTAGATATTACACAATGAAATATTCTAGGAATCATAAAATTTTGTTAGGGTTTATCTAAGAGAGTAACAACAGGGACTATGTACTTGTCTACAAGATATAAAGGAGGAAATTATTCAATTTTAAAGTTGAGGGATGAAACTACCTCAAACATAAAGGGGGAAATTACTTTTTTCCATTATTCTTTTTTGTTGGTAAAACTATGTGTTTTTTACTTTAAACAATGTTTTAAAAAAAAGTTAGCCTAAGAAAATTGTCCGTAAAATTATGAATTTTGGCTCAGCAAATTGGCTAAATCAAAAACTATGTGTGCATTTACTTAAATGGTGCTTAAAGAAAAAAAAAAAAAAATCAACCCAAGAAAACTGAATGTGAAACAGTGAATTTTGGCCCAACAAAAATTGACTAGTAAAAAAATAAATTTTTTTTGAGTAAATAGTAGTACTTATTAGAACACACATGAAAATAGTAATATTAGTGTTTTAAACTGGCTTTATAATACATTATTTAACCAGAGTACAACTACAAAAAAGGCCTAACCTTTGTAGTTGTAGACTGGGTTATAAACAGCGAACACTAGACACATACAACCAATAGCACAACATTTTCATAATACCTTTATAACTTTGTTATATTTTACTTTGACTTGTAAAGAATTGACATTTCAACAGTTGTGAAAATATTATGACAACAATAAGATATCTTTAACATTTTTACAAAAGAAATGTTATGTTCACAACATTTTCGTTACAAATCATAAGTAGTAGGTTGTTACGGGTTGTTATTGGTGGACAAAAAAATAATTTCATTGGTAGGTTTAAATTAGAATAACAATTTACCACTTAAGATTTGTTATGAAAATGTTGTGAAAAATGTTGTGGATGTAACACTTTTTTTTTTTCATAATTCATTTATTTTTAGTTGTGGTTAGTTCTAGTATGATTTTTTATTATTTTATTTTGACATAGAAGGAATTAACACATTAACAATTATGAAAATATTGTGACAATTTATTGCGGAAATCACATTTTCGTCTCTACATTTTCAGGCGGTTCTCACTTTAGTCCCTAAATTTTATTTTTACCGCTTTTAGTCCCTATCCTGAAAAACGCTTCCCCTTTTGGTCCTTGCCGTTATATTAGAGACGGAAAATGCACACGTGGCAAACGGCAGAGTTAAAAAAAATATTAAAAATATTTTATTTTATTTTAAAATAAAATAAAATTTTAGTTATCAATAATTTTAAAATAAAAATATTAAAAATTTTAGTTAAAAATAATTGTTCTTCATGTTCTTCCCCCAAGAACATGGTTGCCCAAAAAATAAGAAATTCAAGATTTTCTTCTCTTTTATTTCATTTTCTTAGCATCCAAGCAAGCAAAAACATATATAAAACCATGATCAAAATCAGATACTCTAACACAATCAACTGACAAAACCCAAACGAAATCTGTCTCTAAGTTTCAAAGAAAATGGCCTCTAGAAGTCGTCGGAGACGAAATACAAAAACCAAACCAAAGCAAAACCAAACCAATCCCTTCTCTCACAAACCCTAACCGCCGCCGCCATCGATCTCTTCTCTCTCCTCAAACTCGGATCTTCGATACCCAACACTCATAAGCTTCAATCTCAGCTAAGTTTTCTGTGTTTTGTGGGTTTTGATCTTTGTGGGTTATTGGGTCTCAATTTGTGGGTGTAGATATTTGGGTGTATGATTGTGGGTGTTGATCTGTGGTTATGGGTGTCACTTTGTAGTGTGGACGTCGATCTACCGATGCACCGCATCGAACCGAGTCCAAGAACCTCACCACTGGAGGCCAGAGAATCGACCTCCGGCGGTGATGAGCGGAGCTGACGAAGGGAGAACCGACTCATAAAAAATCTCTTTGGATTTTGGTGATGCAACTCTGTGATTCAACGTTAAGATTCACCTTCTTGTAATGAAAGATGCGAAAACAGACACCCAATGTCTAGTCCTCACCGATGTCTGGCTCAATGTCCTCATTTCGCTAACTCTAGGTTGATAATAATATGTGGGACTACTTAAGTGATTTGGGTTTTGTTAGTTGATTGTGTTAGAGTATCTGAGTTTGATCATGGTTTTGTATATGTTTTTGCTTGTTTGGATGCTAAGAAAATGAAATAAAAGAGAAGAAAATCATGAATTTCTTATTTTTTGGGCAACCATGTTCTTGGGGGAAGAACATGAAGAACAATTATTTTTAACTAAAATTTTTAATATTTTTATTTTAAAATTATTGATAACTAAAATTTTATTTTATTTTAAAATAAAATAAAATTTTTTTAATTTTTTTTAATTCTACCATTTGCCACGTGTGCATTTTCCGTCTCTAATGTAACGGCAGAGATCAAAATGGGAAGCGTTTTTCAGGATAGGGACTAAAAGCGGTAAAAATAAAATCTAGGGACCAAAGTGGGAATCACCTGAAAATGTAGGGACGAAAATGTGATTTCCGCCTTTATTGTATTAATATTTTATTATTATTATATAGTCAAGTTCAATGCAAGTACAGTACCGCACGTACCATAAAAAAAATTAAAAAAAAAAAGAAAGAAAGAAAGAGGAAGGCAAGTGTAAGTGTGAGTTTGTAAGACAAACCATTCAATGAGATACCTCTAAGTGTGCAACAGTCGAGAAAGTGGGAATTGAATAAACCAAAGAACTGTAGCGTAAGTGATGTAGCGCCATCCCAATTGGCTCTTTTTACATATAGATAAACAGATGATCTCTCCATCCCTCTCAAATTGCTCTCTTCCAAACCATGCACTGGATTTGTTTTGGTTTTGGTTGGGATTGCTTAGGGGTTTCAAGTTAAAGTGAGTTTTGTGAAGGATGTGCAAAAGCAAGAGTCTATATGGGAAAGACCAATGTTATGAATACCGTCTCGGAATCCGTTTTGGTTTGTCCAATGGAACATAATATTTTGATACCAGTTTATTTTGGTGTACCATTTCAAGGTGTTTCGACATTCCTTAGAAAAGTATATATATTCTTATACAACATAAAATTATCAATTCAAAAAAGTGTTACTAAATATCAAATATTACAAAGCATTTAATATTAATCCTTAACATCAATATCACATCCAAGATTTATAACAAGTCATTACTTACACAATAGTAATTAAGAAAATAATCCTATAAAAAAATTAAATAAAATAATACCTCTACCGATTGCTATTAATATAGTGATTTAAAAAGAAAATCTTAATAATGGGGTTTAGATTTTTTTTTTTTTTTTTTTTTTTTTTTTTTTTTTTTTTTTTTTTATAAAAAAATTCATATTTGAGTTATTATGTAAATAAATGAATTTTTTTAAAGCAAAATTTTGTAAATAAATGAATATTTTGGGAATTTGGGGAATTTCTAGAAGCTCCATTCCCACCTACTCCCATGTGCATCGAGCAATTTTCCCTTAATAGCTAATATCACTTTTCAAAGCTCTATTTGTAATTTACAAGTCTCATAAATGAAACTCTCTCACTCTTGAAGTTCTAGAGAATAGAGACAACTCAGACAGATTGAGATCCCGTGCAATACCAAGGGTATTACACGGGGTGCAATAGATTAAATCTCATCCGTTTATTCAATCCAATGCCTCTTCATATATTGGACTTCGCAAGGAGGTGAGTTCTCTCTTTTGTATACATCAAATCGAAATAAAAATTACTTATGAAAAATAGACACTCCATTGCCCATTGGGTAAGAGGAGAGCAGGGTCTACTAGTGCTATACATTTCATTGATGGGATAATTACTCAGGGTTTTTTTTTTGGGGGTAGTCTTTTGCTGCCACGTTAATGTTGCACATTTTCAAATGGAGAATATGTGAAATCTAGTCTAGCAGAATTAAAGAAATGGATAATCAGTGCTACAGGGGAGATAGCTAAAATCCCTATTTTACAAGTTTGATGTTATAGACTATAGTGGTCAAATCCTATGCTTCTAGGTTCCTAATGTTTTTAGCTTGTAGTGTGCAAGAACTTCTTTATATGAGCTAATTTAGACAAGCTGTTGGATTTCTGGTATTAACATTATTGCATTTCTAAAGCTAGTTTTTGGGTGGGCATTGAAGATGTTTGTTGAAATGTTTCATAGAGTTTTTAGTTTATCTCTTTGTATTCTGCCTTCTTCTTTTTTTTTCTTTTTTTTTTTTGTGGATTTTTATGTTAATGTGATGCTAAAATTGTGATGTTGTGTATGGAAATTGGATTTTCAAGGTAGTGTGTTATCATTTAGAACTTATCTCAGGCAGACAGTAGACAAATTATTCTCATAAAAGCTATGATTATGTATTCAAAATAGCATAAAAATGAAAAACCATTTATTTGTTAACTACATTAAGTGGTCTGCTGGTTGCCCTAAGCTTTTTTAGCAAATATCTAAGGTGAGTCTTTACTTTAGTCCTTTATGCTTTTAGATGGGAGCAGACATTGAAAACTTTTAGTGCTCTTGGTTGGTAGTAAACTAATAGCATTGGAATAGCCAAAATTTACTAGAAATAATAACAAAATATGATTTGTTTCACAGTAATTTTATCTTGGTAGTAATTGTTCTCTCATGTGGTATTCTCACATTCCTACAATAGGGATTGTGGATTTTTTTTTTTTTTTTTTCCACACAATCAATAGCAGATTTTCCACCTGAGGTTGCACACTTGAGCTTATGAATAGTGCAATGGTTTTAACTCTCTCCCTTTCCTTTTTCTTGTTTTGTATTTAACTTCAAGATGCATTCTATTTGTTGTTGACAGATTTCCAATAATAATTTGTTTTTTAAGATGCTCCAAATAGAAAGATATTCTACTTTTCTTATGCTTATTGTTATTATTTGTTTGGTAGATACTTGTCAATGATTGGTTGAAAAAAAGTAATGATATATTTCATAAATCTACAATGATGTTAAATGTTATCATTGAGAAAGTGTTTTATATATTGTGTTTAACTTAGCTATAATTATATTTGTAGGGTAGATTGAAAATTGCAAGCTTCAGATGAAATGTACATATATGGTCAAAAAGCAAGACATGAAATACCTTCAGTTGGGTGCTTTGAAAACAGATATTGCTGAGTAATGTATACTATATAGTAACTTTGGAGAATGTTATTGATGACTTAAAGAATTTTTATGTTAGGCCTCTTTTCAATCCATGTTGGTGATTTAGGTAACGTTAATGCAAAATGTGATTTCATTTGTTATTATACGGGAAATTAATTGCGGTCTCATGTATATCTTCGATTCACACTTATGGAGTAGCTGATATTTCCATTAAGGACAACCAAGTAATCTATTTATGCCAATTATAGACTTATAGTATCATGCATTGGCTGCCAAATCTATACTAAACTTCTCTTTTCTCTTCTTTTTGTTGCATTTTAATTTGAGGCACAAATTAGATGTCACACAATACATTGGGAGGGCAGTTAGTATCAAACTCTGTATAACAAATCTTCAATAAAATGGGATTAATTTTATTTATTGTAAGCTGTTTTTAAGTTTTTATTACCTTTTACAATTCCTTGGTGTCACTATGGGTGTTATTACTTGTTAGTTTACTTAAACTATTGGCCTTAATATCTTAATTTTTTCTCACAAACTTTTTTTTTCCTGTAGATACCGTTCATTGGATCTCATTCCATACTGGGGAGGGTAGTTGTTGTGAATGCTAATCCTGATGATTTGGAAGCATGAACATCCATTGGTTTAAAGCTGACTATTGTTTTTTGCTCGGTGAGGTGCACTTGGTGAGGTGTGCGTGCAAAAAAAGACTCCTTAAAACAATTTGGAAACCAACTTTGGCATATCAACTCTTGAATAAGCGGAGTGTTTCGGAAAATTTGATTTGTATAAGAGGCTTTCTCTCTTGGGCCTGCAGACTGCAGTTAATAAAATTAGAGAAGTGCTGTGGTTTGATTCTTACTAACAAGAAAAAAAATTTAGCCTTTGCTGGCCATCTTGTATTTATCACCATATACAGCTTTGTCAACAATAATGAGAACATCTTGTATTTATAACCACATATCTTGAGTAAAGTGGAAAAAGAAAATAGTATGAAATGGACTAGTTTTGGCTAGCTGGTGTTGTGTTTTTGCCTTTTGTTGTTGCTACCGATAGCTAAGCAATTTGTTGCATCTTCATGTTGTAGTTGATTTTGTGCTGCTAAGCTGATTTTGTGTTGACGAATATATGTAATGTATACAATTTTGTTTTTGTTATAAGCTTTCTTAATGCAATTCAAATTTTTATCTAGACTAAATGGAATTGTTTTTTGTGCATGAATTTGCTTGGAGCAACCGAGCAAGTACTAATATTGATGATGGCTCAAAAACACAAATTACATCAAAGTGTTTTTGTCACTCTTATTCTTTTAAAAACAAGGAATACATATCAAGAGTCTTCAAAGGTTGCTTGGCCAATTTTACAATCAAAATTTAATTCAAGAGAGTAGACAAGAAATGAAATTGTTCTAAAAATGAACAAAAGTTTATTAGAATGTACACTTTGTCCACAAGGCCATATAACAATAGTTTTGTTGAAATATACACCTTGTTAACAAGAATCATCATATATTCATAATGCATAATTCCCACAAAAGAAAAAGAAGAAGAAGAAGGTCTTGTAAGCTTCAAGATCAAGTTCTTTGACAACCTTAAATGGCATGACCTACTCATTAAGTTATAGTTGGTGCGCCTCCTGCTTCTTGACTATACATTACAAATGAAATTATAAGCTTATAACTAAGCCACACATCACATGATAAACTTAAGCAAAGTAAACCTTTTAAATGGCATGACCTGCTCATTAAGTTATAGTTGGTGCGCCTCTTGCTTCTTGACTGTACATTACAAATGAAATTATAAGTTTATAACTAAGCCACATATCACATGCATAAACTTAAGCAAAGTAAACCTTTTAAATTTAAAGAAGCCTATATAACCTCTTTGGCACTTAGTGTTCCAATCTAAAAGCATTATTTATTTATTTTTAACTTTTACATATGATGATGCCAAAAATCGTCAGTAAGTCACACCGTACTCACGTGCTCGAGACAATACCTGTGAAACAAAAATGAAGAAAACCCTAGGAGAGTACCGGTGTGGTACCGGCCAAATACCTTCTGAAGGTTAAGTTAGAGAACTCTTCACAACTCTAGAGTGCCAGAGCTGGGGTAAATTATGCGTACCTTGGTTTGTGAGGGTTTTGGGGTTTTTATAGTAGCATAGGGTTGACACTAGTTCCTTGGCTAAGAAGATGTTTCCTTGTGGGATAGAACCTCCTTAATTCGCATATCTTGCGGAATCCTTTCCTTGTAGGAGTCTTCTTGATTAGGGTTAAGCATGGGGCACAAGATATTTCCTTATATACTTATGCGTATAGATCAAGTAAAATCATGCTGAACCCGTCAGCTTCATCCCGTCAACTTCTCCTTCCATCAATGCCTTCTGGTCGTCTCTATTCATACATTGACGACCTTCAAGCATACCATTAGTCTCGAGATGGATTGTCAATTTTTTGGAGCCGCTTATGGGCATGTAAGCAAAGTCGTCAGCTACTACAGGTTTGTCAGCTTTACTTCAAGAATTCTACTTATCAACATACATTTAACATATCTTGGAATTACAACTTCCCCCAGCCCTCCATATGTTCTGCTAGCATTAATATTTCCAGCCCTCCATAGCCCCTTTTACTTCCACCCATGTACTCAAAATGGAATTTCAACAAGCATGTTGTTCATGTGTATATACAAGAATCTAGGGAAACAAAAATCACAATGTGGCCAACAACTTTATTTTAATCATTGGATAATCCTTTAACACATACCAAAATTTTGATTTCCATCTCTTTGTGGGCGCATTTCCACAAATTATCTAGAAACTCTTTGACCTATTCTACTCCATGTTCAAGAGAAAAAAATGGCCATATATGTAGCAATAAGCTAACTGAAAGAAGATCTTATTTCATTTCCTAGGCTATGCAGTCATGAAAAGTCTAAAATCCAAAGCATTGATTCTTTTCTCTAATTCCTTTCCCCTTGTACAATATAAAGATGAAACACCAATAACAGAAAAAATTCTTAAGAAAACAAAGGAAACAATAACAAGAAAGAGGTATTAGTGAAATGTTCTTGTTGCTCTCACTTTTGCACAATACAGAAAAAATAGATAAAATCTCAAACACATGAACATTGAATAATTTTTATGAGCTATTGAATCCTTGAGAGGTAAAAGAGTGTCTAACATTTGACCATGCATAAGGTGGTAGTCATCTTTAAATTTTCTTTGCAACTAATGGAAACCCAAATACAAGAATGTAAAGACAACATATTTGTGCAAGTGACCATTACCAACAAAAAAAATACTAGCTAATAAAAGGGGAATTCTGACAGAAAAACACCAATAAAAGATAAAAGAACTCTATAAAAAAGAAAATAAACAAGTATGCACATATCCAGCAAGTATGCACAAATGAAGTCACATTATTAGAAGAGTAAATCTCATCCCTTTTACCCAAAATTGGTGAGCAAACAAGAAGAAAAAAAACCCACATACCAAAACAACAGAAATTGACAAAAACCCCAATTATTTTTATCATCAGTGAGCTTAACATTACTTCAAAGTTTCTATCAAACATTTTCACAAACATCTTTTGTGTATTTCTAAAATCAACATTAAGATAGAATAAAACATTGAGTTACTGCCAAACCCAAATGATGAAAATGAATTATTGTTATACTTCTACCAGTGGTGGTATATATGGTGAGAAGCATCACCAGAAATGGTGGTGTTACAGTGCAAACAGAAGCTTGGCCACGGCTGGACTTGGGAGAGCAAAAAAATAGAGACCTAAAGAGAGGAGAAGGTTAGGCCAGCAAGCACCACCGGTGGTGGTCATGTGAGCCTTGGAGGCTTCTAGTTATAGCCATGGTCATTGAGAATCAACGCTGGTTTCCCACGTATAGCAAGGTTTGGTGGAAGAGAGAAATTTTTTGAAATTTGGTGAATCTGAAAGAGAAAGGGAAGTGAAAGGGTGAGAAAGTGGGTTTTTTTTTTTTTTTTGAAAATAACACTAAAACTCAAACTATTTTGTTAATTAGCTCACTTTTGAAACTATTTAGGAAACTAACATCTAGAGTGCAATAAACTCGATTTTGGAGTGCTAAAATTGAGTCCATAGAACTCGATTTCATTTAATTTAATTTGAAATTGAGCCTTACAGACTCGATTTCACAATCTTGCCTTCTAAACTCCGTCTCTTCCTCACTCAAGAATCTCCCTTACTCAAATCACTCCCTCAATCAGATCACTCAACAAGCCTAATGAAACCCAAAAGTCTAGAGAGAGAAACATCAAGAAACCCACCTAAAGAAACATCATACCCCATCGCCATCGCCTGCCTTTGCCACCTGGGTTCAATCGTTGCCGCCTTCACTGTCACCTCTGGTGTGTTTTTTTTTTTTTTTTTTTGTTTGTCTTTGTGGTTTGGGTTTTCTGTTCTTTATGGGTGTATTCATTGGTTTGGGTTTCTGTCTTCGTTGATTTGGGTTTTCCTCATGGGTTTTGGGTTTCTTCATGCGTTGAGTTTCTGGGTGTGAGTTTCTGTTCTTCATGGATAAGAAATTGAGCCTTACAGACTCGATTTCAATTTAAATGAAATCTGCAAACTCGATTTATGCCACGATCCTCAAGTTGAGTCTTTCACACTCGAAATGTTAGTTTCCTAAATTGTTTTGAAAATATGTGAAATAAAAAATTGTTTGAAAATTAATGTTATTTTGAAAAAAAAAATCCAAGAAAGCGGAATAAAAAATTAGTGAGACACAGATCGATGACGTGCCAACTCTTTACAACTGCTGGTTTAAATCAGAAGCTGATATTAGAACTATTGCACCCCGTGCAATACCTCACGGGATCTCAATCGAACTCAAACAAGCCTTGAAGAAGAGATTTCAAATGGTAAGCAAATTAACTTCCACTTCGTCCACTATACTGCCAAAGCTTGGATTTCTGCTTTCTTCTTCTTCTTCTTCGTCCACCGTATTGCCAAAGCTTGCATGCCGGTATGAAATATTTTGGCCATTCTGGCTGGAATAGAATGGAATCAATAACAATGGTCTTGCGAAAGACAGCACGAAGTTGCGACTGAGAAGATATATTCTATGTGCTCTGACCTTGGTTGATTTTTCCTTAAGGTATATGAAACTTTAGGGGTAATTACACTAAACCCATCTGTGGTTTGGTCCGAAATCACTTTGCCTACCCGTGGTTTAAAAAGTGTCACTTTATCCACCTGAGGTATGTTCCGTTTTTTTTTCATAACCCACCTCTGTTAAAATTAAGGGTAAATAGGTATTTTTGCTCAAATTTTATGTCTCTTTCCTCCCAAAAAAAAAAAATAGCACGAAAATGCAAGAGAAAGAAGATCAAAAAGTGGTATTTGTCTCTCTCTCCATTCACACAAATCTTGAACATGAAGAACATACCAAAAAAAAAAAAAAAAAAAAAACCCAGATCAACCTACACAAGAGAATGGACAACCAAACACCCTTTGCTATGCAATTGATGAGAATGAAAACCAACAACAACATGGTTTCATGAATAGTATGGACAATGAGAATGAAAACCAAACACCCTTTGTTGTGCAATTGATGACTGTGATGGATTTGTTGGACACCAATCTAGAAGGGAAAGCCAAGCTGTACAAAGATGTTGCATTGAGCAATATCTTCATGATGAACAATGGACACTATATCTTGCAGAAGATCAAAGGGTTAGCAAAGATCTACTCGGTGATGGGTGACACGTGGTGCCGAAAGCGATTGCCGGATCTGAGGCAGTACCACAAGAATTACCAGAGAGAGACGTGGAATAAGCTACTAGGTTGTCTAAACCACGAGGGTTTGAACCCTGTCCATGGGAAAGTGGCGAAGCCGGTTCTCAAAGAGAGGTTCAATAGTTTCAACCAGATGTTCGATGAGATACACAGGACGCAGAGCTCGTGGGTGGTGAGTGGCAAGCAGCTTCAGTCGAAGCTTCGGGTTTCGATATCGGCGGTGGTGATACCAGCGTACAGGTCGTTCTTAGGGAGGTTCTCGCAGTTCTTGGACGCAGGGAGACTTAGGAAAGAATTCTCGATACCATTAAGAAAGAAAAACACTGTAATACCTGAGAAGCATTAAGATTCTCTCCAACGGCATAAACACTCTATTACCATAAAGACTTAGGAAAGGGTAAATGTTAACTATGAAAGGTGCATTATTCTTGCTTAGAAACTGGACAATCTGAGTCATTAAGTCAGTGATCTTGTGTAGGTTGATCTGGGTTTTTTTTTTTTTTTTTTTTTTTTTTGGGTATTTTCTTCATGTTCAAGATTTGTGTGAATGTAGAGAGAGACAAATACCACTTTTTGATCTTCTTTCTCTTACATTTTTGTGTTATTTTTTGTTTTGGGAGGAGAGAGACATAAAATTTAAGAAAAAAAATACCTATTTACCCTTAATTTTAACAGAGGTGAGTTACGGAAAACAAACGGAACATACCTCAGGTGGGCAAAGTGACACTTTTTAAACCACGAGTAGGCAAAGTGATTTTGGAACAAACTACAGGTGGGTTTAGTGTAATTACCCCGAAACTTTATCATCTAATTTCAATTGGTTATTTGCTTTTTTGCTTCTTATTATGTTGAGGTAATGGTCTAATTAAAATGGTGTTTTAGCCTTTTTGCATTTCTAGCTCAATATGTATGTACTTGTCAAATTCAGTGCCTATGGGATTTCATTATTGAATTTGTAACTTGAAGTCATAGAGGGGGAAAGTGGACAGCTTGGATTCATTTGGGTTGCTTTTGGATTTGAGGATTTGAAATTAAGGGAATTTGAAGAACAAATGCTAGTATAAATTGTTTGATATAAATTTACAACACATTATGATGTAATCTTAGGAGATTTTTCTGAAAGAAAAACATGTGATATTAAATAGATTTGAAATGACATCCTACACCTAGTTATTATTTGAAATCTACATATAAACAAAGCTCAAATCCCTCCATAAATTTAATCAATAGAAAAAATTATTTTTTTGATAGGTATTAGTAGTAAAAATTCTATCATTTCATATTATAATCAAGTCATTTAAACTAAAGATTGAAATCCAAATCCTTCTCTTTCATTTTCTTAATCCAAAAAAAACCATTGGTTTATGGTATTTTTTATGTTTTTTCTTAAGATTATGAGCATTTCCATCTCTATTTATTATCCAATTAGGATTTTGGTTTGTGGTTGCTATTATGTTAAGAGTTTTGGAGAATTTTACAGATAATTGATGAGTTTGGATTTATATGTTATTTTCTGGGCTTTACTTATATATATTGGATATGTGGTTCAAATCAGATTGCTCAAATTATTGGGAAGCCTGACTTGGCCCCTGCAGCATGGGTGAAAGGGCCTGACTTCACCTCACTTCACTTCACATTACTTCACTTCACCTCTCGCAAGTGGGAACCAAAGTTCCTATTTATATAAGCTGGAGGTCGGTGAAGTAACCGACATTGAAGCTTCTAGCTTCATCTAATTTCTGCCAGTAGAATTTTAGTAGTTCTAAGAGCATCCGTAGCAGATGGTGTATAAATTATGCCATTTTACAACATCAAATGCTTACTTTATTATTTTACCACATCATTTTACAACATCTCATTTATCAGATGTTTTATAATTTAACTCTATACATTAAAATAATATTTACTATACATTAAAATAATATATTATTCCTTTCCCCATTACCATCAACAACAGCAACAACAACATCAACAACCCACATGGCAGATCAACCGCCACAGCCCACAACCACCGGCCACCCCACACCACCTTATAAAAAAAAAAAAAAAAAAAAAAAAAAAAAAAAAAAACCACAACCAGAAAAATTGTTGCGGCCACAACCACCAGAAAAACAACAGAACCCACAACCCACCCACCCACAACACCAGAAAAACACCAGAAAAATTGTTGCGGCCACAACCCATTCACCGATTTACTGATTTCGCACCACCGATTTCGCCGATTCGGAACCCATTCACCGATTTCGCACCACCGATTCACCGATTTCGCACCACCGATTCACCGATTCGGAACCCATTCACCGATTTCGCACCACCGATTTCACATAACAGAACCCACCACCACCGATTCGCCCATCACTAGCCGACCCACCCACCATCTCAACCCACCCACTGCCGAACCGGGTATCAAATCACTGCAAAAAAAAAAAAAAAACCACAGCAACAGAGATCGGAGTGAAAGAAGAAAAGGGTGAGAATAAAAAACTAGGATGATGTCTAAGAGAAAGAGAGAAAAACAAAGAGATTGAGAAGAAAAAATGAGTGAAAGAAGAAAATAATGGAGAGGCAGAGGCGTGAGCGTGATGTTTGAGTCTGAGGAAGAAAAGTGAAGAGAAAGGAGAGAGAAAAAGAATAAAAAAAGAATAAAACTTATACCACACCATTCCGTACCGTTGCAAATTTGCAACGGTACTGTTCACATGTTGTAAAAATAATGGGATTTAGCATATCTGATATTTGGTATTTTTTGAGTTTGGTGTGGTAAATGTGCCAAATATTTGGCATTTGGCACATTTACCACACCTACTGTGGGTGCTCTAAGCCTTATTTTATTATTATTTTAATTACTAGCTCATGACAGCTTCTAGACTATTACAAAAATTTGTGGCTGAGTTTTACTTCTACATAAAAGTTTCTAGAGACATCTCATGGAGAAATCTGGTAAGAGCATCATAGAGAAATTTCCTAAATGCAAGAGAATTTTATAGAGAAAAAGAGAGGCGGTGCTTGACTTTTAACACTCCCCCACGAGACTGATTCTCTCTCAATTTCTCCATGGTGGTTATACCAAGTTGCTTTCTAAATTTTGCAAACTTTGTTGCATAAAGTCCTTTAGTGAATAAGTCTGCAACTTGGTCCTCTATCTTAGTGTGGCACATTTTTATCTCTCCTTGTAGTACCTTTTCTCTCACAAAGTGATAGTGTACCTTCACATGCTTGGTCCTTGCATGGAACTGTAGATTCTTGGCCAAGTGTATTGCTGATTGATTATAACAGTGTAGTGGTACCGCATAATCAATTGTTTGATGTAAATTTCTCATAAGCTGCATCAACCACGTACTTTCTTGAGCTGTCGCTGCCGCTGCTGCTCTATATTCTACTTTAGTGGTTGATAGGGACACCGTCAGCCGTCTCTTGCTACTCCAAGATACTACAGCTGTGCTTAAGCTAAGCACATATCCAGTAATTGAATGACGTGTGTCGTGATCTCAAGCATAGTCAGCATCACAATACCCAACAAGCTTGCAAATTTCACCTTTCTTGTATAGGAGACCATAGTCAGTCATCCCTTTTACATAACTTAATATGTGGTGAGCTGCTTCCAAGCGAGGCTTCCTTGGATTTTGCATGTATTGACTCGCCACTCCAACTGAATATGAAATATTTTATCGCGTCAGTGTTAGGTAGATTAAACTACCTACTAATTGTTGATACATGGTCAGGTCTTCTAGTTTTTTTCCTTCTTGTGCATAGAGCTTAGGACCTCCACAGGCGTAGAGATTGGTTTGCAATTGAGCATCCCAAACTTTTGAAGTAATTCCTTCGCATACTTGTGCTGACACAAGAATAAGCCATCCTTAACTCGATCAACTTCAAGTCCAAGAAAGTGCTTAAGCTCCCTAAGCTCCTTCATTTGGAAGTGGACTGCTAAATTTTCTCTCGTTCGATGAATTTCATCTTCGTCGTCTCCATTGATGATCAAATCATCAACATATACAAGCACAATTGCTAATTTGATTCTTTGTAATTTAACAAACAAACTTGAATCTGCTAGAGCCACTAAATAAGCACTTTGAATTAGGAATTCTGCAATCTTATCGTACCATGCCCTTGGTGCTTGTTTTAACCCATAAAGTGCTATTCATAACTTGTAGATATAGTCTGGCTGGGCTTTTCTCTCGAATCCCTTTGGCTGCTCCATGTAAATTTCTCGATCCAATTCTCCATGCAGGAAAGCATTTTTTACATCCATTTGCCATATCTTCCAAAATTTACTTGCTGCAAGTGCTATTATGACACATACGGTGGTGATCTTTCCATTGTACTAAACGTTTCATCATAGTCTAGCCCATATTATTGAGAGAATCCTTGAGCTACCAGGCAATCCTTGTATCTTCCTACCGATCCATCTATGCAGGTCTTAACTTTATACACCCATTTACAGGAAATGGGTTTCACATCCTTGGGCTTTGGCACAAGATCCCAAGTTTGATTCTTCTTTAATTCTTGAATTTCTTCTTTCATTGCTTTTCTCCATTCTTCTCTTTGAGATGCTTCTTCATATGTTGATGGCTCTTGTATGTTGTCATCTTCTATAACTGCTGCATTTGCATACTCGGGATTGGGTTTCCATTCTTCAAAATACTGTAACTCGTCAGTTATTGTGAACTGATATTTCCCAAACTGCTCCTTCATGCTCTTAGGCATTTTCTCTTTGATTTCCTTTGAGACTGGTAGCATTGCTTCCTCTTCTTCGACTTCTTCAACTGGCTCTATCACAGCCGAACTCGATTCAATAGCCCATTCTTCTTCGATATCATCTTTTAGGTTGCTCGATGTCGTTGTATTTCCTTGAGCTGTTCTCCACTTGAATCGATAGTCTCGAGCAAAGTGGCCCATTTTCCACACTTGAAACACTTGATATTACGATTTTTGGGACCCGTGAATCATTGTTCATTATTTTTGAGACTTCCTTGAGCTCCTTGATCTTGAGAGCTCTCTTCATCTTCTCTATCTTCACTATTTCTATTCTTAGAACTTGCATTAAATCTTCTCTTGGGTCGGTCTTTATATTGACTGCTAAAGAGTGCCTCCTCTTCACTCTTTATTGGGACGCTAGCCATTTGCTTGACCAATGCTTTTTGGTCAGCTAGCAAATTTTCTAATTCTACTAGTTATGGTTGGACAGGCCAACCTTGAATGGCAACTACAAAACTTCTATATTCGGGTCTCAAGCCATGAACAATAATCCTTCTCATTCTTGAATCAGAAATATATGATGTAGGATCTAATTCAAAGATTTCGTGACTTTGGGTGCAAAGGAAAGTACATCTTGGCTGAGTGGATCGTGGCAGAGAAAAGTGGAGTCGTCACCTAAATAGGTCTAGGAACCATATTGAGCCTTTTGGGCCAATCACTTACATACATGGGTCCACGTACTAGATTATGGGTCTGCAGTTTGGGTATGGCTTGGGAAGGTGTTAGGCACCCAAGACCGCCCAGCTTGTGGGCCGGCCTCCATTATGTGTTGCTAGGCCATATTTAATTAAAGAGTTTATTAAGAGAGCCCTAATCCTTAACCTAAACATACATCATGCACTTAAAAAAAAACACACACAACATATTAAAGATCATAATATAAAAGGAAACAAATAAAACATAATCAAATCAAATTAATTAAACATGGCAAGTTGACAATTAAATAAAACATGCAAGGAAAAAAAAAATATTAAATAAACCAAACATGGCAAAAAGACACAAACAAACATGGAAAAATAATTAAACACAATAATTAACCTAAAACAGAGTCAAACATAATCAAATTACAAGTGAAAAATGATTAAAACAAATAAAAACAAGATTTTGCCCTAATTTGGGTTTGGGTTGTGTACACATACTCAACTATGCGTATGCATGGTTGAACCATGCGCACGCATACAAAGATGCCTACGCATCCTTTAGCACAGATTCAAAATATTACATTTTTACAGATTTAATCATTCAAAGATATAAACATAGAAATCAAATAAGCATGTTAGAACCCTAAAGACCAAACTAACATAAAGGAAACAAAACAAAGCATGAACATAAATAAATAACCACAAGCAAAGCAAATAAATATCCTAAACACATAAAATAAATAAACATGTTAAACTTTACATAAAACTAAAATAATATAACAAGAACAACTAAAACATATTATAAACAACCTAAAATCATATTAAAACATGGATAAAAAGATCATAACATCAATCAAATATGGTAAGAACACTTAAGATAACATCAAACAAAGAATCATGTGAATCCTATGTAGCAAAGTGAGAAATCATGGGAAAGAGATTCACCTTGCTTTAGAATCACAGATCTGAGATGTTTAACCGACCCCTAAGTACCTACAACACAAAGATTAGATTGAGGGAACAAAAATAATTAAAGAACACAACAATAGTTAGTAATCACAACTCAAGAACACAAGGTTTTGAAAAGGTTTTAGAAAACAATCTTGAAAGCAAACTTTTTGCATTAGAACTAACTAAAGAGATGTTTTAATTCTATATATAAAAAAAAAAACGTTCTAAGGTGCTGCCCTAGGGGTTTGAAAAGAGAAAAAAGGGTCTTAAAGAATATGGAGGCCAAAAAATCACTCTCTCGAGTTAGGGTTTTGATTGGAGACATAAGATGAGTATTTATAAGTTAAAATTAAGATTTTTAGGGTTTTTTAATGGTCTTTGGACGTTCCCAAGGGTCTAGGGGCTGACCCACATCAAAGAATGATGTTTTGGGCCCTTAAAAATGAAGTTTTGGAGCCCAGAAAATCAACTTACATACACAGTTCTCGACCATGTGTAAGGATGCTCCCTAGAAACCCTAATTTGACAACTCTAATGGCCCAACTTCAAACAACCATAACTCACTTAATATAAATCCAAATTAGACAAAATTTGTGTTCAAATTAAAGCCTAGGATGTCCACTTTCCAATGAAACAAACCTCACTAAAAATTCTTTGTGGATCAAAAGTTACAGTAAAAAAGTTCGGAAATGTAATTATTTAGAATCGTTTTCAATGTGATTTGAGCACTTTTGAGTTGTGATTACTTCTCAACTATTGTGAACTCTTTAATTACCCTTGGTTAACATATGTCAATCTCATCATTAGGGCTGTGGGCCAAAATTTATTAACGAGTACAAAATGCGGTGTCTACAATGACAAAGAGACTTTACCATGATGAAGTATTGCGTAATTGTCATATCTTGTTGTGCTATTGACATTAATTTGTTCTCAAGAAATTTTAGCCTCATACTAAACCTAAAAGCAAATCAACACTCATTTCAGGCAATATATATATATATATATATATATATATATTGATAGGCTAAGAAAGTATTGACCCCTTAGGTAAATTAACCAATTAATTAGCCAAGTTAATTATTTAGATTCAATTACATGCAATACGTGTGGTAACACAAAAAAATCACCAATTAAACAAAGTGTAGCGGAAATTAAATTTGACACGGGTGATTTGTTTACAAATGGGGAAAACAGCCGAGGCAAAACCCCACCGGGTGAATTTAAGGTCACCTCTCCCGAGAATCCACTATTATCAAAACAAGCGGTTACAAGTAAAGGAATCCCAGTAGCTAATACCAACCTACAATTGAACCCTTACCCCAATACACAATAGAACTTGTAATTTAGTAACAATCTCTCATTTCAATGCACGGCTCTAAGTACATGACTAACTAATTAATGCACAGATCCCAGTACGTAACTAACACACCAACTTGAGAAAGATGTTGGCTGCAAAGTTATTCAGTTCATCCAGACGATGAGTATAATTGGACATGTAAACAAGCGTGTAAAGATGTGTATAAAGCCAATAGGGGCACAAACAAGCATGGTAAGCGTATCATTGCACAGAGTAGAAAAGGGGAAGGTATGCACAAAGCAACTAGCATCATAGAGATGCATCCCAAGTGGTTACATCTAGACAAGGACTCATGGGCGTCAGATGTAACCATGCAACCACAAACCCGCTAAGGGTGTCAAATGTGGCAAAGTCTGGAACAAGAGAGGCCAACACAAGTGTAATACCCAAAAAAAAAAAAAAAAAAAAAAAAGATTTAAAAGGAGGGGTATTTAAGTAAATTTCTTGTGGGAGCAATTTTATAATTTATAATTATAAGGAAGTTTTTAGAAAATAAGGTTGAAACTCTAGCTATATATAAGCATATTAAGTTTTGAGAGAGAAGACTATCCAAATTACTCAAGTAGAGAAGGGTTGACTGCACAATTGAGGTAAGAGTCTAAGAATCTCTTTCTTATCAAATCTAAGTTTTATTTAGAATTAAAGTATTTTTTTATATAAGTATTTTGGTCAATAGTGAGACTATTTAAAAAATCGAATGAATATGATGATGTAAACAAAGAAGGAATTAGATCTATTTTCCCTGTGCCGGTGTTGCGTTAACTGTAAGTGCTGCACAGGTTTACCGAATTGAGTTTTGGTGAATAGCAAAAAGTCATGGTGTAGGTCGGTAGTGTGATAAATTACAAAGGTAAAATATATATGTCAAATAGTATTTTTCCGTAAAAGCATGTCAGGAGCTTGATTCTGGTTTGATATAGTGCTTTTCTTAGTTTTGTCCTCATGCCAAAAGAGAACTAGAGTCGGCGGCAGTGGCAGGAAAATATATATATATATATATATATATATATATATATATATATTTATATGTATATATGATAAATGGAATTATTACCTTGACAAAGCAACGCCAACACCTTTCCTTTATTGTTATTATTATTAACATTATATTTGTTTATTTGGTTGGTTGAGGCGTATGGGGGAAGTCAGTAGGTCTGACATAAGTGATAATATATATATATATATATATATATATATATATATATATATCAACTTACGAATAGAAGATTAGGTGATGTACTTTTGACCCTTTATGCCTATAGGTATGGTGTAACTATAGACTTGATCCCTCGGAACTATTAGAGCAACTGGATCAATTGATGCAAAATGTTTTTCATTTTACACATTTAAAATCTACTTTTTTTTTTTATTTTATACTCTTATTTTTACAAAACACCCACATCAGTTTATCTATTATACACATTTATTCAAATAAAATATTCATTTCTTTAACACTATCATCTCTCTCACAGACCTAACACAACCACACAGCCACCATCATCAAGCAACCACCATCATCAACCCATTCAACCTAGCCATATGAAATCCCAAAACAAATAATCAAACAAATAATAAAAAATGGATCAAAACCCAAAAGCCATAGATCCGATCAAAACCCAAAAGCCATAGATCCGAACGGGAAGAAGGTAACGGAGCTCCGGCTAGAACTCGCCGGATCCTGAGTCAAGGCCTTGGATCGCTAGATCTGATTACTGAGCCAAGGCCTTGGATCACCGGATCATGGTCCGCTAAGAACCACGATTTTCGACGAAGCGTGAATCACAGAAATCAACGAAAACTCCATCCCTGTCAAAATTCTATGATTTTGAAGCTTTATCTATAAATCTATACGAGTGTCATCAGATTGTTGGATCAGAGAGGTTGAGCAGAGTTGAGATGAGAGAAAGAGAGAGCTATGATAAAATGAGAAAGAAAGAGTTGAGATGAGAGTCAGAGGAAGGAGAGAGAAAAAAAAAATATTAAATACACATGTTATAGCAACTGTGCATATATGCACAGTTACTGTAGCAATTATGCATAACTTTTTCTATTTTGCAAAACTTTCCACAAGCTGATGTGGTTGCTCTTAGTGGCAGAAAATAAAGAGAACAAAAATATTGTAATTATGATTAGGAGGAATTTTGGTGTGAGATAGCAGTGGATAGTTATTGGATATTTTTAGTAGTCTCTCTATCTGGCTGGGTACTATTATATGTCTTTCTTAAATTATTTGATTATTGAGTAAAAATATTTGAAAATTGTTCTAGGTGTTATCTAAAGATTTTAGAGGAATTGTTAAGGAAAAGTTTCTTTTGGAATAGCTTTTGGAGGTAAGTAACCTTATTCTAATTGAGTTTTATTTTGCTTATATTAATGTATTTTTAACTACTGAAAATTGTTTATAATTGTTAGAATTTTTATTTCTATTGTATTACTGATTTCAAGTAAAGGGCTATTATAAATATATTTTAATACTGAGTATATGATTTTTATATACATGCTTGAATAAGATATATTTTTGTTAGAAACTATGATTTCATATATATGATTATGGACAATTTGACTATGAATTGATTCTGATACCCAGCCAATGGGGGTTATTCATTGGTATTTTGACACCCAAACCAATGGGGGTTATTCATTGGTACTCTGATACCCAGCCAATGGGGGTTATTCATTGGTGTTCTGATACCCAAATCAATGGGGGTTATTCATTGATACTCTGACACCCAGCCAATGGGGGTTATTCATTGGTACTCTGATGCCTAGTCACGAGGATATAGAGTGACCATAGTCATAAGATTGTTAAGAATATAAATTACGTTTGAATATTTGAACTATTTTGAGTCCTTAAAACTACATATTTGATTTTGGAAATGTTTGAGTATTTGAACTATTTTGAGTCATTAAAACTGGTTATGTATTTTTGGAACCTATTGTAAGTTATAGGTTTTGATATATGGAAAATTGACTACTTTCTAAACCATCTATGATATATTTGTAAGATTAAAGTATGTGATCTATTTGCAACTTATTATTTTAAGACTATGAAACTTCTTTATTTATTTTTGAAAACCCATAGTATATCATAACTTTTGAAGACTCATATTACATCATATTACTTTACAGATTTATTACTTGATAGAACTTATTAGGATTTTGGTTACTTATTGAGTTGTCAGCTCACCCCTTTTTCTCCTCCAGTTTCAGATTGTGAAGAATAGCAAGTTTTGGGAACTTTGATGTTGTGTTGTGAACAGGAAAAGAAGCTTAGTGACTTTGGGATTGGATGGTCTTCTAATAGTTTTATATTTATTGGCCAATTGGCATTATGTACATGAGGTTTGGATTTTGTTCCTATTAAATTATTGGAGATCTATTCATAAAGAAATAATTTTGAGGTATTTTGGATTTATTTGATTTAATTTTTGAGGATAAATTTTAGTTGCTAAGAAGGTCTTGCACACTCGTAGGGTGCTTACTTTATAAGCGTGCGGCAGTTGTCACGTGCCTATCTTTATAGTTAGGTTCGGGACGTGACAACAAGCATAAAGCATAGGAGCAAGCAAGCATAGACATGCAAAATGAGTGATCCAAACCTTTTGATATGGGCCAAGGTATATGGACAATGACAAAGACCATAGGGTCTAGATCGTGTCCTAACCAATAGGTCAAAACACAAGAAAGAAAGATAAAGCGACAAAAGGGCTACAATAGCACATGGCATGACAAACATAGCCTAGGTATAGGCACACAAACATGGCACGGAGCACACAAGCACACAGAAGAGGACATAAAGCAAGTAGAGCATAGATCCAAGCACACAAACATGTGAAAACATAGATCTAGACATATAAGCATGTGAAAACCTAAATCTGAGCACGCAAGCTTGTAAAAATGTAGATCTAGGCGTGGGCATGGCAACGCGTGTGTGAACATGTGAAAGCTAGCACACGAGCATGAAAGAATATGAATCCAAGCATATAAGCATGGACAGATGCAGATCTAAGCATAAAACGTGGCAAAAAGCATAACAAACACATGGATCTGAGCAAAGCATAACCATGTACATGATATCAAGCATGTGAGCACATAACCCTAACATCAACGCAAAGCAAAGAGAGGAACGGAACAAAGGAAACATGGCATAAAACCCTAAGCATGTATATTTGAACAAATAAGCATGTAGAAACATAGATCTAAGCACAAACATGGCATAAAGCATAACAAACACATGGATCTAACCTAGAAACCCACATAAAGCAAGCAATATGTCAAAGAAAGCAATAAATCATGTTATAAAAGCTATAAAAAAAAGGATAAATGCTAGAAAAAGATTTAGAAGGTTAAGGGTGTGGATAATAGCTAAAAAAAGCTACATCCACACTGCTAAACCCAAATCCCAAGCGTAGAACCAAGGAAAGGAAGATTGGGTTCAAAAGTAATACCTTGTGTTCTTGGTGAAGAGAAAAGAATCAAGAGACTTTTATGTATTTTTTTGGGTGTTTTTTGGTGTTTGGAAGAGAGAAAAACGTAGAGAGGAATTGAGCAGAGAGTAAATTCCAGAAAAATGTGTGTCCTCCAGGTTTGATAGGTGTCTGGGGCTATTTATAGACCCTGGCGTGTTTTTCAAGGCAGCGGCCATTCAAGGGCCTCCGGCCTCAAACCTCCTATGATCGGGCTGATCTTGACATTCTTGGATAGATCTTCATTTTCAGTTTCTAGAAAGGTATGGAACTCAAAAATCCAACGGTTGGATCAAAAGTTATGGCTCTGGGAAGTTAGCAGACGCGGTTTTCATAGTTTTCACGATATCTCAACCGTTTTAACTCCGATTTCGACCCATGAATAGTCGTTGGAACAATAATTTGATAATATTCACAATGACTTTGGTTTCAACCCGCTCTGACAGCCGGATCAAAATTAGGGTTTTTGGACCCACCCAAGATCAACATCGGGTCAAACTTGGTCAAAGTTGTTTTAAAATCTCCGAGAAGCTCGATTTTGTTGTAAAATTGTGAAAAAAATTGTTTTGTGAGAATTCGGACCATGTTTGACCTTTGGTTAAACCTAGGGCTGACCAGGGGCGTTTTGGTCATTTTAGCGAAAAAGGCACTTTGGATGCTCTGGTACCCGAACGGGTTGCGCCACGTCGTTCTAGATGTCCTCATGGACCTGTAGAGAGAAAATAATATTTTTGAATTTTCGAGGGTCTGGCACGCAAATCGAGGGCGAGCAAAATACGATATCAACAAAAACTTACTCACACGACCACGTGCAGCTCCAACTCCACGGACTCTTCTATCTAGATTTACTGAACACAAACACCTACGTTTGTGACTTTGAAATCCCACTCAAAGGTTTCATATCACCATCAGTAGTAGATCTTTATGTAGCAACTTGTTTTCACCAGTTCTTAATTGTAGATCTCGTTCCAATACATGCTTGTTGAGTTAGAAGGTTACAGAAACCTCACAAATCTCATAGGAGTAACTCACAAGACTTTCAGGAGCTTCTAAAACATATTTAGGGTTTTCCTTGTATACTAGTAGTGTTGGACTAAAACTTTAAACATTTTCATGGGCTTTGGGCCTAATTTAAAATTTGTAGATTACGACTTTCAATCGGTCAAACCTTTCTTTCAATTAGTTGAATTTCACAGAATCTAAACTCTTCTTTCTTTAGCTTGACGGTTCTTGAATCTTGACTTGAACAATCTTGAGCAATATCCAACACCTAATCGAGACATTTTTTGTTCTCGATTTGCCAACATACACCAATTAGAATCTAAACATTTAATCGTAAGTATTTAGAACCTAACAGAATCTGTTCCACCAGACTTATCCAGTTATCCCATTTGATTGTTGCTAATGTTCTTGTTCGTTGATTAATGTTATATTGGAATGGTTTGGTTTCTCAAACAACAAAAAAAAGAAAGTATCGAAGGTTTATTATTAAAATGATAACATAAAGAGCATTATCTATTTAACAAATGTTGCAAACGTTGTTAGCAAAACGATAACATAGAGGCATCCTTACGTTGTGATTGGCATTCAACAAGATTAATATGCTTGAGACTTGGATATTTGAACCAATTAAGTTTGGTTTTCAAAACCTGTAAGTGTATTGAAGTTATCGTGGATTTTGTTTCTCATTATGGTGCATTATATAACGAAACTTTGCTACAAAACTTTGCTTTTACCAAGTCGTCAAGGCGCATAACGAAAATTGTCTGATATGCATGTGTGCAATCACTTCTAAAACAAAACTATGGAATTAAAATATTCGAGGTAGGGTTGCCAAGCCCGGCTCCATTGTTGTTTGGTGGCGGGGGGAGGAAGGTAGTTAAGAACAATAAAAGAAGGAAACAAAAATAAACAAATAAAATAGAGAAAAATAGAGGTGGCAAAATTAGACACAACACGTGAACCCTACACGATACATTACGAAATTAGTAGGTTATGGGTTGAGACTTAATGGGTTCATGTCATATTCGGGTTGACACGATTGACCCATTTAATGAAAGGGTTGGGTTAGTGTTCAACCCATGGAATCCGTTTGACCTATTTAATTAAATGACATTTTACCAATATACCCAAACCCTAGGTATATAAACTTATTAGTTGTTGTGGTTTATTTTCTTTGACATATTGTGACTGATTATTTGTGATATTGAGATATGTTTTAGTTTTAAATGATTATTTACGATGCAGTTACTCGTTAGTTCTGAATTTTATATTTAAAACATATATTTGTTTGCTTTTTCATTTTTTTTTTTTTGGTTGTTGATAAAATATGATAAACATGTCAACACGGCTAACCCACTTAATAAATGGGTCGTGTTAGGGTTAATGAATCTTAACCTGTTTAATAAACATGTCAGATTAGTGTTGACCTATATAGTCGGATACTCATGAGTTGACACAACACGAACCCGACACGTGAACACGAATTGCCAGTCTTAGGGAAAAATCCAAAAATAATTTCCTAGATTAGAAGGATTGGGTTTGAGCCTATTACATTGGACTAATATATCTCTAACATCCCCTCTCAAACTCAAGGTGGAAGCTCGATGAAGCCTTGAGGTTGGATAAGCTTGAAAAGATCCCTTAAGAAAACTAATGCCTTGAAAAGTTCCTTGAAGAAACCACGAAGATGACCATGACAAATGTCTTGAAGAAGCCATAAAGAAAGCCTGAGAATGACCTTGGAAGAGACCAAAAAGATTGGACACTATGGAGAATCATGCACATAGGAAGGAGATGATGTTTGAAAAATATCAAAGAAGGGCTGCATCAATGACTAACAAAGGCTACTAGGGCCAGATAATGGATACATTGAAGGCTTGAAAAAGATCGACGAAGAAAACATCATCATTAAACATGGTTTGCGAGTCTTTGTGCGTAAGAGGATCCCAAAATAGATGAGAAATGGGCCATTTAGACAATTTATAAGTTTCAAATAAAGAAACAAAGCTCAAAATCAGAATCTACGCCAAAAAAACTGAACAAGATAGGCCTTACTGAAAATTTTTACCTTTGGTCAAAGTTAACACAAAAGTCAAACTCAATCTCAAAGATCCACCAAAGTCAACGGTTGGAAATCTGCAAAAGTCATCTAGGGCTAACGTTAACAGAGAGGTGCTGATGCGGCGATGATTGGACAGCTGTTGACATGGAGGCTGACAAGGCGTTGACATGGCAGTAGGCGTGGCTAAGAGTGATGTTATCATGATGTCAGATGCATGCCTAGTGCATGGAAGCGCATAAGAGGCCAGAGAGGTATGTGTCACGATGGTGGCAAATGAAGGCGCGTATAACGGAGAGTGATAACCGAGCTTTGGTGGTTTTGCAGATTGGATGACAGCGAAGCCGTCCAAATAAGGATCTGTGAGTGAGAACCACAAAGCGACATGTGTTTAATAGTTCGAAACTCCAGTGAGCGCGTGGAGGAGCGGACGGTAGAAATCAGTTATCGTGTTTCTGGGTTTTGCTTGTAGGATGTCGGATAAGGCCTGTAGGGTTGAACAAACGAAGGCTTGAAATGCACAAATTTGAAAGGGAGAGACATGGTTTATGTGGGTTTTTGAGGTTAGAGTAGATGAGGCTAGTTTCTTGTTTGGCTTTGTGACGGTTGTTTGTAGAAGGTAGTGGTCTTGTAGTGTAGATGTAACCAACACAATGAAGAAACCCCAAGGAAGACAAAGACTGCTCTTGAATACATTGTAAGGAAAGAAAATCATAATGGCTCTAATACCATGTTAAATATTAGCATTGATACGCTATGTTGAATATGCTAGTATGGATGCAGAAGCGGGAGCATAAAGTAGAAACATAAGAACAAGAGAGTTATATGGTTTAGCCTAACGATCTATGTCCACAAAGGAAACCCTAAAAGATTACATCAATAATATATTATGTTAGGACATATGTGAATCATGTTAGGAATATATGTCAATGTAGTATTGGCTAATCCTTTGACAAAACACACTTTACTTGTAATTGGGTAGATCTAGGATATGTTTAATACTTCAAGGAATAAGAGTTCAAGTCCAAGTGTTAAAGCCATGCAAATTTATCCAAGAATCAAGTGAAGAAGTGCTGGATTTTAAAGCTCGACAGATAGAATCTATCTGGTTTAAAAGGCTGTGTAAGCCCGATGCTCGACAGCTGCTTGATAGATAAGCTATCTATCGAGATTTACGAAAATCAGATTTTCAGTTCTGATTTTACTTTAATCCGTGTATATTTATTTAAGCTTTCTTTTCTCACAACCCTAAACATATATAAGGATTATTTTAAGGGCCGTCACAGCTGATGCAACTGAATGCAAAAGTTTTTCACAAGCATATTGTGACCGGAGACATATGCCCTAGTTCATCTTTCTCTTCAAGAAGTTGCTGCGTTTGTACGCCGTAGGGTTTTGCAACTAAGGAGTTTCGTGATCTTCATCATGTTGATGAACTAAAGAATTTTGCAGCCAACATCCTTCTCAAGTTGGTGGTTAGTCACGTACTTGGATCCATGCATCAACTGGTTAGTCACGTACTGAGAGCCATGTATTGAAAAGGAGAGATTGTCACTACAAAACAAGTCCAATTGGGTATTGGGGTAAGGGTTCAACTGTAGGTTGGTATAAGGTACTAGAATTCCTTTACTTGTAACTGCTTGTTGTGATAATAGTGGATTTCGGGAGTGGTGATCTTAAAATCACCCGATGAAGTTTTTGCCTTAGAGGTTTTCCCTATTTGTAAACAAATCACCGTGTCAACTTTATTTTCCGCTGCATATTAACTTAGTTGGTGATTTGTTTGTGTACCACACATATTGCATGTTAATCAGATTAATTAATTAACTTGGCTAATTAATTGGTTAATTCATCACAATGGGTCAATACATTCTTGGCCTATCATATTAGAGTGTAGTACAAATATTGTGTTACAATGAATTATAACATGGGTATATATCGTAGGCTAAACCCTAGATTAGAAGGATTGGACTTGGACCTATTACATTGGGCTAATATATCTCTAACAATCACTGAAGTGACTGTTTCAGAAAGATCCTTCAGATCCTCTGGAACCAATTGAGAATCATCCAAAAGCTGAAACATAGAGTAGGTTTCAGCACCATTGTAAATAGTTTGTATTATCAAGTTTCATAGTCACCATGTTAGCCATATTTGAAAGCAGTAAAGGTTGGTTCGTTAAATTGGCAGATGAAGTTAAAGGAGCCATAGTAGAAGTGGAAGTTGCTGAACTTGGAGCCATAGTAGAAGTGGAGGTTGTAGAACTCAAAGATGCGATTAATGAATGTGCAGGTTAAGGCTTTGATACCATGAACAAATTCTATATTTCTATGGACAATTATCACCAAGTGTTTTAGAGAGAGAGAGAGAGAGAGAGAGAGAATAACGAGCGCAGAGAAAGAGAGAGAAGCATGAGAAATTTTTTTGAAATCTTTGCTTAATCTAAATCATACATACATGAGTGTATTTATACATAAATACACAACTAACTAACCCAATAATGAATCACTTTAACAGAATTTAAAAAGATATGGAGAACATCTAACAGAAATATTTGGAAAATATCTAACATACACCAAACTAACATTCCCGTGCTTCTAAACAGAATTTTGACTCTAAATTAAGAGAAGACACCAGAACAACATCGTTTTTAGTCTTTAACACTTTTTATTTCTTTAAGTGAAAGAACATCGTTTTTACTTTGCTACTTTAGTCATGTGAGAAATGATATTGCATTATCTTCACTATTTTAAAAATTGGACCTATAGACTGGCTGGTTCAACCAGTTGAACTAGAACCAAACACTAATTCGGTTCAGTAAAAAGCCCCAAAAACGATCAAAAACTGGGAACCGGAGCTAAAACCGGTTCTTTGGCTATACCGATTTTTAAAACCATGTCTTTAACACAAAGTCCTTTTGGTAAGGAATTTGGCTGCTAGAAAGAAATTTTTGGGATTTCTCATTCCTTGAAAGGGCCAAGTTTTTTCCCTCCTTAACAGAAAGAGAGAGCTTATCCCACCTACGAGTGAGATCTTCCATACCCTAAACTAAATTGTTTCCCAAGCCCCACCAAAAAAAAAAAACTCTAGCCCTATTAGTAAACTTATTATTATAGGGAACGATGCTTCCTTGTCAAAAAGAAGCGGAACGAAATCCTACAGCCTAGTTTGGAGGGAACCCCAACTCACGAGCCAAGAACAAAAAAATTATAAGTTGTTCTAGGCTTATCACTGGTATCAACATCCATGATCCATTTAATCTCATTAAATATTCTTTTTTTAACTTCTGGTTCTTCAATTTTTATCTATTAATTCTTTTATCATTCTTCTTTTGATAAGGCATTTATGGTTTTCTTACATGTGCATATATTCTTATTGTTACATGTGAAGTTTTTTAATGATGTATTATCTTTTCTTATTTGTAATATCCCATTGGAATTTTCTCTCTCACAATCTAAATATGTAGACCTATGAACCTATGTTGTTCACTTTTTAATGATTACTTTCTATCAATAGGCAAAAATTACATATCAAAGATCCTATACAAGTAGAATTAGGATTCAATCTTCTCCTACTCCATTGTTGAAATTAACTATCAAACTTATGAATATATATATATATATATATATATATTAAAACTCTACAGTATTGTTTCACGTCATCACTTTTTTTAAAAACAGGACCGTTGAATTAGGAACGAGCACTAATCTGGTCTAGTTAAAAGCTCCAAAATCTTTCAAACCCGATCAAAACCGGCAAAAATCAGTCAAAAATTAGGTTAAACCAGGAACTAGGGCCAAAACTGATTCTTTGACATTACCAATTTTTAAAACCATGCATGTCATAAATTCATATGTTAGGTTCTAAAGACTTAGGATTTTATGTATTTAAAACTCTAATGTGTATTGTTGGCAAACCATGATCAAAACAATATGTTTAGTCGTGTTTAGACTTGCTCAAAGTTGATTCATTTATGTAAAGTTGGAATAAGCTGTTGCAGGATTCATTTAAGCTTCTCGGCCTGGGTCGATCGATCGAAGCTTAGGCTTGATCAATCGAAAATTGGGTCAGAGGCGTTTTCTACATAATTCCAACTTAACCCTAGTTTTTTTTAAAACGTTTAGGGTTTTCTAATTTGCCCTAGGTATAAAAGGCAAACCCTAGCCACGTTTTAGTGTTGTTCATATTACTGTTTGTGTAAATCTCTTATGAGATCTGTGAGGAGTTTTCCTTTACACAAGCTTAGGATTATCAAGAAGGATATTTCTTCAAGAGCTTGATGATCATTCAGTTGCTGCCATAAGAACTTAAAGAAACACAAGCGGGTGTGCTTGTACTTGCTGGAGAATCCAAGAAAGAAGGAGTCTGTGGTTTCGGAGCTTACACGTGGTCGTGTCAGTAAGTTCTACTGGTGGGTAGCAATAAGAAGTCGAGCGTGGAGGCTTGTAAGTCTTATTGTATGAACTTCGATTCTTTCAAGATAGTGGATTCAGGTTTACTTTGAGAATAACTAGGTTAAATCCTCCCCAGGTTTTTATCGGTTTGGTTTCCTGGGTGATCATATCTTTGTGTTATTTATCTTTTCACTGCTTTGCATGATATGATTGTTTAATTGTGATAACCTAGACTTGGAATTTGGACTAAATAACAACTTGGCTAATTAACTAGATTAATCCAATTGTGTTTTAAGGGGTCTAAAAACTATCAAGTGGTATCAGAGCAGGTAGCTCTCTTGTTGTTGATCTTTTGATCACTAAGCTGATCCTTGACCCCTGTTGTCATGGAACACGGACATTCTCTTGTTATCCCTCCTCACTTTGATGGGAATAACTATGCTTATTGGAAAGTAATGATGAAAGCATTCCTGAAATCTATTGATGAGAGAGTTTGGAACTCTGTTGAATACGGATGGAAGAAGCCCACTACTCCTGTTAGTGAGGGCAAACTTCTCAAAAAGAAGCAGCCGCGTTCAATAGCAAGGCTATGAATGCTATCTTTAACGCTGTTTCTATTGAGGAATTTAAGAGAATCTCTAATGTTGAGGTTGCTCATACTGCTTGGAATATCCTCCAGACTATGCATGAAGGCACAAAAGCTGTCAAAATCAACAAATTGCAGCAGTTAACGTCTAAATTTGAAAGTATTAGAATGTCTGATGATGAATCTTTTGATGAATTCTATGCTAAACTTAATGATATTGTTAATTCTGCTTTTAACTTGGGTGAAATCTATGATCAACCTAAAATTGTTAGGAAGATTCTTAGATCTTTAACTGAAGACTTTAGACCCAAGGTAACTGCCATCACTGAGAGCAAGGATGTGGACTCCATCCCTGTTGATGAACTTGTAGGATCACTTCAATCCTATGAGTTGGACCTACCTAAAACTAGCAAATCCAAATCAATGGCTCTTAAGTCAGTTGATGATGTTGAGGTTGGCGGATTTGATGATGAGCTCTCTGCTACAGAGATTGCTTACCTTATCAAGAACTTTAGAAACTTTCTCAGGAATAGTAACAGAAGGGCAAGAGATACGAACACTGCTGAACCTAGAAACTTTAGGAAGAATGATCCCGCTAAGGTTAACAATAATGATAAACCTAGAGAAAAAGTAGGTCAATCTTCAAATAATGCTATGGGTCCTTAGTGTTTTGGATGTCAAGGGTATGGTCACATGAAATCTGAATGTCCTACCTATTTGAAGTCTAAGGATAAGGCTATGGCTGTAACCCTTAGTGATGGTGAAGTTTCTGATGATGAGTTTGGTTGTGACGAGGATGGAAACTTCATTGCTTTCACTGCTACTGCTGTAGTCAATGAAAGCATATCTGCTGAAAAGAACCCTTCTGATGGGGAACTCTCTGAGGATGTAGATCTTCAAGAGGCCTACAATAAACTTTGCAAAGTTGCTACAAAGGATGCTATGAATCTTGAACTTGGCCTGAAGAAAATTGAATCTCTTGAGCTTGATAAGAAGAATTTGCTTATAAAACTGTTTGATGCTAATGAACTTTTGAACAATGTGAAAACTGAGAATATGCTATTGCTTGATAAAGTTAAATCATTGGAACTTGATTTATCTGTTGCTAGATCTGCTAGTTCTAAACTTGATCAAATGTTGAGTGTTCAAAAGTCTCCTTTTGACAAATCTGGATTAGGTTTTGTTGAAAGTATCTCTGTATCTGCTCCCCATTCCACAAACTTTGTCCTTTCATCTTCTTCTGAACCTTCTATGAGTGAGATTGTGAGTGAAACTGTCAAACCCCCTATGAGTGAGGTTGTCAAACCCATAGAAGTTTCACCATCTAGGAAGATTAGGGTTGATCTGAAAGAGTCTAAACCTAAGCAGCCTACCCTTTCTAAGGACAAGTCACATGATAAGCCAGCATGGATTTGTCATTTTTGTGGAAAGTCTAGACACATTCATCCAAACTGTTACAAGCTGCAAGCTGCTAAGAGAGCAAACAAACCAAAAGTACCTGTGCCTCAAGCACAAGATCCTATGGTACTCATTGGTGAATTGGTAAAGGCTCTCAACCTTTATTCCAATCCTGGAGTTGGTAATCATTCCCATGTAAATAAGAACTCCAATGCTTGTGGTGCATCTAAAAGATTTTGGATGCAAAAAACTCGAACTAATTGAGTCTTTCTGACATGGTCCTTGTGCTTCATTACTCTACCCTTTGTGACCATTGTTCTTTGGTTTTGTGTGTGTTTTTTTTTTTTTTTTTTTTTTTTTTTTTTTTTTTTGTTTCGAGGATTTGCATTGCATAACATTTATGCATTTCATTCTAGGTGTTTTTTTTTAATAAAAAAAAAAAAAGGGAAAACAGAAGAAAAAGGAAGCAAATTATGTTTTGCACTATTTTCTTGATTTTTGAGAACAAGGTTGGTCAATTTATTTTCACATAACATGTCTTTTGTACCTTGTTTAGCTTTGATGAGCTTATTTATTGCACTTTACTAGTTTGAGCTTTGTAGTGCATGTTGTGTGGGAAAGATGTTTATGGTTTTGATCATTTTGTCTTAATCTTGAAGTCGCATATCTTTGACTGTCGGACTTGAACCTTTAGAGAAAGGCATAAATAATCATCTCACCACTGTTCACTAGCCAATCATGAACACCTTAGTGCATATTGTAAGATTTTGTGCTTGAGAAAGTGTAGCACATGCACAAAAAGAACATAAGGTGTAGCCTCGGTTTAAATGCTAAAATTGGTGTGTACTTTATTGGACTTAATGTTAAATCTATCAAATAAAATTGGTGTGTACATTATCCCAGCTATTTTAATAAGTTTCTGAACAATTAAAACTGGTGTGTATATTATGAGGCAAAAATCAAGAAACTTACATGATTGCAAGCTTATGATCTAGGAGATGTAAGAGTTATATGATGTAACTCTTTAGGTGATAGTCTCTTTCAAATTCTTTGTGATGAATTTTGTAGACTTTGTGTTTAATTGCTATACACATATCACTTCACATGTAACTCAAGTTTTTGCTAATTGCACACACTACACAAGTTACTCTTTGCAAAACATTGTACATGTTATTGAGTGTGTCTTTGGTCTGACCAACCAAGTTTGCAAATACTTTGAGTTTTGTGCAAAACTATTTGATGCTTGAAAATTTATAGAGAATTAAGAAATTTTAACTTTGGGAAAATTGGGCTTAAATCCTTGTTTTTGATAATCATATCATCTCATACTCATGCATTTTGTTCATCAATTTCAATGCTTTGAGATGTTTCTACAATTTTTTTCAAAAACAGTGTTTTTCCTTAACATTTTTATGAGCCTCTGTCTGTTTCGATTAATCCAATCTGTTTTTCGATCAATTGAAACTGTTTTGAAATTGTTTTAAATTTTTTAACGAGCCTCTGTCTGTTTTGATCAATCGAAAGTGTTTTTCGATCAATCGAAACTCATGAATCAAGTTTTAAAAAAAATCAGATTTGACTTGTTCAAACCACTTTTTCAAAACTTTTCAAAATTTTTTTCTCTCTCTCCGACTTGGCAAGGCTCCACAACGATTTTTTTTGTCGTTTTCCTCCAAATTTCTTGCAAGGATTCTCTCTCCCTAAGCCGGTATGTCCTTTTTACCCTTCCTTTTGCATTGTTTTTCATGTTTCATGCATTTTTTCATGGTTTTTGGGTACAATTTTCGAACTAAGCATAATTTGGGATTTTTGATGAATCAAACCTTATTTTGTGAAATTGATCAATGGGTTTTGTTACCACAATGATATATTCTTGATCTATGATGGTTAATCTGATCAATTTGGGGGTTTGTGATAATTTGAAAATTCTAGGGCTTTTATTGAACCCGAATTGAGGATTTTGTTCAAATTGGTTTCAATTGATGAAATTGGCTTGTTGAAGTGATATAATTGATCATTATTTTCTGTAATCTATCTTGTGTAATGATCAATTTGTCAATTTATTACAAATTGATCTAGTGGTTTTTCAAAATTTTGGGGTTTTTTTGTTAGAAACTCTATGTTCAAGCCGATTTTGTGAATTTGCACTTGATTTGAACTTAATTGCACTGCATTAGGACATGCATCATGACATTTAATTTGTTCATGCATCATATAGATTTTTGTTATATATTTTTGTTGTGCTAACTTGCAGTCTGCCCTTAGTTTTTGTTTTTTTTTGCTTTGTGTCTTGGTTTTTATCCTAGCACCATGCCTAGGAAGACTAGAGCCCATAGGACCCCCTTTACTTCCTCTGAGTCTCCCTCTAGGAGTGAGGTGTTTAGGAATGACAAAAGCAGAGAGGCCTTTAAGAAACTGAACTGTAAGCGTAAGATTTGGGCTGAGCGTTCTGTGGTTTTAAATGAGGTTGATCCGGCCATTAGGGCAAACCTTAAGTCTAGAGGTTGGCTGTCCCTGTTAGAGATAGATCATCCACCTCCGACCGCCCTGATTAGAGTGTTCTTCTCGAATCTCTCTTGCCACGTCTATGATTCCAACACTCTGGTTAGGAGTTGGATACGAGGTGTTGAGTTCACCATTACTCCTCGGATAGTGGCTGAAGCTCTTGGGGTTCCGGTCGTTAGGGAGCCTGTCTATCCCTATGATGAGTCTCCACCCTTAGATGACGTCATGTCATACATCACTGGGTCTTCTATCCAGTGGGGTTCTGATCCTCGGATCACGTCTGCTGAGCTTACTGAGACTGCTTATATTTTCTTTAGGATAGTGTGTCATTCTTTGTGGCCTATTTCTCATCTCCACACCATCCCTCTTGAGCGATGTGTGTTTTTGTACGCTTTTGTTTCTGGTGCGTCTTTCAGCTTTCCACATTTGTTTCTTCTTTCTTTGAACGAGGTTCATAGGAGTTCTGCCGTAGGGCATGCTCTTATCCATCCTATTTTCATTCATAGGATTCTGTTGTTTCTTGGTCTAGCTGATTTCCCTTTCGGTGAGCCCGTTCATGTTGTTGCTCCCATAGGTGCCACCTTCCTTAGGCAGAGGGCTGCTCACTTGAAAGTTGATCCTACGCGTCCTAGAGGTGCGTCGTCTGGTGTTGTTCCCCCTCCTCCCTCTTCTACAAGTGTTGATGCTGCTGAGGCGTTTGCTGTTGCTGCTACTTATGCTGATGTTCCTCCACCAACTACTTCGGATGATTTAGACATTCGACGTATGTTGGATCATGTCTTGACCGTTCAGGCGGCTCATGGATAGATTTTAGTGGACGTGCTCGATGAGATCCGTGCTTTGCGCGCAGAGTTGGCATAGTTTCGACGATCTTCACCGCCACCTCCTTTTGATGATGGATTTTGATTGCCCTTTGGCATTCCGTCACAAAAAGAGGGAGTACATATTTGAGCACTTGTAGAGTTTTGTCTTCAGGGGGAGAGCATTTTTGTTGGTTGGAGCTTGTGGAGTTTAGATTGTATCTAGGTGCTTCACATTGTATTTTACCTTTTTAGCTCTTGCCATATTTTTGTTGGGCTATTCATGTTAGGGGGAGATACTTTTATTGCTTTATATGTTTCTTGTTTTCAATTGCTTATTGATTTATATTTATGAGTTATTCATTGATATATGTCTTTATTGTGTGTTGTTTGAAATCAAGAATTTATTTTGTTTACTTGTAATTTCCATACATGCGGTTATGCATTTTGTTTAGTGTTTCAGGAAATATACAGGTTGATTCAATTGAGCTGCTGTCTACACTTGCAACTGATGGATAGTAGTTAGGATTGAATTTGTGTTTATGAGCATTATTTTTGTAAAGGGCTTTTCTTTGTAAACTTTGAGCTTCTAGTTGTGTTTTGTCACGGATTGCCAAAGGGGGAGTTTGTTAGGTTCTAAAGACTTAGGATTTTATGTATTTAGAACTCCAATATGTATTGTTGGCAAACCATGATCAAAACAATATGTTTAGTCGTGTTTAGACTTGCTTAAAGTTGATTCATTTATGTAAAGTTGGAATAAGCTGTTGCAGGATTCATTTAAGCTTCTCGACCTGGTTCGATCTATCGAAGCTTAGGCTCGATCAATCGAAAATCGGGTCAGAGGCGTTTTCTGCATAATTCCAACTCAACCCTAGTTTTGTTTTAAAACGTTTAGGGTTTTCTAATTTGCCCTAGGTATAAAAGGCAAACCCTAGCCACGTTTTAGTGTTGCTCATTTTGCTGTTTGTGTAAATCTCTTGTGAGATCTGTGAGGAGCTTTCCTTTACACAAGCTTAGGATTATCAAGAAGGAGATTTCTTCAAGAGCTTGATGATCATTCAGTTGCTGCCATAAGAACTTAAAGAAACATAAGCGGGTGTGCTTGTACTTGCTAGAGAATCCAAGAAAGAAGGAGTCTATGGTTTCGGAGCTTGCACGTGGTCGTGTCAGTAAGTTCTACTGGTGGGTAGCAATAAGAAGTCGAGCATGGGGGCTTGTAAGTCTTATTGTATGAATTTCGATTCTTTCAAGATAGTGGATTCAGATTTACCTTGAGGATAACTAGGTTAAATCATCCCTAGGTTTTTACCGGTTTGGTTTCCTAGGTGATCATATCTTTGTGTTATTTATCTTTCTGCTGCTTTGCATTATATGATTGTTTGATTGTGATAACCTAGACTTGAAATTTGGACTAAGTAACAACTTGGCTAATTAACTAGGTTAATCCAATTGTGTTTTAAGGGGTCTAAAAACTATCATCATAAATAATAAGATTCAAGCAAACACAACCAATGTACACTAAACCCACAACTAAATATGAGTATATAATTGAAAATTCTAATAGGGTCGTCTGGTTTTCAAGTTGAAAAAAAAAGAATATATATATATATATATATATATATATATATATATATATATATATATATATATATATTAAAACTCTACAGTATTGTTTCACGTCATCACTGTTTTAAAAATCAGACCAGACCAGCTGGTTCAGCTAGTTGAACCGGAAACCGCCACCAATCTGGTCTAGTAAAAAGCTCCAATCTTTCAAACCCAGTCAAAACCGGCCAAAATTGGTGAAAAATTAGGTTAAACCAGGAACCGGGGCTAAAACTAGTTCTTTGACCGTACCCATTTTTAAAACCATGCACGTTATACATTCATATATGATAGGGTTCAAGCAAACACAACCTACGTACACTAAACCCACAACTAAATATGAGTATATAATTGCAAATTGTAATAGGGTCATCTAGATTTCAAGTTGAAAAAACAATCGATGGAAGCAATGGAAAATTTTCAAAATAAAACTCATACAATTTGAGGTTTAGGCTTTAAATACCAGAATTTTAACCAACTGGGACAAACTTTTCTTAATTAAATTGATAATTAAATAGTTGTTTTCATGAAGCCTTCCTTATTGACTTTTTCTCTTTTATTAATATCATAACTCTTCTTAGGTAGTGACTAGTTCTTGCTCCCTGCATGGTCTCTACCAATATTCTCAGTTCTCACCAACACCAAAAAGGAAAAAAAAAAATCATCCTCAATGCTTCACTTTCCAGCACCATTTGAAAATACAAACTTCACCATAAATCTTCCTGCGGCAATATTTGGCGCACCTCATGCATCCAATATCGCCGCGAAAATTACCATGCGTAGAATAAAAACAAACCTTGGTACAAAGATTATAGCACTCGGAATAAGTCCAATTCGTTTTTGCTGTAGATTGCCCCACAAGCATCCCGATCATGAAGCAAAAGATCAAAACTGACCCAACCGTTTTTCTTCCTTCCATCCTGGAGAAGGGTGTGATAATGTTAAGCAACTATTAAGCAACTTGGCACAAAATTAGTAGTATGCCATGGCTTAATTAAAAATTATATATAAATAATCGAAACTATATTAATAATTAGTGAGAGAGTCTTATCTAAAGTGAGTTAACTATAATGAGTTATTCCGCAAGTATAAGTACATATGAAATGTGGGGGGCAAGTGCCGGGGTTCAAATCTCTATAAGGGAGCTTCACACACATATACACTTAGATTAGGCTAAAGTAGAAATGCTATCTTGTATCAAAAACTATAATGAGTTACAAGACTAAATTATTTTTTTTTAAATGTGCAATACATTCTTCTCAAAAAATATATAAAAAGTATAGTACAAGAATATATATTAAGCAACTCGGCACAAATATGGAATTTAATGTTTTTTACTATGTTAAAATATGAAATTATGATATATAATTAAGACAATAAATAAATATTGATTTAAATTAATTTACTTGAAATTTTTGAAAATAAAATTTTAGTTGAAGTAGAATTATAAAATTCTTGAAAACTACGTTATAGTCTTTTCTATTGGTTTATATTGGTAATAGAGTCTGAACTATAGTAAATTATTTTAATAATTAATGAATGTACAAGCTTATCGCATAAAGAAGAGAGACATTTGGCACAACCAGGGATCCAGGGATGGCCCCAAGTGGGCCTGGGCCCACTTGGCCCAAAGAATTTTTTTATAATAGATATATTTTTCATTTTTGTTGTTGGGCCCCTTCTTCCAAAATCTTAGGCCTCCATCTCTTTCAATCAGCCCAACCCAACTAGCAACTGCAGAACTCAAAAACTTAACATAAACAAACAAAGTGGAAAATATGACAGAGAAGAATAATAGAGGATGAAAAATAAGGTGCAGGTTGTTTTCAACTATAAGCTAGATAATTCAATCCCTCCAAAATATAGAGGAAAATACGACAGAAGGATAATTACTATATTATCTTTCCTCCAAAAAGTAATTTTAATAGTTGCTTATTATATAATCAGGAGGTAATTGTAAATTGCTATAAATTACTATTTCTTTTCTCCCATTTTTATTTCCTACCAAATAAAGGAAAGATACACTAATATTTCATCATCTCACACTTTTCAATCTTTCTAATCAATTAATCAAAGATAAAAATCAATATTATCCTCCTATTTTCTCATACTTATATTTTTCATCCTCCTTACCAACCAACGCATACAGAACCACCACGGTGGAAGGCTTGGATCAATTCATTATTTACGGTCTTCAAAAGGGCACAAAACTTATATTTAATAATATGCTTTTACAATTTTAGAAATTGTGTGCTTGAAACCATAATGGTTTAGAGAAAATGGTTTATTTAAAACATGATCAATTAAGTAGTTCACTATATTTACGGTGGGTTAGTTCGTAATTATCAAGGACATAACGACATATCAAAAGTTTGGTGTTTATGCATATTTTATTTGAAATATGTTCATGGCTATCTAAAACAAATTAAGGAATTGGCAAGTCTAGGCTTTTAGAGGGAAGGGGGGTGGGGGTGGGGATTCTGAACACTCATGGAGTGCGTGTGAAGATACTTGTCTAATTTACTATTTAAAAATCTCCTTTTAATATCTATGCTTTTAAAGATTGTTTGATTAATCATTTTTCTTGAAATGGTGCCTTTTTATAAGGATATTTTTGGTAAACCAAAAGATGATACCAAGTTTGACTACTCCCTTTAGAATAATTCTATACTACCTCTATGATTTTTGGGTATTGGTGATCCTAACTATTCGTTTTAATTAGTATAACGAGTGTAACCCCGTGCATATGTATAAGAATAATTAAAAACAATCATAATTATACGGTTCAAATTATATATATATATATATATATATATATAATTTAAAATAAGTCTAAATTATACATGGTATTAGCTTATATCTTTTTTAAACCATAAATTTCTGAACTATGTAATGATTTGTTCTTTCTTCAACAATTTCTGATCTCTAGTGGACCTTTCAGTAGGATTCGAACCCAAATGAAGTTCTAATCATCTGTCAGAGAAAAAAGAACGAATGGATCTTGTAGGATTCCCATGAAATTCTTCGATTTCTTTCAGAAGCAGATGATTATTCATCTCATTTCTCATTATATATATACACACACATATGATTTAGAATTTAATTAGATATTTACTTTTTGGTTTTTGCACCCAATAATTTACTTGCCATAAAATTTTTTTAAAAAAGAATTAGATAGACACGTGGCTCAAAATTATACTCTAATTGAAATCCAATTTAGAATCAAATTAAATTTGGACTTCAATCTTTTCACTCTATATATAATTCATTTGGTGTAAAAATTAAAAATTAGATGGAACACATGGCACAAAATTGAGAATTCAAATGAAATCTAATTGGATTTTCTTTGAGTTTCGGCTTTAACACACACACACACATATATATATATATAGATTTCATCCATTTCTGCATATTTATGAGAATAACTTCTTTTATTATCATCTATTCTGTACTAGTACTATTTAATGGGCTTTTAAGCTGGCTTTCAAGTAGTTTAGGCTGTGTATTCTCACTAATTATCCTAAAATATCCCCTCTTTATTCACTTATAGGTTTTCAATTAAGGGAGACAAATTTGTAAAATAAAAATTCACAATTTAAAACCTCTCACTAAACCCATGTTATCTCTTATCCTTATCCTTTTTGAAATTTAAACAAACACACCCTAATTTACTCCTCATCTCTTATCATTTTTTAAATTTACACAGGCACACTCTATATATATATATTTTCTTTCTTCTTCTACTTTCTCTTTTATTTTGAACAAAAAAAAAAAAAAAAAAAAAAATCTTGAAAAGAGATGAATGAATGGAAAATTATGATACTAAACAAAAACAAAAAGCTTCATCGCACGGGCTTATATATATAAGGAAATGGTGGTGTCTCAATTTTGGTTTAGGCTCTCTTTGCATGTCCATGAAACACCTTGGAGACCTTAGGGAATTGATAATGTGATGGATAGAAACTAGGAAATCTGATTTCCTGATTTTTGTTATGCCCTAGACTCATGAGTCTAGCTATCACCCAATATCCCTCTGTGGTTTTCTGATAATTACTTTTTTTAAAATTTTGGAATGATAATTAATTGATTATCCCAAATTTTGATTAGGATTATGTGGTTTCATACCCCAAGAAACAACAAATAGATCCTCTCTTTAGGGAAGAAACCAACTTTCGTTAAGGATAATTATTAGTTTATTTTTTAATAATCAAGACGATTTTTTCTTTTCTGTAACATATATAAAAATAAATTTACATGCAAACACAATTCCCACATGTACAAACGAATCCCAATCTATAGTTCTAAACCAAGGCTAACAGCCCCTCCCTTAAAGGACCCCAGACAAGCCAAACAACTTTACTAGAGCAGAATTGAAACAACAAACACAAAGACCCTTTGTCTCAAGCAAAATCAGAAAAAACAAATAATAACAGTAAGTAAAAAAAAAAAAAAAAAAAATCACATTACCTGTGTCTCTTTGCTATGTATATATGCTCTTAAGCCGATGTATTTTTTTTTTTTTGAGAATCAAGCCGATGTAATTTAGTTTGCCTTTTCTGCAGTATGTTTTAATTTTGCGTTTAGATTGGTAAGGTGTGAGGTTGGGATAGTATATTTTATACCATAATATGATTGTAATTTTTTTTTTTTCCATAAATGCATACACATAAATGCAGAGGTTACTAAATTCAGAGGTTACTAAACCCCTCTTAACCATATATGATAATACTTTATATTGGGGGTTGTGACTTGATGCCATTATATATTTAATCGTTACATAGAAAAAGGGGTTGAAGTTTTTATAATAATGACATAGGATATATTCCTTGTAAGTGTTGATTGTCGTGTGTCATTTCTTTCACTAACGCTTGATTTGTTTTGATCTAAGATATTTTTAGACATTGAAAAATATTTTCTGTGAAATATTTTTATTTTACAATGTTTGGTTGCATAATTGAAAATGCTGTGAAAATAATTTTTCAGTGTTTGTTTGATTTTTTCTTGTAAAATGACAAAATTTTCCTAATTCTCAAACTACCACCAAACCACCACGGATCACCCAAAAATCCAAATTGAGAAGAAAAAGAATAGTCACCATAGCAACCCACAAACCCACTCTATAACCACCACCAACAACCCATAAACCCAAGTTTAAACCTCCACCAACCCACCCACAAACCCACTATGAAACCATTACCAACCACCCCAAAGACAACCAACAAACAACCACCAAACTCCGAAACCACCATCAACCACCAAACACCAAAAAATCTAGATCAAAAAGCCCAAAAAAAAAAAAAAAAAAATCCATGAACCCAATTGGAACCCAAAAGCCCATATCAAAATCAGTTTGCGTGAGAGAGTATAGACACCCAATTATGTAACTCTTATTGAACCTCACTTGTATTGCATCGTGTATCCCATTGCTTATCACATCACAAGAAAGAACTATAATTTCAGCCGTTTGATTTCTAATTTCATCACATGATATAAATCTTCAAATCATAACTATCAAAACGAAAATTCATGAGCCTTTAATCAGTTAACCAGATTGAAAAAATATTTATTAAAAAAAAGTTTTAATGGTAAAGTGCACTTGCATGAATTAGGTCCCGACCATATGTGATTATGAACTCTTAATTCTAATTGGCCTATTTTTAGTCCAATTTAAATTACATAATGTGCAGTAATGTTATTAGTTAAGGATATAATTTATGGTAAGGTTGTATATGTGAGCGCACTACCTCGCGCTAACTCATGTGTGGTTCATGTCGGCTCCCATGGAAGTATGCCTCAGTTGAATGGACCGGAGACAGAGGTTTAGGAGTCGCCACCTAGTTTAGGTACAGGAACCAAGTTGGGCCTTTTGGGCCACTTACTTACATTCATAGGTCTACATACTAGATTATGGATTTGGAGTTTAGGTACTGTTTGGGAAGGTGTAAGACACCCAATATCGCCCGGCTTGTGGGCCAACCTCCATGATGTGTTGTTAGGTCATATTTAATTAAAGAAGTTATTAAAAGAGTCCTAACCCTTAACTCTAAACATACATCATGCACTTAATTAAAGGGACACACACAACATGTTAAATATCACACAATAACAGAAAATGAAACATATTAAACCACAATTAAACAAATTATTAGAAAAGGAGACTAACATCAAATCAAACACATAAGAGAATATCATAAATAAACCAAACATGGCAAAAATACTAAAACAAACATGGAAATGAAATAAACATATTTAAATAACCTAAAACAAAGAATTCAAAATTAAACAGATTAGAAAAACATGTGAAAAACAAATAATTAAATAAAAACATGAATTTTGCCCTAATCTAGGTTTAAGGCGCTTGCGCATACTCAACCATGCGTATGCAGGGTCGAAACCTTGCATGCACATCATTAATGCAAAATCTAGAAAAATCACATTTTGCAAGTTGTAACAACAAAGATATTGCATATGAAAATCAAATAAGCATGTTAAAACCCTAAACACTAAACTAACATAAAGCAAATAAAACAAACATTAATATATACAAATAAACATGAAATAAATCAAATAAGATAAATAAAATAACAAACTTTACCTATAAACTAAAATAACAAAGAAAGAACAACAAGAACCGATTATAATCAACCTTAAATCGGATTAATACATATAAAAAGAATTAAAATCAATAAACAAATTAAATATAAAAAGTTAAAGAAAATATATCAAAAACTCATATATATCATATTAAACAAAGAAGGAGTTCATGGAAAGAACACGCACCTCGCATAAGATTATGAGTTTAGAGTTTTGTTTAACCGACTCCTCAACGCATATAACACTGAGATTAAATTGAGAGAACAAAGATAATAAAAAACACAATAGAATGGTAATCACAACTTAAGAACAAACTTTAATTGAAAAGACTTTAGAAAACAATTTAGAAAATTAGTTTTTGCCCTAGAAAACTACTAGAAAGAGGTTTTGATTCTGTAAAAAACGTGCTTAGGTGCTATGTGGGTGTTTAGAAAAGATGAACTAGGATTTTAGAAAACATGAAGACAAAAAATAAACTCTCTCTAGTTAGGGTTTTGATGGGAGACATAAGGGTGATATTTAAATGAGTAAATTAGGGTCTTCGGGCATTTTTGAAAGGTATCAGACGTTTCAAAGAGTCTAGGGGTCGGGCCCCATTAAAGAATGAAGTTTTAGGCCCAGAGTTTTTGAGGTTTTAGAACTGAGCATGTGCACACATACTCTAGTATGCATGCGCGCACATACTTCCAAACATGCGGGCACAGAACCCTAAATTTCACTACATTGCTAGCTCGATTTCAAATGGCCATAACTTACTCATTTTAAATTCAAATTACACAGAATTTATGTTCAAATGGAAGCCCAAGATATCTACTTTCCAGTGAAATAAATCTCGCTCAAATAATAATTTTGGATCAAACGGTATGGTAAAAAGAGTAAGCAAAATTCATTTTTCAACATTGTTTACAAAGTGATTTGAGCACTTTTGAGTTGTGATTACCTTCAAACTATTGAAAACTCTCTAATTATCCTTGGTTGACATATTTCAAGCTCATCATTGGGGCGGGGGGCCAAAGGTTATTAATGGATACAAAATGAGGTATCTACAGTTGCCCCTCTTTTAACTGTGCTTGCACTGCAAGTATAGTTAAAAACCTAAAGAGACAAAACATTTTGTAAGTTAATAAACTTTGAGTCCACACATACACTACATACAAACACAAACACCAAAAAATGTTTTTTCTTTTTATATATAAGTAAAAAATTATGAAATTGCAAATACCAAGTTTTGAACCTAGGAACAAAGTGTACATTATTTGGCTTGCATGTTGACCAAAAAGGAACACGTGCTTGGTGGTACCATAAAATGTTATGTTGACTCAAATTTGATTAATGTAGCGCTTTCGAACAACAAAATATATAAATAAATAAATGCAAGGGTAGATCGTAGTGATGAACTTACTCTTTGAGATTAATCATGGCATGAGTATTCCAAATTCGGAAGGGTCCTAATAAGTTGGGTGGATTTCACAAGAGGTTTGATTTTTAATAGGAGTAAAAATTAACTAAGGACATCAGTGCTATATAAAGTCTTTAACTTGGAGTATGTTTTGGTGAAAGAAAAACCGTCAGGAACCTTAAGCATGCGCGCATAGGTAGTGGCGACTCCAGGAATTTTTTCTAGAGTGGTCCTTAAGAAGAATAAATTACACAATCTAATAAAAAGAGAAATTCATATATTGATGCCAACAACCAAAAAACACGCAAATTCATATCTGAATGAAGATTTTCTAAGTTAAAGTCAACACAAATTCACTTAGAAAATGAAGATGAATCTTGCACAGGATATGAATCTTGGGTACGCGGTTTCCTTATCAAATATTTGTCCATAATAACTAGCAAAAGAATAATCAATAAACTATAAATTCATTAATAAAATTATTAATTATTTTTGTTTATTTGTTTCATCGTTTTTCTTTATTGACCACTAGCAATTTGGCACACACACCACTGTGTAGTTTGCTTTGCACAATGTAAAGACTAAAAACACACTGCATCATCCACTTGGCTCAATCCACTGCCAAACATAGTTTAATTTTTTTTTTTTTTTTTTGTCTTTTTATAATGTCTTGTTCTAGGTGTTGCTTTTTATTTTTGCTTGAAAGGCCCAATATATTATTAAGTGGACCAAACTATAATTTTACTGGGGATAAAAAAAACTGAGGGTGGTCATAATTTTTTTTTTAAGGACAGACAAATATAAAATTGTAAACTATTATATATAAAAAATAAAAATAAAAATTCATGTCAGGGTGGTCTTATGACCACCCTGGCCTCAACGTGCTACCACCCCTACACATAGGTACAAAGCTTATGTATGCATGCTTCAACCATGTGTGCGCACCCTTGGGCATGCACGCGCATGTAGGTTCACTGAATGCCCTAAAAGGAAAGTTTTAATGGTAAAAGGCGTGCAGAACTAATCCTACATTGACTATGAAGAGCCATGCAATCCTTTCTGATCACTATAAAAATGCCTCATAGTCCTTTTCCTTATACATGTCGAATTCACCAGAAAATAATGAATCAAAGGGGGATTTTTTTTGGATCTTATTTTGGTCTAAACCCTCTAGTTAAATTTTACTAACCTTCTGGTTTTTGTGTTTTTTAAGTTATATCTCTTACCTTTTCTTCTTTTTTTTTTTCTTTTTTTTTTTTTCAATGTTTTTGCTGCTTTAATATCTTGTTTGTAGATTAGGTTTATTGCTTTTGTAGTTAGAAGCATGCTAGATTAAGTTTAGTTTAGATGCGATTGTTTAATTGCTTTGCTATCGTATTTCTGGGCCAAGATGTGTGCATATGCTCATGCAAGTGTACGCAACCTTATGAACGTGTGCATATTCAAACCTAGAAACCCAAATTTGAATGTTCTTTTGTGTTCTTTCCATTTTCCTTAGCTTTAATGCTTGTTTAGAATCTATTTAACATAGTTTTCACATGTTCTAATCAGGGATGGCAATTTTGCCCCACCCCTCCCCACTTCACTTCACGTAGGTTTTTCTTGCCCCGTAAAGGTGGTGGGGCAGAGATGGGGCGAGAATTTAGCCTTGCACTACAGGGCAAGGCGGGGATGGGTTTAGACATTTTAAACCCATTCCACCCCGCCCCGCCCTACCCCATCCTTGCCCCGCCTTACATTGATAAGAGTTAAATTATAAATTTTTCATACCTTAAAACCCTACTATTTAAACAAACATATCATCAACTTATTTTATTCTACCTAACAAGGCTTTCTGTCTCTCTTTTTTTCTCTACCAATGTTGTAAATAAGGTACCAATTTTAACATTTTCTTTTGTCTTTATTATAAACAAATTTATATGCTATTGAATCATTGATTTTGTATTATGAGATTTTTTTTCGGGATATTGTCTTCTTAAACACTTTAATAATATTATTCAATTTTTGCTAAAAATTAGTTTGATTTGATGGGATAAATTTATTTTTAATTTTAATTAATGAAACAGGTTTTATTAAAAACAATTGTAATAGTTGTGGACAAATTAACAAGAAGCAGAGTTTTATGGGGTGGGGCGAGGCTTCATGGGGCCCCAAGGGGCGGGGATAGGGCAAGAAAATTTTTCCAGTCATGCGAGATGGGGCAGGGATGGGGAAAGACAAAACCATGCGAGGCGGGGGCGAAAACCCCATCCTTCAGACCTGTCCCGCCCCATTGCCATCCCTAGTTTTAATTAGGGAATAGTAGCATAAAATGTTTTGCATATTTAATTTGTTAGATTAGAGATTAGAGTATATATATGATTGAATGCTTGGATGAACAACATGAACATGCATACATAGGTAATGTGATGCTATGATGCAATAAGGAAAGTGAAGATAAGTCATGCATTATAGCGTGACCATGTTTTGATTGATGATGAACATGATGGTTATGATATGCTTGTTATACTTGGGGATAAGCATGAATGTTTGATGCCATGATGCTTGCTGCCTTGTTGATATTACTGTTTTGTGATGATGATATTCTTGCTGCCTTTGTGCTATGTGATGTCATGTTTAGATGCATACTAGGGGAGAAAATGGGCTTTTGCCCTTTTTTAAAAAAAAATCCAGCATTTTGTCCCATTTTCCAAACTAATTAGGGAAATGCTCCTCTTTTAAAACTCGATTTTCTCAAAATCGAGTTTTAAAAAAAAAAAAAAAAAAAAATTCTGGAGCCCTATAGTGGCATTTTAAGGAGCTTATAGTAACGTTTTAAGGACCTATAGTGACGTTTCGAAACTCAAGCTCCAAGAACTCGAGTTTCATGCAAGTTTTTTTTTTTTTTTTTTTTTTTTTTTTTTTTTTACCTATAACTCGAGTTCCAAAATGCCACTATAGGCTACTTAAAATGTCAATATAGGCTTCTTAAAATGCCACTATAGGACTTAACTCAATTTTGAGAAAATCGAGTTTCAAAAGAGATCGGCATTTCCCTAATTAATTTGGTAAAGGGGCAAAATGCTGGATTGTTTGATAGAAAGGGGCAAAGGACAATTTTGTCCACATACTAGGATGTGATGAGATAATATGTGTGGGGTTTCCACTAGATGAATTTTAGACTTTGCATGTGGGTAAGGTGAATTGTAACGCCCCAAATATTTTTTTTAAAGAAATTTTATTTTGAAAGGGAATAATATCTAAATTGGAGTTATTTTTTTTATTTGTGTGTTTAACTATTTTATGGAGGACCTATGAATACTTAGGGGGTGTTTGGTACATGTGTTTAAACAATAGTTTTCGTTATCTAAACACTGAAACACATATTTCCACAACACTTTTTAACTCACACGTATTTCCAAAACTCTTAAATAATGATACTGGAAATCTCTAATCAAACGGACCCTAAGTGATTTATGGGACTAAATGAAATATGGGAGGAATCTTAAGGGTGAAGTGGTAATTTACCACAAGATATTTTTGGGGCAAACTTGTAATTAAGCCCCCTAACATAAGTCAGCCACACCCCCCCCCCCCCAAGCCTACACGTTCTCTTCCTCCCCTTTGTCTTCTCTTTTGTATTTTTCTCTCTTCTTGTTTCTCACCGCCCTCCATGGCCGAACCCTTAAAGATCCTTATCCTTACCACCACTTCAAATAACCTCCTCAATGACTTGAATCCAACACGTATGATCTTTCATGAGCTTTGGCTACCCTAAAATATGATTTTAAGGTGAGTTTTCCATTGATCCACTTCCTTGATTATTTTGTATATGGCTCAATGCTTGTGTGGGGTTGATCCAATGGTCGGGGATAACACTTTGGTAGTGTTAACTATGATTTTTGGGGGTGGTTTTGAGGTGTGGGTATGTGATAGTTGGTATTATGGTATTCAACCATGGAGGTTTTGGGCACTTGGTTTATTGGAGGAAGGAGGAGCTGACTTTTGTGTGTTTTATGATGATTTTTTTTTGTTTTGAGTTGAGTAATTGGAATGATTTTTGTCATATGTAAGAAGTTGAATGTTAACTATTACTTGCCGTAGTGATTTGAGAATGTGCTTGTGCATGCTAAGTGTTTGGTATATTGCCTCTATGAGTTTGGGGTTGGATTGCTTGATTTGTTTTCATGATAATTGTTATATGAGGTTATGGGTTATAATCCTAGTTGTTAATTTGAGCTAACACATGATTAATAAAGTCTCAAAACTTTTCACATAGTGTTAAAATTTTAGTATTTTTCTTTTAAGTTAGATGCACTGTGGGCTTTTTAATAAATTATAGAAAAATTATTTTGAGTTGAATTGTTGATGGTACATACTAGACATATAAGAGCTTATTCCTATATAATTTCAAGTTAATCAGATAACTTTTCATGGACCAAACAATTTTTACAAAATGGCTGACCTGTTGTGTAGTGAATTTGAAAGTATGACGAGTATGTTGGGATTTTGTGGAATTTACTTGAAACCTTTGTTGAGTGGATTGGCTTGTAAATTCTTGCATTTTCTTCGACATGTGTTTTAGTTAGTTAATTTTAATAATGGTTTGGTTTAATCACTTGGTACCCAAAAGAACTCATGAGATATGCTACCTCTATTTTGAAGTGACGTGTTTTATGTTATCTAATAAATACACATTGTTTGCGGTAGTGTAATAAAATGCTTTGGTTGTGTTATGGTCCTTTGGGTCACTTGTATGCTTGTTTGATGGTCCTTTGGTTGTTTTAGGCTCTCAAGTTGATTTTAAGGGACATTTTCAATCTATGGAGACAAGTTTGACAGTACTTTGTGATGGGCATTGTTATTGATAGGCTTGATCATTTTTTTTCTAGGTTCTGAGATTTTTGATGATGGACCTAGTGATGGGATTGGCTGATTTCATGGTGCTCGGGTGAGATAAAATTGGTTGGCCTTCTGAGGTAAGTAGCTTTTTAATGGAATTTTAGAAAATAAACACGTTGCATTAATGTTGTTTTTGGGTTAGACACGTTTTTGGAAACTACTTATGGAAACCATATTTTTCCTAAAAAGTGTCATGTTGTAACCTTAATGTATATGATTATTTAAGAAAAGTGCATCATATTTGTTATTGCATATGGGGAAATGCATGTTTTGTTAGCGTGGAAAAGACTAACATCTTTGATTAAATTCTTGAGAATAGATTTTATGGATTTATTGTATTATTTGAAAGATTTAAAGATGCTTTATCTTGACTTGTGATATTTGGGAAAATTGATACAAAATCTTCTTGACAAGAAATGAGTTTGAAAGGCTTTGGGAACCTTGTGAATATATTGGGTATTTTAAAAGTTTTTGCGAAACTACTTGAAATTGAACTGTATTTGGATTTCATGTAAATTGTGAGCTCTTCATGTTTTGACCATTTGGTTGTGACATGTGACTACTCGGTGATTACCCAGTAAGATACCATAGTCTGTGTGACATTGGTATCTTAGCACTCGTCTTTCTAATGGCTATGAGTTTTGGCTTTGTGTCGGCAATGAGTTCTGGTTTTATGTCGGCAGATTAGTTGTGGCTTTGTGTTGGAGATGAGTTCCGGCTTTGTGTAGACAATGAGTTTCGGCTTTGTGTCGACAATTGTCATGTGGCCTTGGGTTGGATTTTCTGGTTTGGAACGGTGTTGTTACTGCTCACAGTGTATAGTATGTAGTTTCATGTTGAGATATTTTGAGAAATATATACTAATGTAGTTTCACGTTGGGATATTTCAAAGAAGCTTTATGCTATGTTGTTTCAAGCATTCTTTTCATGCCATTACTGAAATAGATTTTAGAAATCAAATTGAAATTCCCAAAGTATAAAATGTTTTATAAAATGCCCATTATCATGAGACTTGCATTTCCCCCGCCCTCATTAATTATGCTACTTACTAGGCTTTAGCTCATTCTACTCTCCAACAGTTTTATAAATAAATTAGCTATATGTCGGGCATGGTGCTTAGTTTATTGGTGGTGATTAGATAACTATGCTAAGTGGGAGATTTATGCTATAAATTGTTGGTGACTCAACTTACTAAATTATTTGAGGCAATAGCTAATTCTACTGGAGGTTGGGCTTTTGAGGTTTGTTAGCCTTAGGCATGATAGGCCTAGATTTTCTGTTGAGGTTATGTATCTTAGAGAGGATCATGACTTTGTGTTTATTTATTTGGGGCTTTGGATTTTCATGTATATTTGGAGACACATGATTTGTAGTTTTATTGTTTGTAAGTTTCATAGAGTTCTGACTTATATTGTGGAGAGATCAATATATTTATTTATTTTATCAAATGGAAAAAAAAAGAAAAAAAATCCCTTATAATATCTCTTGAAGGCTTGGTTTTTCATACTTTGAACCCTTTTGGGTTTGGGGTGTGACATGAATGCTATATGATGATATATGAGATGTCATGTTTAGATAAATGCTAGGTCGAATGCAAGATGTATGCTAGGGTAGGATTAGTGTGTGTGTGTGTGTGTGTGTGTGTGTGGACCATTTGATGGAATTAGGATGTTGAACATAATGAGTAGAACCAACCCACGGGTCAAGTAAGGTTGGGTGCCTAATACCTTTCTATCCCTATACCTAAACTCTGGACACATAATCTGATAAGATTAGTCCTTTAACAAAGGACGCTTATACATATGGTTCCTAGACCTAATTTAGGTAGCAACCCCATTTACATACCCTCTGTCCCAATCCACTCCGCCAAAGTGTGTCAATACCATAGTTTGTCCGACCTTGATTCACGCATCAAAAAAAAAAAAAAAAAGAATCGTGTCAGTAAGTTCTACTGGTGGGTAGCAATAAGAAGTCGAGCGTGGGGGCTTGTAAGTCTTATTGTATGAACTTCGATTCTTCCAAGATAGTGGATTCAGGTTTACCTTGAGGATAGTTAGGTTAAATGCTCTCCAGGTTTTTACCGGTTTGGTTTCCTGAGTGATCATATCATTGTCTTATTTATCTTTCCGCTGCTATGCATGATATGATTGTTTGATTGTGATAACCTAGACTTGTAATTTGGACTAAGTAACAACTTGGCTAATTAACTAGGTTAATCCAATCGTGGTTTTAAGGGGTCTAAAAACTAACAAGTGGTATCAGAACGGGTAGCTCTTTTGTTTTAGATCTTTTGATCTAAGAGCTGATCCTTGACCCCTGTTGTCATGGATAATTTAAAGTGTCTTTCTGATCATGTTTCTACTCATGCTTCTATTGATTTTATTGATGCCTGTGAAACTTTTCGTAAGGAATTATTGAAATCTATGAAAATTGCTAAGAAATTCAAGGAAGAGTTAAAATTGGCGAATCTTGAAAAAGAGGAATTGCTTGTTAGATTAGATGAATCTAATAAAAAGAATGAATTTTTGAGAAATCAAATTTCCTCTCAAGATGAGAAGATGAAAAGCTTGGAACAAGAGTTAGTTGAATCTAAAACTAAAATAAAAAATTTGACTAGTACCAAGCCTGTTGTTGATAACAAAAGTGTTTCTGTTTCTCTTAAGCCTAAAATTGAGAAAGTTTATATCCCTCCTTTTAAGAGGAATAATAAAGAAAAGGCTTATTTTGCTAGGTTAGACAAAGGTAAAAGTTCTGATGTTGACGCTGAAGTTTCTAAACCTAAGTCTAAACCTACTGTTAAAGAGCATAATAAATCTGTTTTTGTGCCTACCTGTCACCTTTGTGGTGTTGTTGGTCATATTAGACCAAATTGTTTTTTGTTGAGGCAAGAACCAAAGCCTGTGACCGGAAACCCCACTAGGAATACTGATGTTCCTAAATTTGTTCTTGTTTACCACTTTTGTGGTGTCCGTGGTCACATTTGTCCTAATTGTCATAAACTAAAATTTAAGCATTTTGTGTTTCAATCTAGGATATGTGATGATATTTCTCCTGCCATAAGTCCATATAAATTGTTTCATATTCTTTTGAAAATTTTGAGCTTGTTGGCTTGTGAATGGAATTTGCAGAATTTCATTCTTTCTCAGAAGATTGGTGTAATCCCTCAAATACACTCTGCTTCACATGGATTTCCACCTACAAAGTCGAAGACTCGTGCTAGATGGGTGAGAAAAGATTCTCCAAGGTGAGTGTTGCTGACTTGTCCCTGATTTAATTCTTTCAATTGTTTGTGGACATGTCTTGTTTTTGTTTTTGGGTGTTTTGTTTTTTAGGTTGTTTTTTATGAAAAAAAAAAAAATCCAAAAACATTGAAAAATTTCAAAAAGACAACAATATTTTATTTTGAGTCTTGTTTTATTTTTCTTGAGGATTACATGAATTATGATATCTCTCTCTTGATTTAGAACATGCTTGGCATTGTGGAGAAACTTGGATAGTATGTGTTATATAAGTGCTAAGCTATTTTTGATTTTGTATGAGTATGTACTAGTTTGTACATATACTCAAGGGTTAATTAAGAAATTGATATTTCTTATTTGTGTACCCTCTATAGCTTAGGTAAGCACTGTCATGCATTGCATTTGCATTGTTCATTTAGCATAATGTGTGCTTTTAGTTTTTGGTCATAAATTTTTTTAAAACCAAAAAGATTTTTGAGTTTTGTATTTCACATCTTGGATTTATAATCAAGGTTTGGCCATATTATTTTCACATAACATGTCTTTTGTACCTTGTTTAGCCTTGATGAGCTTACTTATTGCACTTTACTAGTTGAAGCTTTGTAGTGCATGTTGTGTGGGAAAGATGTTTATGGTTTTGATCACACCTTAGTGCATATCGTAAGATTTTGTACTCGAGAAAGTGTAGCACATGCACAAAAAGAACATAAGGTGTAGCCTCAGTTTAATTGCTTAATGCTTAAAATTGGTGTGTACTATTAGACTTGATGCCAAATCACATAATTAAAATTAGTGTGTACATTATCCTGACTTTTTAATAAGTTTCTGAATAAATTAAAATTGGTGTGTATATTATGAGGTAAAATTCAAGAAACTAACATGATTGCAAGCTTATGATCTAGGAGATGTGGGAGTTATATGATGTAACTCTTTAGGTGATAGTCTCTTTCAAATTCTTTGTGATGAATTTTGTAGACTTTGTATTTAATTGCTATACATATATCACCTCACATGTAACTCAAGCTTTTGCTAGTTACACACACTACACAAGTTACTCTTTGCTAAACTTGGTACATTATATTGTGTGTGATTTTGTTGTGACCATCCAAGATTAAAAGTTCCTTGATTTTAATGCAAAATGTGTTTAATGTTTGCGCTTTGAGGACAAATTGATTGAAAATCTTGATTTTGGAAGATCTGGGTTGAATTCAAGTATTTTTGAAAAAATTTTCGTCTCATACTCATGCATTTTTTTTATAAAATAATGTGTTTTGAGGAGTTTCTGCATTAAAATGCTCTGTTTTTCAAAAATCTGATTTTTCCAGACTTTCGATCGATCGAACCTGTTTTTCGGTCAATTGAAATTGCGATTAAAATTTTTGGTTTGAGTCTGCCTGACTTGATTGATGTTCGATCAAAATTGAAAAATTTCAGCTTTTAAGTATTTGACCAAATTTTTTTTATGCATCATTTATGTTTAGAATTCATATGCATTGCATTGTTTTTATATCCATCTTGCAGCTTTGCAGTCATATCTCTCATTGTTTTCACACATAACATGCATACACTTTGCTACATTGGGTACTCAACTTGATCAAAAAATTGATTGATTAATTTTTGAGCTATGTACTTTTTAGTATATGCCTTTTTTATGTGCGAATTGTAGAAAATATTTTTCTTAAGAGATATGATGGATAATCAATGTGCAAATATTTTCTCTACTCATGCAACTGTTTATGGGTCACATAGTGCCATGTTTGCATTTTATTGAAAGAGATAATATTTTTCTTCATGTGTATCCTCAACTTAGTTTTTTTTTAAAACTTGGTTTGTGTCTTTTTATTTATCCCCACCCCCTTTATTTTTCCCCAAAACTGTTTTTTCCAAACCTTGTTTTGTTTTTCCTATTTTTATAGGGGGAGAAATTTTTTTTAACCTTTGTGGTTCTTAGGGGGAGTTGTTGCTCTTCATAGGGGGAGTTGTTTCTATTTTCTCTTACTCTGTTGCGTATGTTTTCTGTCTACCTTCTGATTAGATAGTCTTTGTCAATACGTGACAAAAAGGGGGAGACATAGATGACTTGTTTGTTTTGTTTAGGGGGAGAATATAAAAACTTTTTGATGTATCTAACTTAGGGGGAGAGTTAGAATTTATTTTGATATATTTGTTTCTTGTTTCACTTCTTATTGATTTATATTTATGAGTTCTTCATTGGTATATGTCTTTATTTTGTGTTATGTGAAATCAAGAATTTATTTTTGTTTCCTTGTATTTTCCACACATGCGTTTATGCATTTTGTTTAGTGTTTCAAGAAATATACAGGTTGATTTAATTGAGCTGCTGTCTACACTTACAACTGATGGATAGTAGTTAAGTTGAATTTGTTGTAATGGGCATTTTATTGTATTGGGTTGTTCTTGTATTTGAGCATTTCATTTTGTATGAAAGTTTTGTCACGAATTGCCAAAGGGGGAGTTTGTTAGGTTCTAAATGTTTAGAACAATTGGCAAATCGTGAACACAAACTTGTCTAGATATAGATCTTAGAGTCTATAGGTTTTATTAGACAATGCTCAAGGTGATTCAAGTCAAGATTCAAGAACATACAAGCTGCAGGAAGAAGACTTCATATTCTGCCGGGTTCGATCGATCGAAGAACAGGCTCGATCAATCGAAAATCGTATCTGCAGAATTTTAAGTCGGCCCAAACAGCAGCTTAAGCCCATCAAGGATTAGGGTTTCAGATCTACTTCTCCCACTATATAAAGGAAACTCTAAGCCACGTTTTTTAGACTGAAGTGAGAGAGATTAGAGTGCCTCTTGTGCCTCTTTTGGTTTTAGGATTTTGTACCCAAACCTCTCTAAAGTCTTGGTTGCTTGAGAGTTGTATTGTTGCTCATATTTTCTGTTTTGTGTAAATCTCTTGTGAGATCTAGAGGAGCTTTCCTTTACACAAAGTTTAGGGTTTTCAAGGAGGAGATATTATCTACACCTTGATGATCAACTCAGTTGTTGCCATTGAAGCTTAAAGAAACACAAGCGGGTGTGCTTGTATCTGGTGGTGAATCCAAGAAAGAAGGAGTTCGTGGATTCGGAGCTTGCACGTGGTCGTGTCAGTAAGTTCTACTGGTGGGTAGCAATAAGAAGTCGAGCGTGGGGGCTTGTAAGTCTTATTATATGAACTTCGATTCTTTCAAGATAGTGGATTTAGGTTTACCTTGAGGATAACTAGGTTAAATCCTCCCCAGGTTTTTACCCGTTTGGTTTCCTAGGTGATCATATCATTGTCTTATTTATCTTTCCGCTGCTATGCATGATATGATTGTTTGATTGTGATAACCTAGACTTGTAATTTGGACGAAGTAACAACTTGGCTAATTAACTAGGTTAATCCAATTGTGGTTTTAAGGGGTCTAAAAACTAACAAAAGGAATTATAGAGATGAAAGATTAAAATTGAAAGTTTGATTGTTGAATACCGGGAGCATGTCTGCATGTGTATGATGAAAATTTGAAGAAGTCAATATATGCAAGGACGGGTAGAAAAATAGAGATTATTATGCAAGGGCCCTAGAATCTGTGCATCACTACCTAATTAGGGTACTTAAAATCACCCGCGAACAACGAGCAAAGAGCAAAATAATATTTTACTCATAATCACAATATTAACAACATAGCCCTTTTGTTTTTCCCTACTATAATAATTGATAATCAACAGATCATGTCGAAAATTAACAAAAAATAAAATCTATTAACACAAAGTACTAAACTGATGGAAAGGAAATTAAGGTTTCTTGTGTAGTACAAATTGAAGGAACAATAGGTACAATACAAATTAATGAATGTGCAGTTCTGGTATAAGTTAATCCTCAAACTTCAAAACTCTGGCTGTCGAATCTTCAAAAGCCTCCCTTCCCTTGTGACTCACCTCCAGTAGGAGTAGCGTTTAAAGTTGAAGTATAGACGCAAAATCCCACCTTCAAAGGTGCATTTAAATCCATTCTTATGAGAATAATCCCAATCATCGTTTACAATCCGAAATGCAATCTCTCCATAAGGTGGCCTGCACGGAACCTTATAATGTAGGTGTCACCATTGTTGCTATCCTTGTCCTCCTCAAGAGTGTAGGTTGGAACCTTTGAATTATCAACAAGGTCTGGATAAAAGATGTCAAATTTATAGCCTTTCACAAACTTTGGAGGTGGGTTGTCATGGTCAGTGAGCTCTATTGTATTTGTTCCACACATATCCAGTGTGAACACGGTTTGTATATTTTGGCTTTTTTGCTCTGTACTCGTCATGAGACTGAGATTCCAGCAGCTTCACTTCTTCAGCGTCCTCCTCCCTGGTTCGGTTTCCCATGGCCTCTTGAATCCTTCTTTGCTGTTCTTTAACAACAGCAATAAGCATAGACCTGTCTTCTTCTTCTTCTTCTTCTTCTTCTTCTCTTTCAGGTTCGGAAAGGTCCTTCTGAGCACGAGCCCGAGCACGAGCTTCAGCTTGCTCTTCACGTTGTGCCTTACGAACAGCCCTTTCTTCTCTTCTCTTTCGCAGCTTTTCAATCTCTGCCTTTCTTTCTAAGGTTCTTGTTTCTTCATCATCAGCTTCTTCAAAATCAATACCTAGTGCAAAATCTCGTAAAATCTGCTTAGAAACCATTATAAAGGGAAAAGGTTAAAGGGCTTCTCTCCTAGTCCTACTCGGTTTCCTATTTCCTAGTCTGCTCGGTTTCCTAAAACTTAATAAATACCGACCTTCCCATCCCATAAAAAATACCAAATTCTTGACCGCTCCATGTTTTTTTTTTTTTTTTTATAGCTATTTTATATTAAAAAAAATTAAATAAATACATAATAAAATATGATTAATGAAATATAACTTTTTTTTAGAAAATAATGAAAATTTGTCAATTTACTTTTTTATTTTATTTTTTATGTATAAATTCTTTAATTAAATTAAATTAAATTATTTTATTAGATTTTTATTTGTCTTTACTAGTTCTAATAGTAATAGCAAATTCCCTGAAGTATCCAATGCCATTCAAGCAAGGTCTTTTAGAAACTTAAGGCTAAAGGCTTGCTTAATCCCCTCAAACCCAGTCCACTCACTAATCCAGTTCTAGTAATATAGTATTATTACTACATAAAAAACTACCACTCTTGTCATAATTTTTTATGTGGCAAATTATGATTAATTGTTTTTCATTTTTACATAGATTTACCATTTTTCTCTACTACTCGCTGTCTGTCATGTGGACAAATGTGATTTTAATACATACCTAAATTTTTTACTTGACCACCCACAACTATTGTATAAACTATTCAAGATCTGATTGACCAAGAAATTATTTCTCCACCACAAATCATAACTTTGTAGCCTTCCAAATATTATAAATATGGAGTAGGGTTTTATTTTTGTAAATTTCCCTATTTTATTTGTTTATTTTTGTTTCCTTCTTTTATTGTACTTAACTACCTTCCTCTCCCCCACAACCCCCCCCCCCCCCCCCAACAACCCTACCGAATAGAACAACAATGGAGCCTGGCTTTGGCAACCTTACCTCAAACATCTTGATTCTATAGTTTTGTTTCAGAAGTGATCGCACGCATATCAAACAATTTTGAGTAAATTATAATGTCACATTAAAAGTCACAACTTTTACCATGACTATTGTGCATCTATTATTTACTATCTAAAATCTAAATAGTCTAAAGTGACTCCAAACATGTTTGCAGCTATATTGTTCTAACATACTATGTGGCAATTGAAGAGATTATTCATTTGTAATTTTAATCACATGACTTTTTTAATGAGACATATAATTTGTTTAAATAATACACATGGATAGTCTTATAATTTGTCACATATTTGGTTGGAAAAAATAACTCCTAACATGTTTGGAGCCAAACTTTCTCCATCTATATAAAACCAAAATCTTTTAATTTTAGTTTACTTCTATAAGAAAATTGCTTATACACAAACTTTTGGAAACTCACAATTTTCACATAATTATTCTATATATTTTATTTTTATATAATCAACTTTAAATTCTATAAAGATTCTCTATAAAATTTTCTAAATTTACATATTCCATTAGAATCTTAACACTATTGTATTTCCTTTAATTGGTAAAATAGGTTCATATATATATATATATATATATATATATAATCATAATAATGTGTATTAATAACTAACATAATGATCAAATTTTGCCTTCTTGAAAAATGGCCCTTTCCTCTTATTATTAGTGTTGTAGTCCTCTGAGTACTGTTCATCTTTAATTGCTACTATCATCAACATCTTTATGTCATCCTCGAGCCACCATTCCTCCACTAATTTTAACAATTATCTCAAACGTTCCACTTCATGTCAAACCCAATTTATTCTACAATTGATTTTGTCTTGCTTGCTCTACTATACAATAAGAGTAAGTGTTCTCAAGCTTTTCCCTTATGAAAGCTCAAATAGTGTAAAACACTATTACTTGTTTAAACCTCCAATTTTAAACTTATGGCTAGATTGCTTTTACCCTATTTAACTAAGTGCGGAATAAGAGTAAGTGTAAATCAATGAGGCTGGAACTACTCTAAAGCATATGCATATACAATAGACAATAAGTATAAAGCATAAAGAGTAAGGGAAAAGAGATGCATTCAACAAGATAACACCAAAACGTGTTATCAAAGAGGAAACTGAAGTACTCAGCGAAAGACCTTTCTGTGGCCCTCCAAGCCAAAATGATCCATTAGTGAATAAAGTTGGAGTACAAGGTTATCTAAAAGACCCTCCAACCCTAATCTACCCAAAATACTTGAACCCTCCGAGTTCCAGCTCCCAACGGACTTCATCGAGTCTTGTCTTCACTAGTTATCCAGATCCCACAATTAGCTTCAAATTGCATTTGCCAATCAATGACTTCTTCCAATACTTCCCACACACACCAAAACTTCTCTCAATACTCAGATTGGGTGAAGTAGGTGTTTGGGCTAATTAAGAACCTCTCAAGGATTTGTAATTGGAGAGGTAGGAGTAGAGGAAAACTAAGAGAAATTGTGTAGATGATTGTGGGTTTACAACCTCTAACTCTCAAGTGTATCGCTTGAGTTTTCTCTTTGAAAGTGTCCTTACAATTTTGTAGGTAATATGAGCTTATATAGTGTGGGTAAAGAAATGAGGAAAACACAACTCATTTGCTAGTCATGAGCAAGTCGCAAACTTTATTGTCTTCACGATTCTTTACCAAAATCTCACACTCAACCTTTATATTAAATTCCACAAACATATAGGGATGATTGAACAAAATACAATCAAATTTGACACGAAATTAAAGCCAACAAAAACATAGTTGTAAATCACAACTTTACACCTTAATTTGCAGAGGTATGATGTTAGTCCATGTTTTATGCACTTGTACTATTGTACTACACATCCTAACTTATACTATATGGTTAGTCTATAATTAGTTTCTCTAGCTAGCCTAACATTAGTATATTTATATAAACCCCTAATGTACTTACTGTAACACCCGATTCAATATAGTACATATTATTAGGACATATGTGATTCACTTGTTAGGAACATATGTCACTATTTTATGTAATTGGCTAATCCTTTGACAAAACGCATTTTACTTGTAATTGGGTAGATCTAGGTGTTTTTAATATTTCAAGAAACTGTGTTTCAAGATCAAGTGTTGAAGTCATCAAGTTTGTCCAAGAAACAAGCTGAGAAGTGCAAGTTCGTTAAAGCTTGATAGCTAGCTCGACATCTAGCATGTGTCGAAGTTTAAGAAGTTGTTCAGCCCGTGTACTCGACAGCTGCTCGACACCTCCTATCTGTCGAGGTTTAAGAAAGAAATAGAAATTATGATCTGTTTTCTTGGAATCCGTGAATGTGTCTTTAGGACTTCTTTTCTCACAACCCTAGAAATATAAAAGGATTGTTTTAAGGGCCGTCAAAAAGTTCACAAGTTGCACAAGCATTGAGCAAAGTCTGTTCAAGCAAATTGTGACCGGAGATACAGTTTTGCCCGAGTTCATCATTCTTGTGAAGAAGTTGCTGTGTATATGCACCATAGGGTTTTGTGACCAAGCATCTTCTTAATCTTCATCGTGGATGAACTGAAGAATTTTGCAGCCAACAACCTTCTCTAGTTGGTGATTGAAGTCTCGTACTGGGATCCGCGCAATTGGTTAGTCATGTACTTGGGAGCCGTGCATTAAAAGGAGAAATTGTCACTACAGAACAAGTCCAATTGGGTATTGGGGTAAAGGTTCAACTGTAGGTTAGTATAAGGTACTGGGATTCCTTTACTTGTAACCGCTTGTTGTGATAATAATGGAATTTCGGGAGTAGTGACCTTAAAATCACCCGGTGGGGTTTTTGCAGTGTAGGTTTTCCCCATTCATAAAAAATCATCGTGTTATTTATTTTCCGCTGCATACTTAATTAATTGGTGATTTGTTTGTGCTACCACACATTTGCATGTTAATTAACTTAATTAATTGACTTGGCTAAATTAATTGGTTAATTTATCACAAGGGGTCGATTTGTTTTGGGTCTATTTGTTTTTGGCCTATCAAATGGTATCAGAGCAGGCACACTCTGATTAGGTTTTAATCTTTGTTGTGTTGATCCATTGACCCCTGTTTGTCATGGATAGAGGACAGTCTTTAATCATACCTCCTTTATTTGATGGTACTAACTATGCATACTGGAAAGTACGCATGAGAGCTTTCTTGCAGTCTTTAGATGAGAAAGTGTGGCAAGCTGTTGAGATAGGCTGGACCAAGCCGAAAGAAGCATTGGCCGATTGGGATGATGCCAAGATCAAGGTGGCAAACTTCAACAACAGAGCGTTGAATGCCTTATTCAGTACGGTCACCAATGAGGAGTTTAAGAAGAAATCCTCAACTGAAACTACCAAGGAGGCTCACTACAAGCTTCGAAGAGATTAAGATGAAGGAGGATGAGTCGTTCAATGATTTCTATGCCAAGCTCAAAGACATAGCGAACCCAGCGTTCAATCTTGGGGAAACCATTCCTGAACCCATGATTGTGAGAAAAGTGCTTAGATCTCTACCAGAGAGATTCCATGTCAAGATCACCGCAATTGAGGAATCAAAGAATATTGACAAGATTCCTTTGACAGAGCTAGTTGGTAATCTGTAGACCTACGAGCTAGGGTTAACAAGAATTGGTAAGTCAGGAAAAAGCAAGAGCATGGCACTGAAGGCCAAGAGCAGTGACACAGATGAGTCTTCCGACGATGAAGATTAAGAAGTTTATGAAGAATGCCAATGGAAATGGCTTCAACAAGAACCACAAGCAATCCAGTTCTTCTCAGTTCAAGAGTCAAGACAAGGGAAGAAGGATGCTAAGGATGGCGGTCAGTACACTGTTCCCGTAGGACCTAAGTGCTTTGGTTGTTAAGGTTTTGGTCACATGAAACAGGAGTGTCCTACATATCTCAAGAGCATTGGGAAGAGCAAGGCACTTGCTGCTACCTTGAGTGACACTGAGCCTGAAGATGATTCCGACAATGAGGATGATGGAATCCTGAATGCCTTCACTGCCACTGTCAATCCTACTGAGGGGATTGTTGAAGATGTGGATGAAGAAGAGGAATTGGTGGAATCCAAGTTTGAGAAAATGGATGAACAAGATAACATCCACACAGCCTATGCAAAGTTGTACAAGGTCTCAGAGAAGCATGAAAAAATGTATAGGTTGGCCTCCAAGAAGCTTAGTGATGTGGAGCTTAAGCGAGAAGAGCTTTCCACAAAGGTTGATGAAGCCAATCAGACTATTGGAGCACTGAGATTCGAGAACAATTTCTTGGCTGAGAAGACTAAAAAGCTTGAAGCGGAGCTGTTTCAAGTCAGAGCTCAGTTGGAGAGGGCTTCAAGTGTGAAGCTTGATGAGATGCTCAGTCTTCAGAAATCTACTTCTGATCGAACAGGTTTAGGGTATGGTTTCTCTTCTTCTAATATTGCTTCTACTAGTACTACTGGTTTTGTTCCTCCTAGTAATAATGTTAAAATTGAGAACAATGATGTTAAAACTAATTTAGCATAGACAAGGGTAAATCTATCTTAGGAGCACCCCCTAAGCAAGATAAGAAGGAAGTTAAAAACCCTAGGGCTAAGAAGGCTATCTCTCAAAAGCCTAAACAGAAGAAGCAGCATCTCTGTCATCATTGTGGAGTTGCCGGTCATACTCGACCAAATTGCTATAAGTAGTTAGCCACTCAACAGAGTAACGGCATGATAGCATCTGGAAGCCAGAATCAGCTTCAATCCTCTCTTGCTCTCCTTGGAGATCTTCTTAAAGCCCTCATGTTCCTTTCAAACTTGAACAGTTTCAATTCTTCCCCCTCACCTGCCGGTTCAAGGGATTAATCAAAGGAAAGGTTCTTCTAGGTTGTGGAAGGAAAAGGGCTCCAAGTGATTATATCACTAATTCTCTCTCTCCCTTCTTGCTTGTGTTTGCATAACTTGTGTGTTTTGTTTTCATTTTGAGTCAGTCTAGTTTTTAATGCTTTGCTTTGTTTAACATGTTTTTGTTTGTTTATTTTTCAGTTTTGCTTTGTTTTGTTTTTCATATAAAAATATAAAAAAAATTGAAAAATCAGAAAAATACAAAAACAGTGTGTGTTTTGTGTACATTGGTACTTGTGTACCTTGGATGGCCATTGAAACAAAGTTTTCTAAACTTTGTATCTTTTGTAACTTTGATGAGCATCTTCATGCACAACTAAACAAGTGAGCGTTGTGGCTCTTGTTTGTGATGAGTAAGATTAAGTTATCTCTTGTACTTAACACTCGTATCACTCTTTTTGAAGGAAAGGACTAGAAAATCTTAAGAGAAAGGCATAAATAACCATCTCACCACTGTTACCCGCCAATCATAAAATGACATTTATGTGCTTCGGCATAGAAAAATTAGAATGTCAAAAGCTTAACATAATTGGGTATTTCTTTTCTATCTCTTATATGCCCATGCATGATTTGCTAAAAAGAAAATATGCAAAGAAAAATAAAAAGCAAAAAGATCAAAATGCTTTTAAATATGATTACAAGCGTGTATTCTAGGAGATGTAGGAGTTATAGGATGTAACTCGAAGGTGATAGTCCCTATCAAACAGTTATGATCGTGTGTAAGTTAAAGTGATTTTCTTATATCTCAAATCGTTATAACATATATACACTTATGCAATCTTGCGATGTTTTTCACACACAACACGTAATATTCTTTTCTACTCTTGATACATGTGCTGGTACAATGTGATTTGGCCATCATAAGGTTTTACATATGTTAATGTATGCTCACTAAACTGTCTTTACTTGTTTTTTAAATATAAAACTGGTTAGACTTGTTTAGTGTGTGTGTGCATTTTTGGGATCCATGTGCTTAAAATTGCTGTTGAGAGATGATTTTGAGAGGCTAATATGGTGTTTGGATCATTGGTTGAGTTGCATGCGTGATTGCATTCATGTCTGTGTTTTTCTCTTCTCGAAAAACTGTTTTTAAAAGCTAGCTCGACACCTCCTCGACACCTGGTGGATCGATCGAGAAAGTTCTTGTCCCCTCGATAGCTTCTCAACACCTGGTGGATCAATCAAGCCTCATCTCTTGTGTCTGATGTTTTTGTACCTCGACACTTGCTCGACACCTGTATCTATCGACGACCAAATCCTCGACACCTGGCTCAACACCTTGCTCGACACCTCTTGACACCTTCATCTGTCGAGCTTTACTGAGGTTCTATATATACTTCCTCGTGCGATCCGAACCTCATTTCTCTCGATCTCTCTCTCGATACCTCTATCTTTTCACTTCCTAAATCTCCCTCACTCACTCCTAACCTCTTTCCTAAGGGATTCTCGAGCTTAATCAAGTTTTTCCTCACTTGGTATGTCTCTAATCCCTCATTTTCATGCATTTCATTCTCTAAAACCTAAGTTTTTGGGGATTTTGAAAAATTTCGGGGTTTTTCAAAATTGATGAGTGTTTGTTGAAATTTTAGGATGGGTTTTGCTTAAATGAGTTCAAAATCTCATGCATTGCATCACATTAGCATAATAACAGTATTATCATGCATTTTACATGTGTGCAATTGATTGTGTGCTGGTAGGATTAGATTGGGCTGAACCCATGATGCAATTTACTTTGCATGTCACATGTTTATGCATTTCCCATGCATACGTACTCCATTTCAATATACTTGCTATATTTGAATTGTTTTGGAGCTTTTCTGATTGTCTCTTTTTCTCTCCCTCTCTTTCTGTTTACGTTAGTAGTGTCTATGGCACCAAAGCATAAGTCTACTCCGTCTCGGAACCCTCTTCGTTTTGGGACATCTTCGTCTTCTGATCCTACTCCTTCTCATCTTCGGTTCTGTGATGAGGATGCCCGACAGGCTTTCTCGGAGAACTTTTCTAGATGAGGCATTCATTCTGAACGCTAAGTCATTTTGGCGGACTTCACCGATACCGACCTTCCCGATGTCATTCACAGTCGGGGATGGGAGTCACTGTGTGACGTCCCTGTCACCTGTCCTCTTGTGCTTATCCAGGAGTTTTACTCCAACATGCACGAGATTGATCGTTTAGTACCTCTTTTCTTCACTCGCGTTCGAGGTACGCACATTCCTGTCACACCGCAACTTGTAGCGGATGTGCCTCGAGTTCCTAGGGTAAAGTTCCCTGACTACCCTGGTTGTGAGCATCTGTGGACTGTGTCCAAGGATGAGCTCAAATCCGCTTTTTGTGAGCGTCCTTCTGAGTGGGGTGATCGCTAGTTCACTTACTGTTCGGGCTTTGCAAAAAGCCCGCAGTTTTTGAACATGGTGATGACCTTTGTACTTTATCCTCTCTCTCATTATAACTCCATTACAGAGCCTCGTGCTCGGTTTTTGTTGTCCCTTCTTGAGCATCTTACTATTGATTTCCTTTCTCATTTTATTCTTTCCATTATAGATGTTCATCTGGATTCAGCGTCCCATGATAAGCTCATCTTTCCTTCTGCTATCACGAGGATATTATGCCATTTTTCCATCCCTTTTCCTGTATTCGACCACTTCACTCATATTTGTGCCATAGACGCTGCTACTGTAAAACGTAGCGAGGCGCAGTTTTGCTCGCGACAGGAGTCAGCTGCTCCTCCCTCCCGTTCGGCTCCATCTCGATCTACTCCATCTACATCCGCTCCTTCCTCTTCCACGAACGATGTGTCACTAGGAGACATCATGGCGCAACTTCAGCGCATGGATGCTCGCCTAGATACACTCTCTACAGAGTTGTATTAGGTGAATGTCCGTGTTGGCCGCATTGCTAGACGGCAGGCGATCATGGGCGGTTTTGCTCCTAAGGCTTCTCTTCCACCTCCTCCAGTGGCTTCTAATTCTGATTCTGAGGATGAGAATGATGATGATGGTGATGACGATGACGCTTCTGATGATGATGATGAAGATGCTAGCTCTACCGATGAGATGTCTACTTGACACTCTACCTTTTGTCACTCGTGACAAAAAGGGGGAGTAGTTTTGGTATGTGAAAGTAGTCATACTTAGGGGGAGAGTTAGTATAGAACATTTTTGTTAGGGGGAGTGTTGATATCTTGAGGGATGTAGTGAGGATTTTATGTATCTTTTCTTTTCTTTCTTTTATAGATACATTGTTCTTGTACCTTAGGTCTTGTGACCATTATTGACATATATTGTACTTATCTTCTTTATATGTTGATGTATGTTTCTTTTACCTATCCTTACATGTGTTGTTTCTTTTCTCTCTTTATGCACATGCTTCTTATTACTTGTATGCAATCTATTATTTCTGTTTCACACAAAGATGCCTTGATGAGTTTTGTTTAAAGTGTTTCAAAAATACAGGTTGTCAAAGTCTTCTTGCCATAAACTCTCTACTTGCAAAGTTTTTCAAGAGTTTATGTTAGGATAGATTTTATTGTATTCAATAAGTGAATATGAGTTGAGTGATTTATAACTTCTCTCATATATTCATTTGTTTGTTGTGGTTTTGTCACGGATTGTCAAAGGGGGAGATTGTTAGGACATATGTGATTCACTTGTTAGGAACATATGTCACTATTTTATGTAATTGACTAATCCTTTGACAAAACGCACTTTACTTGTAATTGGGTAGATCTAGGTGTTTTTAATACTTCAAGAAACTGTGTTTCAAGATCAAGTGTTGAAGTCATCAAGTCTGTCCAAGAAACAAGCTGAGAAGTGCAAGTTCATTAAAGCTCGACAGCTAGCATGTGTTGAAGTTTAAGAAGCTGTTTAGCCCATGTGCTTGACACCTGTTCGACAGCTGCTCGACACCTCCTATCTGCCGAGGTTTAAGAAAAAAACAGAAATTCTAATCTGTTTTCTTGGAATCCGTGAATGTGTCTTTGGGACTTCTTTTCTCACAACCCTAGACATATAAAAGGATTGTTTTGAGGGCTGTCAAAGAGTTCACAAGTTGCACAAGTATTAAGCAAAGTCTGTTCAAGCAAATTGTGACCGGAGACACAGTTTTGCCTGAGTTCATCATTCTTGTGAAGAAGTTGCTGTGTATGTGCACCATAGGATTTTGTGACCAAGCATCTTCTTAATCTTCATCGTGGATGAACTGAAAAACTTTGTAGCCAACAACCTTTTCTAGTTAGTGATTGAAGTCGCGTACTGGGATTCGCGCAATTGGTTAGTCACATACTTAGGAGCCGTGCATCAAAAAGAGAAATTGTCACTACAGAACAAGTCCAATTGGGTATTGGGGTAAGGGTTCAACTGTAGGTTGGTATAAGGTGACCTTAAAATTTTAGAATAGTGGAATTTCGGGAGTGGTGACCATAAAATCACCTGGTGGGGTTTTTACTGTTAGGTTTTCTCCATTCGTAAACAAATCACCGTGTTATTTATTTTCCGCTGCATATTTAGTTTATTGGTGATTTGTTTGTGCTACCACGCATTTTGCATGTTAATTTGATTAATTAATAACTTGGCTAATTAATTAATTATTTTAATCACAAGGGGTCAATTCGTTTTTGGCCTATCACTCTTGTTCACCTATCCTGACATCCTACATTTATCCCATTTAATCCATTAATTTCAAGCTATCCCATCCTTCTTTTTCCGTTGTTTCCCACCCGTTTATTTGACCTTTCAAATCCTTGTTCCAACCCTAGCTTTTCGACCAATTCTTAAGTATTTTAACCCTCCTTTGTCACATAGAGGGTCTCTTTGTCTTAATCCTCTACTAGTTTTAAATTGTTTTGACTTAACACAATTAATCAAGACTTCAAAAGAGATCACACACAAGAATCCAACTGATGAAGACATCAACCCGAATTGAACCAATAACCCACCTTGAGGAAATTCCAATTAACTCTATCATAGGCCTTTTGCAAGTCTAATTTGATAGCCATTTGTCTCGCTTTTACTTTTTTCACTTTGAAACTGTTAGGACATATGTGATTCACTTGTTAGGAACATATGTCACTATTTTACGTAATTGGCTTATCCTTTGACAAAACGCACTTTACTTGTATTTGGGTAGATCTAGGATGTGTTTAATACTTCAAGAAACTGTGTTTCAAGATCAAGTGTTGAAGACATGCAAGTCTGTCCAAGATTCAAGCTGAAGAAGTGCTATTCATTAAAACTTGACAACTAGCTCGACAGTTAGCTATCCATCAAGTTTAAGAAGTTGTTCCAGCCCTGTGGCTCGACAGCTGCTCGACAGCATCTCGACAGACAGGTATCTGTCGAGATTTATGAAAAACAGAATTCCAGTTCTGTTTTGACTCTAATCTGTGATTATGAGTTTGCGCTTTCTTTTCTTCTAACCCTAGACATATAAAAAGATTATTTTAAGAGCCGTCAAAGTGTACACAAGTTGCACAAGTGTTGAGCAAAGTTTGTTCAAGCAATTTGTAACCGAAGAAAAAGTTTTGCCCTAGTTCATCATTCTTGAGAAAAAGTTGCTATGTATGTGCACCGTAGGGTTTTGTGACCAACCCTAATTATGATCGTTTGGTGCCTTATTCTTGACGAAAGGTCGGACTTATGACCTCTACTCTATTTAGCTGAGGCTACTTGATATCCTCGGACACAACCCACAGCCCAATACCCATATTTGGGCCCTTTATCCCTACAATAGCCCCTCGAAATTCCACTCTTTTGCTCCTCGAGAAAAAATGGGGATTTCGATTTCCCAGTAACTATCCTTCCCACTCTTACGTCATCTCTTTTTGTGCAGGTGTCTTTTCAACTACCAAGAAGCACGCTTTTGAAGCTTCGGCCTCTAGGACGCTTCAACATTTATTTCACACAGCGCCCTGTCCCCCACGTTTTACGGTGCGATGGAGATCCTACGGTGGAGAAATTTTATGGGGATTTGGGCAGGAACTCTCCTACTTACTTTTCTCTCCCCTATATATATTGCTTGAAAATTCTGGCTGTTCCACTTTTTGCATATTCAATTCTCAAGAATTAGTCCCAGGAGCCCATCTATACTTTTGTAAGTCACCTTTAGCATATTTTTCTTAAATTTAGGACCTCTTCTTCCTCGGCCTCTTAAATTTACACCTCGTCTCCCTAACATTTCACTTACCTTTCAAATGGGTAGATTCGCTAGCTTGGTAGACACCCCAAAGGGTATAGAGAGTTTTAAAGCCCGTTACCATATTCCACCAGAGGTTTCAATTCGGTATTGCCGCCAAGGGGAATGGCATGCCATGAGACAAGAGGGGGAGGTAGTCATCCCTATGATTGCCTTTATAGAGGGAGGGATGAGAATCCTTATGGGTAGAGTGACTAAGGACTACCTTATTGCCCATAGACTCTGCCTTACCCAATGCACCCTTAATGTTTTTAGGATTCTAGGTAGTGTAGATGCCCTTAACGAAAAGATGAATATGAACCTTACTCACCACGACGTTAACTGGGTTTATAATCGTCACAAACTCAAAGGCCAGGGGTACTATCTGAAAACTAGATTCCCTGTGGTTAGACTTATATCGTGTCTCTTGAGTGTAACAAAGGCATGGACAAGGACTTCTTGATTGTCTTAGGGGAGTGGCATGATGGACTTTATTGCCCAACACGAGATGGGACACCAGGTGGGGTGTTTAGGTTTAGGTTTATTACTCTAACAATACCCCCTTTTCTTACTAACATTTTTTGTGCTCACTTCTTCTATTTTCACTTGTAAATTGGTTCTTATTTTATCTGTGTTGTACTCTAAAAATATTTTTATTTTTGGTGAATTTGCAGATAAGTACTCTGCAATCCCAAACCTTCACCTTATCAACGAGCCCAATCTGACAAAGATACTCAAGGCCAAGATTTTTGTCCATACTGACGAACAGCTAAGAGCGGCCCACATCATCCTCGGCTACGATCCCATGGAATATTTGGCTCTCCCGAAATAACTTTTAGACAAGAAATCATCACCCTTAGATTGTGATGCAGCCTGATTCCTGGTATATATAGTTTGAACAATAACATGCATTCCTATCAAGCATATACAGCACAAATAGGGCTCAAGTCAGCAAATAGGGCCCAAATGCCAAAAATTGACGGACCGGGCTCTAGACCTATTATATATGTTAAATCACTTAAGTCTAGAATCCACTTCACATTCTGCATTGTACATACGGTCCTTCAAGGACTATACTGTCAATTTCACATGGATTAATTATTTTTCTCGGTTTAATGTAACCCAAAGTTAGGTGATTCCTTAAAAATTGACATGTGTCTTTACCCAACATCAACTAAACCACTTCACCCCTAACTAAATAGTTGATGAGTAATGTATAATTTCATAGCTCTCACATGGCATACGTGAAAGGTGTTATAATTGTAAAAATGATTTTTTATGTTTCAATGTTTTAGTCACAACTTAAATAATTTTTTTTAATACTCCTCCTTCCAATTGATACCTTTCACAAACATTAAACCAATCAAAACTATATGGAAATTATGTAATATCCTAATCTGTTTTAGTAAAGAGAACAAAACTATTTATATATGATTACATAATCTAATTATGTAATCACCTGTTGGAAAAAGAGCAATGTCATTTATAGTAAAGAAACCAAAACTATTTGACACAATCACAAACTTTAAGGACAATATATTTTTTTCAAGTTACCTTTCTCACGTGAGTAATACTACATACAAAGTATTTCACAAGTTTTTTTTACAACAATTAGGTTGAAAATTTTTTATTAGGTTTTATCTAAATTCACTACTAATATATATATATATTCTCGCATCATCTGGGTGTAAAATATTTTGGCAAATTTTATGCATGTATAGACTTTTTCTTCCACCATAAAGGAAAGCATGTGAGGGGAGAATACAGTGTGAAAACTTATTATCTTCTATAACTTTTTGACTTTTGCTTATCAAAAATGTAACTTTTTGACCTTTTATACGTGAAAATAGTATCTTTCTATAACTTTTAGACTTTTTAGTCTGAACTGAGTTTAGTTTTTGTCTTTGGCGTAAGACATTTGCAATAATACAATCGTTTTTATGAAACACGTCTGCATGTGAACAATTTATCTAACTTTTTTTTTTTTTTTTTTTTTTTTTCAGTTTTTGTCTTTGCCGTAAGACATTTGCAATAATACAATCGTTTTTATGAAACATGTCTGGATGGGCATAGTTTATCTAACTTTTTGATGAAAATTTTTACCGAAAATATGCTAAAATATACCAGCCAACATTCTTCTCAAGTTGGTGATCAAGTCGCGTACTAGGATCCGCTAAATTGGTTAGTCACGTACTGGGAGCCGTGCATTGAAAATGAGAGATTGTCACTACAGAACAAGTCCAATTGGGTATTGGGGTAAGGGTTCAACTGTAGGTTGGTATAAGGTACTGGAATTCCTTTACTTGTAACCGCTTGTTTTGATAATAGTGGATTCTCGAGAGTGGTGACCTTAAAATCACCCGGTGGGATTTTTGCCGTGAAGGTTTTCCCCATTCATAAACAAATCACCGTGTCAATATAATTTCCGCTGAATACTTAGTTTAATTAGTGATTTGTTTGTACTACCACGCATCTTGCATGTTAATTTGATTAATTAATAAATTTGGTTAATTAATCAATTAATTCATCACAAGGGGTCAATACATTCTTGGCCTATCAAGTTGCATGTTTCATTAAATCTCACTGAAATGTATTTGTAACAAATTTATGATTATTGAAGGTTTAGATGCACAAATGTATTGTATTACCTTCAACACAATAGTTGTACCACTGAAAGTTTGTTAAAGGGTTGTAAACAAATTTGTCTCCATAATACAATTAAGCCAGCATTCTTCAAAAATCAAACTTAAAGCATTCTATGAATTTCTCTAAAGGCTATGCAAAATATTAAGTAAGTAAAAAATGGAAATCTATTTAAAAACAATGAAGAATTTCATTTGAAAAGGCATGCTTAAAAGGTCATTTTGGTTGATAAAAAGACTTTAAAACGTTGCATTGGCTATTACTAGCCATTAGTCGCTGACATGTGCGTTGTGCATGATAATTTTTTTAGAAGGTCTCATTAAATATATTATTATTATTATTATTATTATTATTATTATTATTGCTTTAGTTATTAACAATTAGTTTTTCATTATCTTTTAAGTTAATTAAAACCTTATATGTACATTTTTTTTAAACCTTTACATACACTTTTTTTTTTAGTATGAATCTTTACATATACTTTAAGTAAACTCTATATATTCCACTTCATTAGATGCGTAAAACCATACACTACTATTCCATAATGAGAGTGGTGGCTAAAAATTTCCCATTTTTTTCATGATCTCATTTGTAACGTTTCTTACCATTATCATATATTTATTGGACGATGAATTGCATAACAAAGACCTTAAATGAGATGTAGCACCATTCATTTGATTTTCAAAAGAAATGGTGAATGAAAATTTTATACTTATGTTATAAATATGGTTAAATGAAAGGTCAAAAAAGGGATTTTAAAATTTTATTTCTTGTGTAATTTCTATTATTATTGGAGAATATCTCCTTTTAGTTATGATTGGAAATATGGTTTCTATGGTTAGAGTTTGATTAGTTTTTAGTTTAAATGTATTGCTATGATTGTATTTAATTTTTTATTATTGATTTAATTTTTTAAAGTGAATGTAACAGTTTATTTCATTGCACTATAAAGTTTTTAATGTTCTCTATATGATCATCTCTATTTTATTTTTTACTTCTCCTTACAGCTTCTTTGTTTTCCAATTAACGGTTATGAATTGACGTTTGAATTTTCTTTTCTTTATCTACTATTCATTACTTTGTATCTTTTTTTTTTTTTTTTTAACAATCTCCCTCTCTCTCTCTCCATTGGCAACTATTGTTTTCCAAAATTTGAGGATGATTCTATTGCATTACATATGCATTATTATTTTTTTCTATGTTATATTTCGTTTGACATTATCATTAGTTTTTTTTTTTTTTTTTTAATTTAGTGTTTCTAAATTGGAATTTTTTTTTAGGACAATTTTATTTATTGAATTATGTAAAATATTATATGTTTAATTTTTTTAAAATAAAAAACTGAGAGAAAATATAAACAATTTAATGATATGGAAGATCTGTCTAAATTTACATGTTGAATAAACTAAGATGAGAAGAAAAAAAAATTTTAAAAAAAAACAATAACACCAAATTATCCAAATCATACTATGTAATAGAATAATATAATAGTCTTATATACTATATGTAATTATTTATAATGCAATAAGATAACATTTAACAATCAAAGAGAACCAAAAAAAAAAAAAAACTTAAAACACAAAACTAAATTACATCAACTTAAAGTAGAGTTATAGAAAATACAAAAATGCAAAGACGCAAGAAAAATAAAAAATCCACCAACAAAATTGAGAGAGAAATAACATTTTTTGTGAGGGAAAATTATGTAAAAATATAGAATTAAAAACAGAATGAAAAAATTATAAGGAAGATAAAGGGAAAGATGACGAGTGATATTAAGGTAGAGGGTAGTGGGAAATGTTGGAGAAGGTGTAAATGTTAAAAAATGAGTACAATTTTATAAGAAAAATTTTATTTATTTGTATGAAACTAAAACATTATATGTTAAATTTTTAAAAATAAAAAAGGAGAGAAAATATTAATAAAATTACTTCTAGAAGAAACAAAAAGAGGCCAAGGAACCAAAACCCGAATGCTTCCATTAAAAAAAAAAAAAAAGTGAAGCTTTCACTTACAACTTGGTCTATCTATCTTCTGGCATCGTTATGGTCACTAAATTTTCTGTGATACTCTGTTACTTAAAGTTACAAATTGTTGCATCTGCATTGTTGGAGATTCTCTCTATGAAGAAACTTGGCTGTTTAGGTTGAGGCAGAACTGCACGCTCATTCACCAACATAGATATCACACATTATAGTTAGAAGTCAATCAGTTATTGACTTCATATTTATCATAACATGAGGAGCGAAAAAAAAATCAAATGAAAAGATAACATATCAAGTCTAAAAGGAATTTCATAGAACAAATGCTATGATGTACAAAAATAACATATATAGAACAATTGAATAAGTGAATTCAAAGCAACCCAAACTGAGAATTCAAAGAAAAACACATGTAATAAATTAATAATTAGAGAGAGGAAAAAAAAAACTTAAAACACAAAACTAATTCTCATCAGCTCAAAATAAAGTTCTAAAGAACACAAAAAATTTATTAACCTAAAGCATAGATGTAAGAAAAAAAAAATCCACCAAAAAATTGAGAGAGAGAGAGAGAGAGAAATAACCTTTTTTTGTGAGAGAAAAGTATGTAAAGAATGGAAAAAAGATTGACAAATTTATAGTAAGAGGGTGTGAATAAGAAGAGACAAAAAAAATAAAGGAAGATGAAGGGAAAGATGAAGAGTGATATTAAGGTAAAGGGTAGTAGGAAGATGAAAAGGTAAGGGAAGGAGAAATGTTGGAGAAGGAGTAAATATTTTAAAAAATTAAATGTTAAAACAATTATAGGAAAATTGGAAAGAAAAATGATAATGACGTGGACATTGATGTGGCTTAACTGGAGCGCAGCAATAATAAATGCTGCGCTTCAGCTTTTAGATATATATATATATAGATTAAGGACTAAAAACCTTCACTTCCCTCGTTTTTCTATAGAATTTTGTAGAATTTTAATATATATCAAATAAGCTCTTCTAAGATTTTGCTTGTACTCATTTAGTAGGAGAAAAATATCATCATGCCATTGGGAGGCGAAAGTTTTGTATGCACCCGACCTATGAGACTTATGTCTCACTGACATGTGGAACCTACACTAAGCACATGATATACCGTCTCCTTATAGGGAAAAATCATGGAACAAATTTTGAATAAATTTACTATTGTTGGGTTAAAATGAATTGACCCCTTGCAAATTAATTAATTACCCAAATTAATTAATTAGTCAATTACATGCAATGGCATGATAGCACAAACAAATCACCAAATAACTAAATGCAGTGGAAATTAAATTTGACACAGGTGATTTGTTTACGAATGGGGAAAACCACCGAGGCAAAACCCCACCGGATGAATTTAAGGTCACCACTCTTGAGAATCCACTATTATTAATCACAAGCGGTTACAAGTATAAGGAATCTTACCAAACCCTTTGGCCTATCCCGAAATACCAACCTACAGTTGAACCCTTACCCCAATACCTAATTGGACTTGTATTGTAGTAGTAATCTCTCTGTTTAATGCACAAATCCTAGTACGTGACTAACCAATGATGCACGGATCTCAGTACGTGACTAACTCCACCAACTTGAAGAAGATTGTTGGCTACAAAGTTTTTTAGTTCATCAACAATGAAGATCAGGAAGCTCATTGGTCACAAAACCCTTGGCGTAAAAACACGGTAGCTTCTACAGAGAAAATGATGAACTAGAGCAATTTCTGCCTCCAGTCACACAATGCATGTATTATCCTTTTGCAGCACTTTGTGATGGCTTTTTAAATAATCCTTATTTATGTCTAGGGTTAAAGAAAAGAAACCCTGGAAAATATGATTTCGTAATTCTCGATAGATACAGCTTGTGTCGAACTTCTGTCGAGTTTCAACATTAAATCTCGATAGAAGTCTTTCTGTCGAGATTGCTGTTGAGCTTTAAAGAACAGCACTTCTTTCACTTGTTTCTTGGTCAGACTTGCATAGCTTCAATACTTAACTTGAATACTTGTTTCTTGAAGTACTAAACCCATCCTAGATTTACCCAATTACAAGTAAAGTGCGTTTTGTTAAAGGATTAGCCAATTACATAAATATGTCCCTAAAAGTCTCCCCCTTTGACAATCCATGATAAAACCACAACAAACAAATGAATCATGAGAGAAGTCTTAAATCACTAAGCTCATAACCACTTGTTGAATTACAAAATAAATCAAAGTCTTAAATCACTAAACTCATCCTTTCTTTCCTTCCTTAATTTCCCACATTGTATATAAACCATCAAAGTCCAAACTACCAATCAAGAATGGGCTCAAATATTTCCATCTATGGGAAAGAACACTAGTTCTAAATGCTTCCTTCGGCGTCTAGAAAGAAAGAACAGATATAAGCATTTCATTTGGCAACTGACTAATCCAGGTCCAGTCCTCCTCTATCGACTTTTTTCGCAGACACCAAATAGGCAAATACACAAAAGGAAAAAGTAAATAAAGCATATCTTAGTCAAAGGATTCAACTTTAGAAATAGTTTTTCTAACATGGAGCTAGGTTGTTATTACTATTATTTATAGGAGTTAAGAATCCCAGAAATTGTACAAAACTTCAAATTCAGCACTACAAAAAAGTAACTTTTTGTGTGTGTGTGTGTGTTTTTGAAAGATATGATTTTTACCTTGTTGGAAGTCAGCATTGTCTTCTCCATTTAGCTATGAATTTGAATAGAGAGCTACAAACTAGGGAAAAAAGAAAGAAAGAGTTAATTATGGGATTAAGAACAAATTGATGCCAACATTACAAGCAAAGGCAAAGGTCAAGACTTGTGGACTAGATATCAGTAAATCTATGTTCTTCCAACAAACGAAGGAGAAAAACAGAGGAAGAAGTAATCTCTTACTTTTAAACATGGAAACTCAGTAAAGTACCTTGTGGGGTGTGTCTCTCTTTTCCTCCCCCAAGTCTCCTACAATGATGAAAATTTGAAAAGAAGAGAGTGACAGAGAGAGGGAAAGATGAGAAGGGTTGATGAAGTGAAGCTAGGAGGAGAAGGGGATAGATAATTAAGTTTAGCGAAAAGTTGGGTACAAATATAATAATACTAATGATAAAAATACAATACCCACTAACCACAATTTGTTTTTAAATAAAATTGTACGTTTTTAGACCCCTTAAAAACAACGAGATTAACCTAGTTATTTAGCCAAGTGATTAACTTAGGTAAATTATGCAGATCTAGGTTAACACATATAAATCATATCATTGAACAGTGCGGAAAATAAATAACACAACAATATGATAACCAAGGAAAACCAAACCGGTAAAAAAAACCTGGGGAGGATTTAACCTAGCTATCCTCAAGGTAAAACGGATCCACTATGAAAGAATTGAAGTTTACACAATAGCGACTTAGACCACTAACATCCTATTGCTACTTAGAGTAGAAAACTTACTACTATGACCACGTGACAGCTCCGAGTCCACGGACTACTTCTTTCTTGGATTCACAGCAACCTCAAGTACTCCCACTTGTGTTTTCTTTAAGCTCTTTATGCAGCAACTGAAGTGATCACCAAACTCTCGACAGCAATCTTGAGATTGGAAACCCTAAGTATGTATGAAGGCAAACACCTCTAGATCTCACAAGAGATTCATACACACAGCATAAACAACTTTAGAGAGCTTTTGGGTACAAAACCCTAGATCTATAAAAGAGGCACAAGATGCACTCTAATCTCTCCAAAAAACTTATAAAAACGTTCTTAGGGTTTCCTTTATATACTAGGAGTGTTTTACTTGAAACCCAATACGTTTAAGTAGAGTTTAGGCTATATTGGAATTCTGCAGAAAAATAAATCTGCACATGGTTCGATCGATCGAGTCTAATTTTCGATCGATCGAGCCTTGCAGATTTAGTCTAATAAATTCTGCAATCACTCAATTCCAATTTTACAAATAAACATACTTTGAGCAAGCCTAAACCTAGACTCTATGTTTTGATCATGGTTTGCCAACATAATACAAATTGAAGTTCTAATACATTAGTTCCTAAAGTCTTAGAACCTAACAAAAATAAATTTACACTTTTCCACCTTAATTATCACTCCAATTACATTTAACCTTTGGATTACTGAAACACACAAGACACATCGCAATTGACATCCTAAAGTTATAATTAATTAATTATGTTTCAATAGGGATAAATTAGTTTTTCAATACTAAATTTTGTTAGAATTAATTGCAGAATAGACAATAGAGGATTAGTATTTTTAAAAATTTGAGTGTTGCGTTTTAATAGTTTAGGGGTTAAGTATAATCGGAGTAATAGTTTGTGTGGAAAAATGTAATTTACCCTTAAACAAATACAACCCGTTTTGATTACTATTGGCTAGCTGAAGCCATGAGTACAAATAAGATTGTAGAGTTTCTAAAACATAGAAGGTTCTCCTGTTTAGAACTCTGGGACAAAATGATAAAACTGGTAATGAAAAGTCGAATGCTCTCAGAATGGGACTGAGCTTCATATATATATATATATATATATATATATATATATATATATATATATATGTTTGGGTTAAGGCTTGAATTAGGGGCTCCCTGGCTAATACAGAGACATCAGTCCACCACTAATTTGTACTCTAGAGAAGGTAAATAGCTTTTCTCAATCTAAAAATAAGTGATTGTAAAACTGAACATCATCGAAAAAGTGAATTTGATGAATCACGCCTTATCTTGTATCCTTATGCTCAATTTTAAAATGAAAAATATTCTTCATATTTCACAAGAGGTAGTGCTAGCTAGTCCTTTGTCTGTACCACGATTTTGGTCCATAGCATTACAGTCTTCATTTTCACAAGTTGTATGCCTGTATTAGTTGAATTACATTCTTCATGGCTCACTAGAAGATCCTAGGAAAATAAGTAGTCTTTCACGTTGAGAATGTGAAATCTTCTCTTAAAATTGTATGGCAATTAATTTAAAATCTAGACCATTGATGTCATAGCCTTAACTTGTTTTCTGGTTCTCTCATAAGAATGAGGACACTTTTAGTTCTGGTTCTTTCAAAAGAATGAGGAAACTTCTGATTCTTTTTACCTTGTGCATCCACTCAGTGAAAACCATATTGCATATCCTTTTTTTTTGTTGTTGCTAATCTTATATTGCATATCATTTAATGTTTATAAAACCTTCTTTTTTATTAATATCCTTCAATATCCATATGTTATTTGTAGGAGGAAAAAGACTCGTACTATTTAGTATTAAGTGCAACTTTTTCCAGTGCTTTTGGGCTAAGACCAAGTGAAGAATCTATTCCTATCCGTTTAATACCTAGCCCAATGGGCCTTTTGGGCTAGGCCCATTGGCTCACTGGTCAAATAAAAAAAGAAAAGAAAGATAAGTGGCCCATTGGGTCATATGATCTTAAATTGATTTCTTTTAGGGGGAAGCCCATCAGAGTAGCTTCGTTCAAGGGTTGCAACTTACAAAGTTACAATATAGCAACAATGGTAGGACCACAATAGATTACACCACCTTTGCCACAATTCGCCATGTGGCGAGTTGTGAGAGGAAAATGTGACAAAAGTTGTGTAATTTATCGTGAATTTTGCATTTTTCGTGATGATAGATACTATCATAAGGCAAGAAATAAATTAGATCTTGACGTGTCATAAACTTGTACACCTTTCGCTTTCCTCCAAGCCATTGCACATGTTCCTCTTATTCACCTATCTTGACATCCTACATTTCATTTATCCCATTTAATCCATTAATTTCAAGCTACCCCATCCTTCTTTTTCCATTGTTTCCCACCCATTTATTTGAACTTCAAATCCTTGTTCCAACCCTAGCTTTTCGACCAATTCTTAAGTATTTTAACCCTCCTTTGTCACATAGAGGGTCTCTTTGTCTTAATCCTCTACTCGGTTTAAACTTTAAAATGTTCTGACTTACCACAATTAACCAAGACTTCATAAGAGATAGAGGATACACACACAAGAATCCAATTGATGAAGACATCAACCCGAATTGAACCAACAACCCACCATGGGAAAATTCCAATTAACTCTATCATAGGCCTTTTGCAAGTCTAATTTGATAGCCATTTGTCTCGCTTTTACTTTTCTCACTTTGAAACTATGAAGAACCTCCTGGACCATTACTTGGTTATCCACAAATCCACCTACTAGCACTACAAGAAATCTGGGTATAGGCGGCGTTTTTTTTAGCAACGTTTTTAAATCTGCCGTTATAAGTAGTATAGTGTGACGTTTTTAAAAAACGCCGCTAAAGGGTGAGCATTTGCAACGTTTTTTTAAAAACATCGCTGTAACCCAAAACAATAGCAGCGTTTCTTAAAACGTCGCAAAAAGTACAGTTTTAGTGGTGTATTTTTTGTTTATAGCGACATTTTTGGAAAACATCGCTATAGTTATTAAAGAACACCCAGCATAAAAGTCTAGAAAATTTTGGGGAAACATATAGCAACGTTTTGGGGAACATATAGCGATGTTTTGAAAATGTCGCTATATGTTTCCCCAAAATTTTTGTCCTTTTCTCTCTCAAAATTTCACTGGGTGGGAAAGTTCCCACCACCCAGCGTATAGTCCAAAAAATTTTGGAGAAACATATAGCAACGTTTTGGAGAAACATATAGCGACGTTTTGAAAACGTCGCTATATGTTCCCCCCAAATTTTTGTCCTTTACCCACTCAAAATTTCACTGAGTGGGAAAGTTCCCACCACCCAGCGTATGGTCATATAGCAACGTTTTGGGGAAACATATAGCGACGTTTTTAAAACGTCGCTATATGTTTCCCAAAATTTTTGTCCTTTTCCCACTCAAAATTTCACTGAGTGGGAAAATTCCCACCGTTTTGTCCTTCTTTTTTTTTTTTTTTGTCTGCTTTCCCTACAAGTTTTTTCATTCCTTTTTCTTTCTTATCATTCCTTCTTTTTTTTTTGTTCTCTCAGACAAACTTCCCTTCCCACTTCTATATTCTCCCTCCCCCCCCCCCCCCACCCTTATCACTTCTTCACACTTAGCCACCGCCAACCACTGCCGCCACCCTTGCTGTCGCCGCCCTTGCCACCACCATTCTTTTTTCCCTCTTTTTTGGTGTTCAAGTTTCTTTAAAGTGTAAGTCTTTGTGTTTTAGCTTATGGGTTTGTTTTGATTTGGTTTTTCTTTAATGGGTCATGGAGTCTTTGTGTTTTGGCTTATGAGTTTGCTTTGATTTGGTTTTTCTTTAATGGGTCATGGAGTATTTGTTTTGATTTAGTTTTTCTTTAATGGGTCATGGAACTTTTGTGCTATTTTTTGTTGTTTGCTTGTTTTGGTTGGATTTTGGTACAGAAAACTCTTATTCAAATTTGGATTTTTGAGCAAAAAGACCTGAGCATCAAAGGCTGAATCATTGTAAGTTTATGTACAAGTTTGTAAATCTTGTATTTTTTTTTTTCTACAATTTTTTTGTAGTGTGTAGATTTTGAATTTTTTTGTTATTAGTTTTGTGGTTTAGCTAGCTTGAAATTAATTTTTTTTAAAAGCTCACTACCCACTAATGTGTAAATAATCTCAAGTAAATGCTCTTTATATATATATATATATATATATATATATATATATATATATATATATATATATATATATATATATATATATATATTATTACTAAATTTTCATGCACCATGACTCATTAAAAGCTTATTGCAAGTAGTTAGTGTATTAGTTTGGACATTTGATATTGTGGAATATTGATGATAGGTATATTTGATCTATTAAAAGCTTATGTTAGTTATTGTTGAATTTTCAATAGGTTTATATAGCATTTTTAATATTTTAAAAGAAAAATAATGAGCAGGTTTTGCAAAGTTTTAAAAACGTCACTAAAATGTAAAAGGACAAATGCTTTTGCGACGTTTCGCTATTGGTGTGATTATTTGTGGCGTTTTATAAACGTCGCTAAATGTATTTTCCTACATTATTTACAAAAATATTATATTATTCAGTGACGTTTTATAAAACGTCACTGAAAGTTTTCGAATGCACTAAAGAGTAACATTTAGTGACGTTTTTTGAAACGTCGCAATAGACATATAGCGACCGCTCTATTGCAATGTTTTTGAATGTTGCAAAAAAAAAGTCAATGTAGACCATTTGTGTCTATAGCGACGTTTTTTGGGTTTTTAGTGACGTTTTACAAACTTCGCCTAAACCCAAATTTCTTGTAATGCAGGGATGAAAGCCTGACTGATATGAGAAAATCAAGCTTGTGGAGTAGGGGTTTGACTCTAGACACCATCAACTAAGCTAGATTTGTAATATTCTTAATTAGCCTGAAAAAGTCTAGTAATGTCACATGTTATGAAAGCCACTAGTGTCTCTTTCATTGTCTTATCTGCTTCTATGTGACATTACAAGTGCATTTATAGTATAGTGAAAAATGGCCCCGAAATAATAAATATCAAATAAATTCTCGTTTTCTCTGTAATGAGGTGCGCAGGAGACTGACATATGATGTATCTCTTTAACTAATTCTACTTAATGCTAATGTTTGAAAAAATTCTTATTATATAAATATGGAAAATGCTAGAGCTATAAACTATCTTACAACATTTTACGAACTATTGATGTAATGAATAGTTATTGATAAGTGAAAAAACGATATTAGTGATGAGTTCAGATGATAATCAGTAAAAATTGGTCATACTAACAATTTGTAAAAATATTGTAAAATAATTTGTAGTTGTACCAAGGGCATGTATAAACATGAGCTCATTAGTATGTTCAAACACTGCCAATCCCATACACTGTTACGTACCAGGTGTCTAAAGTACAATGCTTGGACATAGATTCTTGTGCTTCTTAAATCTAAAATATCTTTTTTAGTGTTATATCTTATACATATAGTCAAGGTCAAAGTCCCTTGTATTATCATAGTCAAAATTGTACTAGCTAGGAATTTTAATCCTAATTTTACACCGTCCTAACTATACTAATAACCTTAGGGGTAATCCCCCTATCAAAAAAAAAAAAAAAAAAAACCTTAGGGGTAATCCATGATTAGTAGAATATGATCATCTAAACTTTTCCATTCAACATACTCATTGTAATACATGTAGTTTATGAGATGAGTTCAAGTTACACTGTTAGATTTAAGTAGATCCAACGGTAAAAAAAATGCACTCATTAATGCTGATATTCTGATAAGGATCTCATTTATTATCTTTATTCATAACATTCCATACCTATCTCTAATCTCAAAAATAGGTATATTTTTCTCTTTACTCTCTCTTTCTCATCCACTACACGTTTCTCTCTCCTCCATTGCTCTTCCATCTCCATTTTCATAAGAAAATCTGGCATTTCATTCGGCCAAAGACTACAATAACATGTGTAGAGTCTCCACTTCTGTAACTTTTGTTCTTATGGGTTATGCACTTATGCTTCACTGCTTAAAACTCAAGAGAACAGCTTTTTCTTCGTCCACAATTGCCCAACTTTAGAAGGATTAGTCTCGGACTCTCAGTTGAGTTAAGTGCTTGTGTAAAACTTAGTGATAAGTATGACCTCTTGCACGCCTAAATTCCCTATGCAATGTAGTGTATGGCTAAAGCCTCTATTTCTTCTGGCCCTTGCAACCGTTTCATTTTGCAGGCCTGCAAAAGCTCTCACCTTCTCATCCCTCATAACTACCACACTACGATCCTTGCCATCATGGACGGAGCCATTCATGGACTAGGGGGGGCCAATGGCCCCCTAATTTTTTTAAAAAATAATATAATTATATAACTATATATTTAGGTACTAATTTTAGCAACTTCGTTCAATAAAATTATATTTCGTCCTCCTTATTGATCATTATAAGAGACATGCTATAGCTAAAAAAAATTTTACAACATTTTTACGGACTATTGAGGTAGTAAATTCTTACTAGTTTGCATCTGGGTCTACCACTTACATCACTTTTTTACTACTAATAGCCACTAATCACAACAACAATTTGTAAAAAAATTTGTAGATCTAGTAATTAACGATAGGCGATAGCAAAGCTAAAAAAAATTGAGACTAATCAAACAATTTTACCAAAAACAAACAACTTAGCTCTTTAAAAAACTTTAAACAAAATAATTTTGTCCTTACTAACAAAAGACACACTCTACACACACATAAAAATAATAACAATAAAAAAAATAAAAAATAAAAAATAAAATAAAAAAAACCTTTGCCGGCTAAGCAGTAGAGCTGAAAACCGAAACCACCGCATGCAACTAACAATAAAACTGCCCCCCTAACTCTAAGTCCTGGCTCTGTCCTTGCTTGCCATGTATAATTGCTTAATCATTGCGTCATCCGTGTTCTTTTTGTACACTCCCTTCAGTGGTGGCAATAATGAGTGTATACTTGTTTATTGCCAACTTGGTGCTGCAATAATTCATTATACAATCTTTAAAAGTTGGGAAATTTTTAACGAATTCGGTAAAACAAACTATATCTAGTAGCTTAATCAATTAAAAATAAAAACCGTCTTTTTTTTATGACAGCATTAACTGAATGGTAGCTTCAATTTGTGTTTTTTTTTAGGTTTAGAGATAGGTATGAAATGCAATAAATAAAGGATAATTAATGAGATCCTAATCAAAATATTAGCATTAATGAGTGTCTTTTTTTACTGTTGGATCTATTTAAATTCAATAGTTTAGAAAATGTGTAACTTTAAAGAGTTACACCAGGTGTAACTTGAACCCATCTCGTAGTTTATTATGTTCAATAATAAAGATGTAGTTGACTAATGGTTTTCGCAGCTGTAGGTCATAAAGGTTATGCCATATAAATTCAATGCTTTCTTTTTCTCTCTCATTTTTTTATTATTATTTATATTTAATTCATCATAATATTTTTCTTGTTTTTCTTATTCTAACATGGTATCAAAGTTAGATGTTACTGTCACTTTGTCACCCTATTAATTACAGGGATTAGTGTAGTTAGATAAAGGGCAATTCCATCCAATCCCCAAGCTAACTATCCTAATACATTCCTTTCTGTGTACAAATTCCTTAGAAAACTCATATGCACCACCATGCGTTCTTTCCAATTATAAGGGCTATCTTCCATCTAGGCTTAGATATGATATGATCTGCGCTTGTTTATACTTATTTATTTACCAAAACAACTTAGTTGTGATATCCCTGATTTCATGAATTTAATTGGACTGAATTGTACAAGTGAGTCTTTTTTTGAAATAATTACAATGTGCTACTAATCTTTCATTTCAAATCTTTCTCTCTAGACCCCAAGCAATTTATGCATGGGGGGAGGAATGTGCATAGAGTCTTCCACACGCCTAACTGTCTCTAGTCTTACGCATCATACCGACCTTGTTATTGTCCAACAACTAGAGTTCTCGTCTTTTGTTGCCTATCATCATTGTTCAGCCAATGCAACCGCCACTCTATATTAGCCACTTCATCTCTACGTGTCGATTAATTTGGTCCCCCATACTTGGTTCTTTTATTTATTTATTTTTTTTTTTTTGCATAGTTTCTAAATTTTAGGTCAAGTTCTCCATCAATAGACTATAGGCTCTCTAAATGGCCTAAAACAAAAATTCTCAGCCAATTTAGGAGGTCTTAATGATTCTAATTACACTAAATGCACATGTATAGTGTCGTTCTCTACTTGGTATCTTACTCTTCTTCTAATCATGCCTTTTAATTTCCACCTTGGTTGAGTTCTAGAACCATGCATCTCATTGGTAGTTAACCTTTATTGGTTTTCTTCCTAGTTTGCCACTTTAATTTTGTATATATGATTTGCATCGTCCTTAGAAACGTTAAGATTTGATCATCATGTGCATGGGCACATGGTTCTAGCCTTCATTCCAACTTATCATTTATGCTCAGTTGGTGATACATTCCTTCTTGATGTAGGATAGAATATTCAAATTAATTTTTGTAATTTATATATTTTGTATTTTTATGTAATTTTCGTTATTTTAGGTTTAGGGCATTTATTTCCTTCTTTTTTGATAGGTCAAGAATGTATTGACCCCTTATGGTAAATTAGCCAATTAATTAGCCAAGTGAATTAATTAAGTCAATTAACATGCAATACGCATGGTAGCACAAACAAATCACCAACTAAGTTGAATGCAGCGGAAAAATAAATTTGACATGGTGATTTGTTTACGAATGGGGAAAACCTCCAAGGCAAAAACCCCACTGGGTAAATTTAAGGTCACCATTTTCGAAAATCCACTATTATCAAAACAAGCGGTTACAAGTAAAGGAATCACAATACCTTATACCAACCTACAGTTGAACCCTTACCCCAATACACAATTGGACTTGTAATGTAGTGACAATCTCTCCTTTTCAATGCACGGCTCCAAGTACGTGGCTAACCAATCGATGCACGAATCCAAGTACGTGACTAACACACCAACTCGAGAAGGATGTTGGTTGCAAAGTTCTTCAATTCATTCATACGATGAAGATCAAGAAGCTCCTTGGTCACAAAACCCTATGATGTACAAACGCAACACCTTCTTCAAGAGAAAGATGAACCAAGGCATATGTCTCTGGTCATAATATACTTGCAACAACAAGTGCAACCGCCTTATGGCGACCCTAAAAATAATTCTTATATATATCTAGGGTTGTGAGAAAAGAAAACCTAAACACATAGCTTGAATATGCGTGAAAAATAGTTCTAAAAAACTGATTTTCGTAATTCTCGATAGATACAGCTGTCGAGCTTATCTATCGGGCTTCACATTTTAAATCTTGATAGATACATCTGTCGAGCTATCTGTTGAGTTTTAAAGAACAGCACTTCTTCACTTGATTCTTGGACAGATTTGCATGGCTTCAATACTTGGACTTGAACTCTTGTTCCTTGAAGTATTAAACACATCCTAGATCTATCAAATTACAAGTAAAGTGCGTTTTGTCAAAGGATTAGCCAATTCTAAATGAGATATGTTCTTAACATGATCCACATATGTCCTAACATTTTTAGATTCTTTTAATGTTGTTTAGTCAAATTAGGGTTTTATATGCTTTCATAGACGCCTTAGGGTTTCTAGTTGCCCTAAGTTTTGTTTTACTATTTAAATGTGTTAGGTTCTAAAGACTTAGGTTTTTATGTATTTAGAACTCTAATTTGTATTGTTGGCAAACCATGATCAAAACAATGTGTTTAGAAGTGTTTTAGTCTTGCTCAAAGTTGTGCATTTATGTAAAGTTGGAATCGAGCTTAATGCAGAAAAGATTAATGCATTTCGGTCTGGCTCGATCGATCGAAGCTTAGGCTCGATCGATCGAAGCTTGGGCAAAATGTTTTTCTGCAGAATTTTCCAACTCAGCCCTAGTTGTTTTAAAACGTTTTTAGGGTTTCTTATTTGTCCTAAGTATAAAAGGCAAACCCTAGCCACGTTTTAGTGTTGCTCATATTGTGGTTTGTGTAAATCTCTTGTGAGATCTAGAGGAGCTTTCCTTTACACAAACTTAGGGTTTTTCAAGGAGAAGATTTATCTACACCTTGATGATCAATTCGGTTGCTGCCATTGAAGCTTAAAGAAAACACAAGCGGGTGTGCTTGTATCTGGTGGTGAATCCAAGAAAGAAGGAGTCTGTGAATTCGGAGCTTGCACGTGGTCGTGTCAGTAAGTTCTACTGGTGGGTAGCAATAAGAAGTCGAGCGTGGGGGCTTGTAAGTCTTATTGTATGAACTTCGATTCTTTCAAGATAGTGGATTCAAGTTTACCTTGAGGATAGCTAGGTCAAATCCTCCCCAGGTTTTTATCGGTTTGGTTTCCTGGGTGATCATATCTTGTGTTATTTATTTTCCGCTACTTTGCATGATATGATTGTTTGATTGTGATAACCTAGATTTGGAATTTGGACTAAGTAACAACTTGGCTAATTACCTAGGTTAATCCAATTGTGTTTTAAGGGGTCTAAAAACCAACAAAACGCATTGTAGTCTCCAAAAGAAATTTAGTTGTCAGACTATTATCAATAAACATAGACGTTTTGTCAATTTTCTTATGTTTCATCAAGAGAGTATCGTGTGTGCTTTCTTCAAGCTTCCACGACATCACTTCTAAACTCAAGTTGTTATCAAGTTTCTACCTTGAGATTGAGTTTATGTTAAAAATATAATCAAGGTTCAAGTCCATGACTCTATTGTATTATTCTAATCTGAATTGTACAAGAATTCCTAATCCAAATTGTCTTGTAGTTAAAATTAAATTACATTACTCTAAATTTAGTTTAAGTCCAAGTTTAGTCTACTATATATATGCACCCATCAATGAGTTCATTGTAACACATAAAGCTCAAAAGTAAAGATAGAATTATTTGGGTTTTCTAGTATAACATAGGCGGTTAAGGCCAAACCATGTTAATTATTTATGCTTTTTTTTTTTTTTGGGTCATATTCTTTGTACTTCCAAAATGTTTTCTTATTCTCATATGAAGTATGTTTGTGTTTGAAACTAGAGTTTCCAAATAATGCTCTCATTTCTTGATGAAGTTTTTTTGACTCTGTGTTTGTAGAAAAAGGTGAGAATTAGGGTTTGTGTCAAACAATTAACCATGAATAGAGTTTGGCTTTTGGTGTTAGTATTTCTCTGCCATGAGATTTTCTCACATGGGATTGTTACAAATGTCTCTACGAGGCCTGGTTCTGTAAATGTTGGGGCTATTCTCTCTTATAAGTCTATCATTGGCAAATTTGCGAAAGTTGCAATAGAAGCTGCAATTAGAGATGTGAATTCTGATCCAACTATTCTTGCCGAAACTAAGATCTGACTAACAATGCAAGACTCCAATTACAACAGATTTCTGGGCATTATAGAGAGTAAATTATTTATTATATCTCTTGTTTTCTTGTTCACTTGTCATAGTCTCATAAGGTAGGTTACCTAATCACCAGCAGATTATGACTTTTATATCATTAATTTATCATAACACAGCCTTGCAGTTCATGGAGAAAGACACTGTAGCCATAATTGGCCCTTCAAATTCGGTAACAGCTCATGTGTTATCTCAAATTGCCAATGAGCTTTAAGTTCCTCTATTGTCCTATTCAGCAACTGACCCTACACTGTCTTCACTTCAGTTCCCTTTCTTTGTTAGAACTTCACAAAATGATCTTTTCTAGATGGCTGCAATAGCAAAAATTGTAGACTACTATGGATGGAAAGAGGTGATTGCACTATATGTTGACGATGACCATGGCAGAAATGGGATTGTTGCATTAGGAGATAAGCTTGCTAAGAAACGATGTAAGATCTCATACAAAGCACCCATGCCCCCTGAAGCGACATAGGATGATATCACCGACGTGTTGATTAAGGTTATTGATAGGCCAAAAATGTATTGACCCCTTGTGATGAATTAATTGATTAATTAGCCAAGTTTATTAATTAATCAAATTAACATGCAAATGCGTGGTAGCACAAACAAATCACCAATAAACTAATTATGCAGCGGAAAATAAATAACACGGTGATTTGTTTACGAATGGGGAAAACCTAACAGCAAAAACCCCACCTGGTGATTTTCAGGTCACCACTCCCGAAACTCCACTATTATCACAACAAGCGGTTACAAGTAAAGGAATTCCAAGTACCTTACCAACTTACATTTGAACCCTTACCCCAATACTCAATTAGACTTGTTCTGTAGTGACAGTTTCCCCTTTTGATGCACGGCTCCCAAGTACGTGACTAACCAATTGCGTGGATCCCAGTATGCGACTTCAATCACCAACTAAGAAGGTTGTTGGCTACAAAGTTCTTCAATTCATCCACACGATAAAGATCAAGAAGATGCTTGGTCACAAAACCCTACGGTGCACATACACAGCAACTTCTTCAAGTGAAAGAGATGAACTAGGGCAAGAACTTCGTCTCCGGTCACAATTTGCTTAAATAGAGTTTGCTCAATGCTTGTGCAACTTGTGAACTGTTTGACGGCCCTTAAAACAATCCTTTTATATGTCTAGGGTTAGGAGAAAAGAAGGCCCAAAGACACATCTATGGATCCCAAGAAAAACATATCAGAAATTTTGTTTTTGTAAACCTCGATAGATAGAAGCTATCGAGCATCTGTCGAGCTAGCTATCAAGCCACGAGACTGAAATAGCTTCTTAAACCTCGACACATGCTAGCTGTCGAGCTTTAGTAACTCTGCACTTTCAGCTTGTTTTCTTGGACAGACTTGAAGGCTTCAACACTTGATCTTGAAACATGGTTTCTTGAAGTATTTAAACACATCCTAAATCTACTCAAATACAAGTAAAGTGCGTTTTGTCAAATGATAAGTCAATTACATAAAATAGTGACATATGTTCCTAACAAGTGAATCACATATGTCCTAACAGTTATGATAAATTATTAATTGTTCCAAATGTTCAAATTATTAGGAATTGATGAATTTAATCATATAACCATTAGTTAGAGCAAAGATAGGATTCAAATCCAGGACTATCTACTCTAATACCATGATAAATTATTGATTGTCACAAAAGTTAGGTTGTTAGAAATGTGTGAATTTAGTCATTTAACCATTATTTTAACAGGTTGCTTTGACAGAGTCTCGGATTATTGTTCTTCACGCTTATGATGGTCCGAGTCAAGTGGTGCTTAATGTTGCAAAGTATCTTGGGATGATGGAACCTGGGTTTGTGTGGATAGCTACTGATTGGTTCTCTAACATACTAGATATTAATTCTCCACTTTCTTCAGATGTAATGGATGATTTCCAAGGAGTTATTACATTGCGTATGTATACACCAAATTCAGAGCTCAAAAAAAATTTGTTTCTAGGTGGAGTAACTTAACCAGTGGAAGAGGTGTTAATGGATCTTTCGGACTTAGTGCATATGGTTTATATGCCTATGATACAGTTTGGCTGCTTGCTCATGCAATTGATGCGTTTTTCAAACAGGGTGGAGCTATCTCATTCTCAAATTATTCAAATTTAACTGAACTACGCAGAGGGAGTTTGAGACTTGATGCTTTAAACATCTTTAATGGAGGGCATTTGTTGCTTAAGAGCATTTTACAGGTCAATATGATTGGTGTAACAGGACCAATTAAGTTTACTTCATATAGGGACTTCATTAATCCTGCATTTGAAGTCATCAATGTCATTGGAACAGGGTTTAGGAGGGTTGGTTATTGGACTAATTATCCTGGTTTATCAGTTTTGACTCTAGAAGTGCTTTACACAAAGCCACCTAATCGTTCCAGTATCAAAGACTATATAATGTAATTTGGCCAGGACAAACCACACAACTTCCTCGTGGGTGGACTTTTCAGAAAAATGGAAGGCAATTAAGAATTGGAGTCCCAATAAGAGTTAGTTATCGTGAATTTGTGTCACAAGTAGAAGGCACTGACATGTTCAATGGGTACTGCATTAATGTATTTACTGCTGCATTGAACTTATTGCCATATGCTGTCCCATATAAATTAGTTCCATTTGGGGATGGTCGTAATAACCCAAGTTGCACTGAGCTTGTGCGTTTGATCACAACGGGTGTAAATACTACAAACAGAAATTGTTTTAGAAATTTTTGTGAAATTTTCATTAGTTTTTTATTGTTTGGTTTTCTTCTTCCATATAGGTCTTTGATGCAGCAATAGGTGACATCGCAATCACTACTGATTGAACAAGAATGGCAGATTTTACACAACCATATATTGGGTCTGGACTAGTAGTAGTGGCCTCAGTTAGGGAGTTGAATTCCAATGCTTGGGCATTTTTAAGGCCATTCACTCCAATGATGTGGCTTGTCACAAGTATCTTTTTCCTCACTGTGGGAGCAGTCGTTTGTGTACGTTTTTAGACCCCTTAAAACACAATTAGATTAACCTAGTTAATTAGCCAAGTTATTATTTAGTTCAAATTCCAAATCTAGGTTATCACAATCAAACAATCATATCATGCAAAGCAGCAGAAAGATAAATAACACAATGATATGATCACCCAGGAAACCAAACTGATAAAAACCTGGGGAGGATTTAACCTAGCTATCCTCAAGGTAAACCTGAATCCACTATGAAAGAATCGAAGTTTTACAATAGGACTTAGACCACTAACATCCTATTGCTATCCACCAGTAGAAACTTACTGACACGACCACGTGCAAGCTCCGAGACCACGGACTCCTTCTTGCTTGGATTCTCCAGCAAGTACAAGCACACCCACTTGTGTTTCTTTAAGTTCTTATGGCAGCAACTGAATGATCATCAAGTTCTTGAATGAATCTCCTTCTTGATAATCCTAAGCTTGTGTAAAGGAAAGCTCCTCATAGATCTCACAAGAGATTTACACAAATAGCAATATGAGCAACATCTAAAACGTGGCTAGGGTTTGCCTTATATACCTAAGGCAAAAACATAAAACCCTAAACGTTTTAATGAACTAGGGCTGAGTTGGAGTTCTGCAGAAAAACGCATTCTGCCTGATTTTCGATTGATCGAGCCTAAACTTCGATCGATTGAGCCAAGCCGAAATGCAGTTTTAATTTTGCATCAGCTTGAATCCAACTTTACATAAATGACACAACTTTGAGCAAGTCTAAACACGACTAAACAACTTGTTTTGATCATGGTTTGCCAATAATACACATTAGAGTTCTAAATACATAAGTTCCTAAGTCTTTAGAACCTAACAAACCCCCCCCTTTGGCAATCCATGACAAAACACAATTTAAAGCTCAAAGTTTAAAAAGAAAAGCCCTTTACAAAAAAAATGCTCATTATAACAAATCCAATCCTAACTACTATCCATCAATTGCAAGTGTAGACAGCAACTCAATTGAATCAACCTGTATATTTCCTGAAACACTAAACAAAATGCATAACCGCATGTGTGGAAAATACAAGTAAACAAAATAAATTCTTAATTTCACTTAACACAAAATAAAGACATATATCAATGAGAAACTCATAAATATAAATCAATAAGCAGTGAAACAAGAAACATATAACCCAATAAATGTATCTCCCCCTATCATGAATAGCCCAACAAAAATATAACAAGAGCTAAAAAGGTAAAATACAAAGTGAAGCACCTAGATACAATCTAATCTCCACAAGCTCCAACAAACAAAAATGCTCTCCCCTTGAAAACAAAAACTCTACAAGGGCTCAAAACCTAAATGTACTCCCCCTTTTTGTGACGGAATGCCAAAGGGCAATCAAAATCTATCATCAAAAGGAGGTGGCGGTGAGGATTGTCGAAACTGTGCCAACTCTGCTCGCAAAGCACGGATCTCATCGAGCACGTCCACCAAAATTTGTCCATGAGCCGCCTAAACGGTCAAGCCATGATCCAATGTACGTTGAATGTCTGAATCATCCGAAGCAGTCAGTGGAGGAACATCAGCAGCAGCATCAGACGTCTCAGCCGTATCAGCACCTGTAAAAGAGGGAGGAGGGGGAACAGCACTAGAAGACTTACCTCTAGGACGCGTAGAGCCAACTCTCAAGTGAGCAGCCATCTGCCTAAGGAAGGTGGCACCTATGGGAGCTATAACATGAACGGGCTCACCGGCAGGGAAATCAGCTAAACCGAGAAACAACAAAATCCTATGAATGAAAATAGGATGGATAAGAGCATGAGCAACGGCAGAACTCCTATGAACTTCGTTCAAAGAACGAAGAAACAGATGAGGAAAACTGATAGACACACCAGAAACAAAGGCGTACAAAAACACACATCGCTCAAGAGGAATGATGTGGAGATGAGAAATAGGCCACAAAGAATGACACGCTATCCTAAAGAAAAGATAGGTAGTCTCAGTAAGCTCAGCAGACGTGATCCGAGGATCAGAACCCCACTGGATAGAAGACCCAGTGATGTATGACATAACATCATCAAGGGGTGGAGACTCCTCATAAGGATAGACAGGCTCCCTAAAGACCGGAACCCCAAGAGATTCAACCACTATCCTAGGGGTAATGGTGAACTCAACACCTCGTATCCAACTCCTAACAAGGGTGTTGGAATCATAGACGTGGCAAAAGAGATTCGAGAAGAACTCTCTAATCAGGGCGGTCGAAGGTGGATGATCTACCTCCAACAAGGACAACCAACCTCTACTCTTAAGGTTTGCCCTAATGGCAGGATCAACCTCATCTAATACAACAGAACGCTCAGCCCAAATCTTTCTCTTACAGTTCAGTTTCTCATAGACCTCTCTGCTTTTGTCATTCCTAAACAACTCACTCCTAGAGGGAGACTCAGAGGAAGTGGAAGGTGTCCTATGGGCTCTAGTCTTCCTAGGCATGGTGCTAGGATAAGGACAAAGACACAAAGCAAAAAAAAAAAAAGCAAAAACCAAGGGCAGACTGCAAGTTAGCACAAAAAAAATATAGAACAAAAATCTATATGATGCATGAACAGTTTAAATGTCATGATGCATGCCCTAACGCAGTGAAATTAAGTTCAAGTTCACAAAATTGGCTTGAGCATAGAGTTTCTAACAAGAACCCCAAAAATATGAAAAACCACTTGTTCAATTTGTAAAAAATTGACCAATTAATCATCACACAAGATAGAATACATAAAATAATGATCAATTACATCAATTCAACAAGCCAATTTCATCAATTGAAACCAATTTGAACAAAATCCCCAAATTCGGATAAATACAAGCCCTAGAATTTTCAATTTCTCACAAAACACCAAATTGATCAAATTAAACATCATAGATCATGATTTTAACATTATAGAAACAAAACCCAATGATCAATTTCCGAAAAAGTGGCTTGAATCATGAAAAACCCCAAATTGAATAGTTCCGAAAAAACCAATGAAATGCATGAAAACATGAAATAAAATGCAAAAGGAAGGGCATAATGGACTTACCGGCTTAGAGAGAGGAAAACCTTGCAAAAATTTCGGAGGAAAACGACAAAAAATTTGATGGTGAGCCTTGTCCAATTCGGAGAGAGAGAAAAGTTTGAAAAACTTTTTGAAAAGTAAGTTTGAACAAGTCAAACTCTGATTTTAAAAAACCTTATTCACGATTTTCGATTAATCGAAAATCAGTTTCGATTGATCGAAACAGACAGAGACTTCCTTAAAAATTTTAAAACAATTTCGATTGATCAAAAAACAGATTGGATCAATCGAAACAGACAAAGGCTCACTTAATTTTTGAGAAAACACAGTTTTTTTTTTTTTAAAAAAAAAAAAACAAAACACATTTTAGAAACACCTCAAAGCATTGAAATTGATGAATCAAAATGAGTATGTGATGAAATGTTTTTCAAAAAAAAGTTTTAAACCCAGTTTCCCAAAATTAAGATTTTCAAGCATTTTCCATAAATTCTCAAGCATCAAATCTGTTTTGCATAAAAAAACTCAAGGTATTTGCAAACTTGGCTAGTCAGACCAAAAACACACACAATAACATGTACAATGTTTAGCAAAGAGTAACTTGTGTAGTGTATGCAACTAGCAAAAGCTTGAGATACATGTGAGGTGAGATGTAAATAGAAATCAATCACAAAGTCTACAAAATTCTTCGCATAGGATTTGAAAGAGACTATCACCAAAAGAGTTACATCATATAACTCCCACATCTCCTAGATCATAAGCTTGCAATCATGTAAGTTTCTTGATTTTGCCTCATATTGTACACACAAATTTTAATTGTTCAGAAACTTATTCAAATAGCCGGGATAATGTACACACCAATTTTAGCAATTATTTGATTTAGCTTTAAGTCGAATAATGTACACACCAAATTTTAACATTTAAACCGAGGCTACACCTTATGTTCTTTTTGTGCATGTGCTACATTTTCTCGAGCACAAAATCTTATGATATGCACTAAGGTGTTCATGATTGGCTAGTGAACAGTGGTGAGATGGTTATTTATGCCCTTCTCTAAAGGTTCAAGTCCGACAGTCAAAGACATGTGACTTCAAGATCAAGACAAAGTGATCAAAACCATAATCATCTTTTCCACACAACATGCACTGCAAAGCTTCAACTAGTAAAGTGCAATAAGTAAGCTCATCAAAGCTAAACAAAGTACAAAAGACATGTTATGTGAAAATAAATTGACCAACCTTGTTTTCAAAACCAAGAAAATAGTGCAAAACACAATTTGCTTCCTTTTTCTTCCTTTTTTTTTTTTATTTTGAAAAAAAAATAAACAAAAACAACCTAGAATGAAATGCATGAATATTATGCAATGCAAATTCTAGAAACAAAGAAAACAAAAAAAACCAAAGAACAATGGTCACAAAGGATAGCAATGAAGCACAAGGACCATGTCAGAGGGACTCAATTAGATTGAACCTTTTGCATCCAAAAATTTTTAGATGCACCACGAGCATTGGAGTTCTTATTCACATGGAAATGATTTCCAACTCCAGGATTGGAATAAAGGTTTAGAGCCTTTACCAATTCACCAATGAGTACCATAGGATCTTGTGCTTAAGGTACAGGTACTTTTGGTTTGTTTGCTCTCTTAGCAGCTTGTAACAGTTTGGACGAATGTGTCTAGACTTTCCACAAAAATGACAAACCCATGCAGGCTTATCGTGTGACTTGTCCTTAGAAAGGGTAGACTGCTTAGGTTTAGACTCTTTCAGATCAACCCTAATCTTCCTAGGAGGTGTTACTTCTAAGGGTTTGACAACCTCACTCACAACCTCACTCACAGGGGGTTCAGAAGAAGATGAAGGAACAAAGATAGTGGAATTGGGTGCAGACACATTGATGCTTTCTACAAAACCTAACCCAGTTTTGTCAGAAGGAGACTTTTGAACACTAAGCATATGATTAAGTTTGGAACTAGCAAACCTATTAGATTTTTCTCTACCAACAGAAAGCTCATGTTCCAAATTCTTAACTTTATCAAGCAAAAGCATGTTCTTAGTCTTCACATTATTCAAAAGTTCAGTAGCATCAAACAATTTAACAAGCAAATTTTTCTTATCAAGCTCAAGAGATGCAATTTTCTTCAAGCCTAATTCAACATTCATAGCATCCTCTGCAGCAACTTTGCAAAGTTTATTGTAGGCTTCTTAAAGATCTGCATCCTCAGAGAGTTCCCCATCAGAAGGGTTCTCTTCAGCAGATACACTATCATTGACTACAGCAGTAGCAGTGAAAGCAATGAAATTTCCATCCTCGTCACAACCAGACTCATCATCAGAAACTTCACCATCACTAAGGATTACAGCCATAGCCTTACCCTTAGACTTCAAGTAAGTAGGACATTCAGATTTCATGTGACCATACCCTTGACATCCAAAACACTGAGGACCCATAGAATTATTAGAAGATTGACCTACTTTTTCTCTAGGTTTATCAGTGTTGTTAATCTTAGTGGGATCATTCTTCCTAAAGTTTCTAGGTTCAACAGTGTTCTTATCTCTTGCCCTTCTGTTGTTGTTTCTAAGGAAATTCCTAAAATTCTTGGCAAGGTAAGCAATCTCTGTAGCAGAGAGCTCATCATCAAATCCACCAATATCAACATCATCAACTGACTTAAGAGCCATTGATTTGGATTTGCTAGTCTTAGGTAGGTCCAAATCATAGGATTGAAGAGATCCTACAAGTTCATCAACAGGGATGGAGTCCACATCCTTACTCTCAGTGATGGCAATCACTTTGGGTCTAAAATCTTCAGTCAAAGATCTAAGAATCTTCCTAACAATTTTAGGTTGATCATAGATTTCACCCAAGTTATATGCAGAATTAACAATATCATTAAGTTTAGCATAGAATTCATCAAAAGATTCATCATCAGACATCCTAATGCTTTCAAATTTAGAAGTTAATTGCTGCAATTTATTGATTTTAACAGCCTTTGTGCCTTCATGCACAGTCTGGAGGATATTCCAAGCAGTATAAGCAACCTCAACATTAGAGATTCTCTTAAATTCCTCCATAGAAACAGCGTTAAAGATAGCATTCCTCCATAGAAACAGCGTTAAAGATAGCATTCATAGCTTTGCTATTGAATGCGGCTACTTTTTTTTGAGAAGTTTGCCACTCACTAACAGGAGTAGTGGGCTTCTCCCATCCGTATTCGACGGAGTTCCAGACTCTTTCATCAATTGATTTCAAGAATGCTTTCATCCTTACTTTCCTATAAGCATAATTATTCCCATCAAAGTGTGGAGGAATAGCAAAAGAATGTCCGTGTTCCGTGACAATAGGGGTCAAGGATCAGCTCAGAGATCAAAAGATCAACAACACGAGAGTTACCCGCTCTGATACCACTTGTACGTTTTTAGAACCCTTAAAACACAATTGGATTAACCTAGTTAATTAGCCAAGTTATTACTTAGTCCAAATTCCAAATCTAGATTATCACAATCAAACAATCATATCATGCAAAGCAGCGGAAAGATAAATAACACAATGATATGATCACCCAAGAAACCAAACCGGTAAAAACCTGGGGAGGATTTAACCTAGCTATCCTCAAGGTAAACCTGAATCCACTAGGAAAGAATCGAAGTTTTACAATATGACTTAGACCACTAACATCCTATTCCTACCCACCAGTAGAAACTTACTAACACGACCACATGTAAGCTCCGAGACCACGGACTCCTTCTTTCTTGGATTCTCCAGCAAGTACAAGCACACTCGCTTGTGTTTCTTTAAGTTCTTATGGTAGCAACTGAATGATTATCAAGTTCTTGAACGAATCTCCTTCTTGATAATCCTAAGCTTGTGTAAAGGAAAACTCCTCACAGATCTCACAAGAGATTTACACAAACAGTAATATGAGCAACATCTAAAACGTGGCTAGGGTTTGCCTTATATACTTAGGGCAAAAACATAAAACCCTAAACGTTTTAATGAACTAGGGTTGAGTTGGAATTCTGTAGAAAAACGCATTCTGCCCGATTTTCAATTGATCGAGCCTAAGCTTCGATCGATCGAGCTAGGCCGAAATGCACTTTTAATTCTGCATCAGCTTGAATCCAACTTTACATAAATGACACAACTTTGAGCAAGTCTAAACACGACTAAACAACTTGTTTTAATCATGGTTTGCCAATAATACACATTAGAGTTCTAAATACATAAGTTCCTAAGTCTTTAGAACCTAACAATTTGGATTTTGGAGCTCAGAGAAAATGATGATTTATGGGGTTACTATTCTATGGTGAGGACTTAAACGTATTATGCTTAAGCTTAATACATTTTGTTACTATTTGCTTAGAGTTTCATCCTACTAGTGAATGAAATAGCAAGTGCACAACATAAAATTTAACATGGTTATAGAGAAAGTCTATTTCTGTGAAATAAATTATTTGTAGAGACAAGAGATGCAAAACACAGGCTTAGAGTTGTTGACATAATTGCATCAGGATTGTTTTGTGTAGGTACATAATGTCTATTTAGTGAATCAATCATGTTTAGATTGCATCTTTTTAGTCTAATCCTTCAATCACCTACATGTGTCCTTTTATTCTGCAGGTTTAGCTTTTCAACATTGTTCTTTGCTCAAAGTAAGTGAACTGGTTCTAATTTAGTTGTATTTTCTATTAGTCATAGCTCATTGGTAACAAGGGTATCTTCTGTTTCACTTATCATGTAACCTGTTTTCTGTTTTTATTTTTTATTTTTTTGTAGAGGAAAAGACAGTTAGCAACCTTAGTCATCTTGTGCTCATAATATGGTTATTTGTCGTGCTTATATTAAACTCAAGCTACATTGCAAGTTTGACCTCAATCCTTACAGTAGAACAACTCTCTTCTCCCATTAAAGGCATTGAAACTCTAATTAACAGTAAGGATCCCATTGGCTACCAACAAGGTTCATATGCTAGAAGCTACTTAGTTGAGGAACTCCATATTCAAGAGTCCAGACTTGTTCCTCTAAACTCGCCTGAAGATTATGCAAAAGCCTTAAAAGATGGTGCCCAAAGAGGTGGTGTCGCCGCAATTGTTGATGACTGTGCATATGTAGAACTCTTCCTCTCAACTCGATGTGAATTTAGTATTGTAGGTCAAGAGTTCACCAAAGCCGGGTGGGGATTTGTAAGTATCTCTTGATCATGTTAGGCTCTTGTGCACCTATATTATGATAATATGCTAATGTAAATTCTCTCTTCAAAATAATCCAGAGTCATTTAATTGTAAGAAAGATATTTAGATTATTTTGGAATCTGGACTCTCCATTTGTTTCAACAGAAAACATTTTTTATTTTTTTGAAAAAGGTACTCCGCATTTTTGTGAATGGTATGATGGAAATTTTTTACAAATGGAAAACTCATTAGGTCAATGAAAACAATAGGTCTTGAGCAAAAAATGTTGTCCTTACCTAAAATTGAAGCTTAATAGTAGGTTTCAATTAGCTCAACTAAAATACTTGGATTACTTGTACTATTGTACAACAACATGTGTATTGCACAATGTGTATCCTAGCCTCTTTCTATTATTGATAATTGCCATTCACTATTGCCAACAACTATCTCAGACATTCCACTTCACATCAAGCCCAATCTATTCTACATTTTGATTTGGTCTTGCTTGCTCTCATATACAATCACAATTTCTTTTCAAACTTAAGATATTCTCAAACTTTCAACGTAGTTTGAGGGGATATGTTAGAGATACCAGTTTAAGTTCAATGTACCTATACAAGTTGTACCATTTTATGATTCATCATAAGTTGTGTAGCCTAGGGTTAATCTTTGGTTATCTTAAAATTAGTCTTTTTATATAAACCTCCAATATGCTTATTATAACACACAATTCAATATCATAAATTTATGGAGTCAATTCATGGTTTTAGTTGTAGACATAGGCTATTAGGCTAAATTCGATTTCTATTTCTCTCTCAATTAATCACAACATCAATTCTATCATAAAAACGGAAAATATTGAAGTATTTCATCAATTCAATACTTTTGTTGCAAATTGAGGAATTTGGGAAGCATTAACTTAAAGATGTCCTAAAAGACACTGCAAGTTTTCAAATTCTTTCAACATGCTGTTACAAGTACCTTAAATCCAAACATATTGAGTCATATTTATTTGAGCACAACTTTGAATATATCATACTAGGTTATGCCATGCACCACGCATTAATCATACAAATTAAAGTATGCGTGTGTGTGTTTCTATTTTTTAATCGCAGTGGTTGGCAATAATAACCTGTTTATATTCTCCATTTATCACCAGGCCTTTCCACGAGACTCACCTTTAGCAATTGACATGTCAACTGCTATTTTAAGACTGTCAGAGAATGGAGAACTCCAAAGAATTCATGACAAATGGCTTATGAGAAGTGCTTGTACCGTACAAGGTACCACGATTGAAGTAGACCGACTTCAGCTTAAAAGCTTTTGGGGCCTTTTTGGTCTATGTGGGTTCGCTTGTTTTCTTGCTCTCTTTATATATTTCATAATATTGGTTCGGAAGTTCAACAAGCACTTTGAGTCTTCTGGTAGAAGCTCAAGAATTGGACTTTTTCAGAAATTTCTTATGTTTCTGGGAGAAAAGGAAGAGAAAGTCAGAAACCACTTTAAGAGAAGGCAAATGGAGAGGGTCTCAAAAAAAGGTGTAGATGAAGATGAATCAACCCACTTGTGTGTTCGGAATAGAGAGAAATGGGGGTCAAAGATTGGAGAAGAAAAGAGGTGGCTGGAATATACTAACTTTTAAACGTCTTTTCTTCATTCTCTCTCGTCTTCTTTTATCCAAACATAGGTTTTAAAAGAATGTATACTAAATCATCTTAAAATAAAAGTCTGGTTAAAGGTGATGAAGCCTAAATAGACTTTCAGTAGACTTCAAATTCTCTTCAAACGTCTACCTTTGCACATTTAATTGGCTCCTCCTAGAGTTGTGTTGGTTTTTAGACCCCTTAAAACACAATTGATTTAACCTAGGTAATTAGCCATGTTGTTACTTAGTCCAATTTAACAAAACTAGGTTATCACAATTACAAAGATCATATCATGCAAAGCAGCGGAAAGATAAATAACATAAGATATGATCACCCAGGAAACCAAATCGGTAAAAACCTGGGGAGGATTTGACCTAACTATCCTTAAGGTAAAAAGCAAATCCACTAGAAAGAATCAAAGTTCATACAATAAGACTTACAAGCCCCCACGTTCGACTTCTTATTACTACCCACCAGTAGAACTTACTGACACAACCACATGCAAGCTCCGAATCTACGGATTCCTTCTTTCTTTGGCCTTTGCAAAACACAAACACTCCCGTTTGTGACTTTGAGATCTCACTCAAAGGTTTAGCAACACAAACTTTTCTATATGTGACTCCAAGACCACCCTTGAAGGTTTAGATCATCAGCACCTTTGATGACTAGAGAAGGTAGCAACTTCTACAATACCGGATCTTGAGATTCTTCAAGGAATAGCATCGGTAGAAAACATAAGGAACTTTTTAGGAACAAAACCCTAAATACAAAAGAGGCGCACTCTTTTCTCTCTGAAAAGCCACATAAAAACGTGATTAGGGTTTCTTTTATATACTGGGAGAAGTAGATTAGAAACCCTAATCCTTAATGGGCTTGAACTGCTGTTTGGGTTTAATTAAAATTCTACAGATACGACTTTCGATCGATCGAGCCTGTCTTTCGATCGATCGAACCAGACAGATTATAAAATCTTCTTCCTACAGCTTGTATGTTCTTGAATCTTGACTTGAATCACCTTGAGTATTGTCTAATAAAACCTATAGACTCTAAGATCTATATCTAGACAAGTTTGTGTTCACGATTTGCCAATTGTTCTAAACATTTAGAACCTAACAAACTCCCCCTTTGGCAATTCGTGACAAAACTTTCATACAAATGACATGCTCAAATACAAGAACAACCCAATACAATAAAATGCCCAATTACATCACAAATCCCAATCTAAGACTCCTAACCTAGAAGTTGCCAATAAGAGGTAGAAGATCTTGATCAAAACGCACCTGTCTTTCCTGAAACACTCAACAAACACATCACCGCATGTGTGGAAAGAAAGACATATAAACAATAATATGAAACAGAATATAAAAAACAAAAGTAAATTCTAACTCTCCCCTTAAGTTAGATACATCAAAAAGTTTTTATATTCTCCCTCTAAACAAAACAAAACAGGTCATCTATGTCTCCCCCTTTTTGTCACGTATTGACAAAGACTACCTAAGCAGAAGGTAGATAGAAAACATACGCAACAGAGTAAGAGAAAATAGAGACAACTCCCCTTATGAAGAACAACAACTCCCCCTAAGAACCACAAAGGTTAAAAAAAATTTCTCCTCCTATAAAAATAGGAAAAACAAAACAAGTTTTGGGAAAAACAGTTTTGGGGAAAAATAGAGGGGGTAAATAAAAAGACACAAACCAAGTTTTTAAAAAAAAAAAACTAAGTTGAGGATACACATGAAGAAAAAATATTCTCTCTTTCAATAAAATGCAAACATGGCACTATGTGACCCATAAACAGTTGTATGAGTAGAGAAAATATTTGCATATTGATTATCCATCATATCTCTTAAGAAAAATATTTTCTACAGTTCACACATAAAAAAGGCATATATTAGAAAGTACATAACTCAAAAATTAATCAATCAATTTTTTGATCAAGTTGAGTACCCAATGTAGCAAAGTGTATGCATGTTATGTGTGAAAACAATGAGAGATATGACTGCAAAACTGTAAGATGGATACAAAAAAAATGCAATGCATGTGAATCCTAAACACAAATGATGCATGAAAAGCAGAGCATTTTAATGCAGACACTCCTCAAAGCACATTGTTTTATATAAAAAATGCATGAGTATGAGACGAAAAGTTTTTCAAAAACACTTGAATTCAACCCAGATCTTCCAAAATCAAGATTTTCAATCAATTTGTCCTCAAAGCGCAAACATTAAACACATTTTGCATTAAAATCAAGGAACTTTTAATTTTGGATGGCCACAACAAAATCACACACAATATAATGTACCAAGTTTAGCAAAGAGTAACTTGTGTAGTGTGTGCAACTAGCAAAAGCTTGAGATATATGTGAGATGATATGTGAATAGCAATCAATCACAAAGTCTACAAAATTCATCACATAGAATTTAAAAGAGACTATGACCTAAAGAGTTACATCATATAACTCCCACATCTCCTAGAACATAAGCTTGCAATCATGTAAGTTTCTTGAATTTTGCCTCATAATATACACACCAATTTTAATTTATTCAGAAACTTATTAAAAAGCCAGGATAATGTACACACCAATTTTAATTATGTGATTTGGTATCAAGCCTAATAGTACACACCAATTTTAAGCATTAAGCAATTTAAACCGAGGCTACACCTTATGTTCTTTTTGTGCATGTGCTACACTTTCTCGAGCACAAAATCTTATGATATGCACTAAGGTATTCATGATTAGCTAGTAAACAGTGGTGAGATGGTTATTTATGCCTTTCTCAAAAGGATCAAGTCCGACAGTCAAATAACATGTGACTTCAAGATTAAGACAAAGTGATAAACACCATAAACATCTTTCCCACACAACATGCACTACAAAGTTTTAACTAGTCAAGTGCAATAAATAAGCTCATCAAAACTAAACAATGTACATAAACTTGTTATGTAAAGATAATATGGCCAATCCTTGATTATACATCCAAGATGTGAAATACAAAATACAAAAAACTTTTTGGTTTAAAAAAAAATTTATGACCAAAAACTAAAAGCACACATTATGCCAAATGAACAATGTAAATGCAATGCATGACAGTGCTTAACTAAGCTATAGAGGGTACACAAATAAGAAATATCAATTTCTTAATTAACCTATAAGTATATGTACAAACTAGTACATACTCATACAAAAACAAAAATAGGTTAGCACATATATAACACATACTATTCAAGTTTCTCCACAATGTCAAGCATGTTCTAAATCAAGAGAGAGATATAATAATTCATGTAATCCTCAAGAAAAATAAAACAAGACTCAAAATAAAATATTTTTGTCTTTTTGAAAATTTTTCAATGTTTTTGGATTTTTTTTTAATAAAAAAAAAAAACCTAAAAAACAAAACAACCAAAAACAAAAACAAGACATGTCCACAAACAATTGAAAGAATTAAATTAGGGACAAGTCAGCAACACTCACCTTAGAGAATCTTTTCTCACCCATCTAGCATGAGTCTTCGGCTTTGTAGGTGAAAATCCATGTGAAGCAGAGTGTATTTGAGAAATTACACCAATCTTCTGAGAAAGACTTAAATCCTGCAAATTCCTTTCACAAGCCAACAAGCTTAAATTTTTCAAAATAATATGAAACAATTTATATGGACTTAGAGCAGGAGAAATATCATCACATATCCTAGATTGAAACACTGAATGCTTAAATTTCAATTTATGACAATTAGGATGAATGTGACCACGGACACCACAAAAGTGACAAACAGGAACAAGTTTAGGAACATCAATATTCCTAACAGCAAATCTAGTCTCAGATTTTGGTTTTTGCCTCAACAAAGAACAATTTGGTCTAATATAACTAACAATATCACAAAGGTGACAGGTAGGCACAAAAACAAATTTATTATGCTCTCTAACAGTAGGTTTAGACATGGGTTTAGAAACTTCAGCGTCTACATCAGAACTATTACCTTTGTCTAACCTAGCAAAATAAGTCTTTTCTTTATTATTCCTCTTAAAATGAGGGGTATAAACTTTCTCATTTTTAGGCTTAAAAGAAACAGAAACACTTCTGTTATCAATATCAGACTTGGTATAAGTCAAATTTTCAATTTTAGCTTTAAATTCAGCTAACTCTTGTTCCAAGCTTTTCATCTTCTCATCTTGAGAGGAAATTTTATTTCTCAAAAATTCATTCTTTTTATTAGATTCATCTAATCTAACAACCAATTCCTCTTTTTCAAGATTAGCCAATTTTAACTCTTCCTTGAATTTCTTAGCAATTTTCATAGATTTCAATAATTCCTTACGAAGAGTTTCACAGGCATCAATAAAATTAACAGAAGCATGAGCAGAAACATGATCAGAAAGACACTTCAAATTATCCATGACAACAGGGGTCAAGGATCAGCTCTTAGATCAAAAGAGCTACCCGCTCTGATACCACTTGTTGGTTTTTAGACCCCTTAAAACACAATTGATTTAACCTAGGTAATTAGCCAAGTTGTTACTTAGTCCAATTTAACAAAACTAGGTTATCACAATTACAAAGATCATATCATGCAAAGCAGCGGAAAGATAAATAACACAAGATATGATCACCCAGGAAACCAAACCAGTAAAAACCTGGGGAGGATTTGACCTAGCTATCCTCAAGGTAAAAAGCAAATCCACTAGAAAGAATCGAAGTTCATACAATAAGACTTACAAGCCCCCACGCTCGACTTCTTATTGCTACCCACCAGTAGAACTTACTGACACGACCACATGCAAGCTCCGAATCCACGGACTCCTTCTTTCTTTGGCCTTTGCAAAACACAAACACCCCCGTTTGTGACTTTGAGATCCCACTCAAAGGTTTAGCAACACAAACTCTCCTGTTTGTGACTCCAAGACCACCCTTGAAGGTTTAGATCATCAGCACCTTTGATGACTAGAGAAGGCAGCAACTTCTACAATACCGGATTTTAAGATTTTTCAAGGAATAGCATCGGTAGAAAACATAAGAGAGCTTTTTGGGAACAAAACCCTAAATACAAAAGAGGCACACTCTTTTCTCTCTGAAAAGCCACATAAAAACGTGCTTAGAGTTTCCTTTATATACTGGGAGAAGTAGATTAGAAACCCTAATCCTTAATGGGCTTGAACTACTGTTTGGTTTTAATTAAAATTCTGCAGATACGACTTTCGATCGATCGAGCCTGTCTTTCGATCGATCGAACCAGATAGATTATGAAATCTTCTTCCTGCAGCTTGTATGTTCTTGAATCTTGACTTGAATCACCTTGAGCATTGTCTAATAAAACCTATAGACTCTAAGATCTATATCTAGACAAGTTTGTGTTCACGATTTGCCAATTGTTCTAAACATTTAGAACCTAACAAGTTGTAAATATATGTATGTCATTTTGGGCATTTTGTGAATATATATGTGAGTAATATCATTATTTGTTGCATGCCTCTATGCATGGTCTTGTAACCTGAGGTCACATTTGGGAATGTATACAAATTTAGGTGTGCACCTGTACAAATTTGGGTGAACAATCATTTCATTGCACGTTGTCTTTTCTTTTGGAAAAGGAGAAGATGATGGTTGGCTTTTGGTTTGAGTGTGTTGGGTCTTGGCATTCCTCGTTGTGGAGTCTTGGTATTCCTTATTTTTGGGTTATAAATTGACCCCAGTTAATAATCCAACAATTACTCAAGTTAATTAATTAGTTAATATTACATGCAAATCAGATTAAGGCATAATTAAATCACCAAACTAAATAGAGTGCATTGGAAAATAATTAAGTTTGACACGACGATTTGATTACAATGGGAAAACCCTCATAGATAAAACCCTACCAGGTGAACTTCAAGTCATGTCGCCACTCCTGAAGAATCCACTAACAAGAAAAGGCGGTTACAAGTATAATAAATCTTACCTTATAAGCTTATTCCGAAGTACCTACCTACAGTAAAACCAACTGAACTATACATTCTCAGCTCCAATCACCAATTGGACTTGATCTTGTAGAAGACTTCTCATTTGCACTAATCTCACATCCATGACTAACTCCACAACAATCTTTTTGATTGTTGTAGCTTTGTATAGATCTTTAATCCGCACTTGGATGAACTAGAAGTAACTTGGCACAAAACCCTAGGCGCACAAAATGTCGCAATAACCCCTGTTATGCGTGTGTCTCTCTGTGTACTTGATGACTTCTATAAAATATGTTTTTTTATATGTTTTGGAACCCCGGTACACAAATCCCTAAAAAGCCAAGTCATCGTGGGACGAAAACTAAACTTTAAATTCAATTTTCATGAGACTCGATAGATCAAGAGGTGTCGAGAGGGTATTGAGACTTATTACTCTCGATATATAAATCAACAGGTCGAGCAAGTATCAAAAACTGAACTTTAGATTGAGAGGTGTCAAGAAGGTATTGAGGTTCATTAACTCATCGATAGGTATTGAGTAGGGTATCATGATCTACCGTTTCAGTTTTTCTTGAGCAATTTCTTGGGCAGTCTTGTGTTTTCAATAATATCATATAAAATGCATTTTATCAGTATGATATGTCAATTACATAAAATATGACCCTAACCATCATATTCAAAACAGGACTTTAGCAAAGCATGGTGCAGACCACAGACACACAAATCTCTTGAGTCTAGAAAGTCCAGTTTGGAAACTGGCATGAAAGTGCATTTAATTTAAAAATCTTTCAGGTCATAACATAACTACCCGTGTTATCGGAGCCAATAGTGTCTCTTTCTTTGTCATATTCGCTTTTATGTGGCCATTACTCGTACATTAGGTATGGTGAGAAATATCTCCTAAAATAATAAATTAATGACACAGAAATTTTTCTATATTTTTTGCACATTATTTACCAAATATATAACCATGAGCTCGTTAGCTCGTACTTGATCTCCGAACATAAGCTCTTTCATAAACATAGTTAAAGTGATCTAGTTGTTGGGTTTGCTAGCTGCTGTACTTAAAAAGCAATGGCTGCTAATTGCTAAAGCTTCTGCGTAAGTTTAATCCTTTTTCCCTCGCAAGTCAAATTTCTCCAGATTTCTCTTATCCTTTTTACTTTCTGTAAAATCGATACTTTTTGTGATCCCACAGTTATGTACTTAGTATTGATTTTCAAACTTTTAACTAGGAGGAGTTTTTTTTTGGTGGTTTGGGTCAGGTTTAAGGTAGTCAACACTGTATTAGTACCGTATCGACTATATATATATATGTATGAAGTAGTAATCCTAAAACAACACATTGGTATTTTTTTTTTTTTTTGACTGTGAAGATAGAACACATTGGTATTAAGTAGTATTGATATATGTTGTTCTCCTGACTTAAATCGAAATGGTCTCTAGTGTGAGATTCACTCCTTTGGTCTTGTTAGTTTTTGTCAACGCTTTCATTTTTGTTTTTGTTTTGTCTGTACATATTTTTTCATCTAGACATTCAATAACCGTTTATTTAATTTGCTACTTTTAGAGGTTATAATTTTTAGCTTGAGTGTGCATAGGTTTTGTGGGTCCGGTTAACAAGAGTTGAAGTGAATTGGATAAGGTTGAGTGCTTTATTTTTTTTGGCAATTGACTCATTTTTTTTTAAGGAGTCACATAATTATTAATTGAGCTTGGTTAATAGGTGTTTTTAGGGCATTTGTTAATAGATCATTTAAAAAAAATTAATATCACTTTTATGAGAAATATAAATATATGTTTTAAAAAATCAATTATTTTTTATTTTTCCATAAAAAATTTCTAAAAGTATTTTTTAAACTAATACCTTTAAGACATTTGTTAACTTTTTCCTTTTTAATTATAGATGTATTTGCTAATTAGTTTTTGCTACTCTATAAGGTAGTGTGACTTGTTCAATTCCTCCTTAATGAAGGCAATCAAATACATGTGAAAATATTCTGTATTTTATTTATGGATAAAATTTAGATATCATTTTATAGGTACTCTAGCTTACACTTTTCAATTTAATTCAAGCCTATAGCCTTAAAAGTTGTAATTTATAAACAAAAGAAGTGTATTGACCAATAAAATAATTGGCCACATATTTCAATTTAATTGAGAAGCTTAGTTATATTTTTTCCATTTATTACCACTCTATAAAATAAAAAATAAAAAGAAGAATAGGTAGAGCCAAAGAAACCTTAGGGAGAGAGAGTACCAAAAACGTTGCTTCAATTGTACTAGTCGGCTGTGTTGTAGAACAAAAAATGTTGCCTTGACAAAGTCAGTTCCAAAAATATATATATATATTAGCCAAAACAAAGAGTCTAACTGCAGGAAAAAAAATGTTCATAATTAATTGCAGTAAACCGTGTTGTGTATTTGCGAAGGTAGTATCTAATACCAAATTAACTATCAAAGTGTATCAAGTCAAAAAAAAAAAAAAAAACTACCAAAGTGTGACACTAAGTTGTGAATATTATTGTAGGGACACGATTCTGTTGAGGCCCAATAAGGATGTTGGGCTCGTACATGAAAGATCCCTCACAATATGATTTGTAGAGAGTGGGCTTGAAAAGCTAGCCGTTGGGCACGGGGCGATATTCCGATCTTGATTTTAGAGGAATTCACATAGAAAGGGGAGATGGGTTTGAACATTTAGGCCTTATGGCGTCGCACCCTGTGGGATGGGACTCCTCGGAGTTGATCCGAGGACCATTGAGGTCTTACCCCGGTTACCCAATGATGGACTTTTTCAGTGAAGTCCGGTGTTGTTGAGAGGTTCTGCCCCATGTAGTCTTTCTCCTTTTTTAGGTGGGATCCCCCTCCTCCTTAGATTTACTTACTTTCTTCTTTTATACTTGTCTGCGTTAACTGTCCTTCGTCCACGTGTAGGGTCAATCTTTACAACACTGATATTTGTCCCATCAGTCTAATCCCAGAATTGTTGGGGATGGTTGATAAGGCTGCAGAGTACGGCTCTGTCAGGTGCAGAGTCTTATCTGGAAGGGTAGTAAGGATAACTTCCCCCAAGATATTTTAGATCTCCTTACAAATTTGTTCCTATACCAGTTTTACCCCTTTATTCCGATGGGATTTTGGATCTGCCGAGGACTGAACTGTCCTCGGCTGTATTCCAAAAACAGTCTTGTGCCCTATGTTATCGGGCTTGGGCCATAGCTCTCCTCGGCCTGGGCCTTCAGACTCTCCACGAGCAAATGGGCCTGGCCCATAGATTATTGGGCCCCACAATAGCCCCTCAAAACCCGGTTGTCCAACCTCCCAGTTGGAAAGGGGGGTTTTGGCAATGCTGAGCCTTTATTACCGCTCCTTTAATTTAGCCCTCCATTAATGCTGACGGTTCTCCAACTGCCCAGGAAACGCACCGGTCTGCGAGACAGTTTTTTGATTTTATCCCTGATGCGTTCTTGACGTTTGGTTATCCAAAGCACGTTTTTAATGACCTCTATTTACGAGACTACTTTAATTCGGCGGTTTTTGATGAGGTGGAGAAGTGGAACCGGCACATCTGTGTTTGCAGATTCCTTTGGAGATCTGATCCTATTAAATGCCCCCCGCTCCACCCTCCGTATAAGAGGGAAGGTAGGAGGTTATTATTTTTGTAGAGAGTCCCTTTTCATCCTTCTAAGATTTGAAATACTTGGCCTCCCCTAAAGTTTATTTTACCCACTAGTTTATACACTAAATCGTGATACGCTTACCCTAACGAGTGATGAAGGAGTCATACCCCTCCTCAAAGCACCGTGTTCTAATAAAGCTCGAAATGGCTCGGTCAGGGCAAGGATGGCGGAGACTTAAGATTCATCTCACCTTCCCTTCAGCCAAAATCCGAAGCAGGGATTCATCACGTCCAACTTTCGGCGTGACTGAGTCGAGAATTCCCATCATCATAACCAACCGCTCTCTTATGAGCTCACCTAATATGGCCCCAGCGTGTTAGGAGTCAGGACCGAGGCAGGGACTAAGTGTCTCTGCTTCTTCCTCTCTTCGTTCACTGGTGGTCCTCTCCGCCTCCCTCTCTTAGTCTTCCCAACACCAGATCCATTCTGGTGCTTTCTCTTCTCCCTCTTTTGCTCCTTTTCTTTCTTTTCATCTCTTCTCTCTTCTTCTCCTCCTTCTTTACTCATGTCCTCCATCTTCTTCATTCATCTCCTCCATCTTCTTCATTGATTTCTTCCTTACTATTTCCTTCTCCTTCATCTCTTTCCAAAGAAGGTTCTTATCGTAATATGAGCAGTATTGAGGCAGGGATTGGAGAGACTTTGAAGACGAGTTTAAAAGACGCCTGACTGTTTACATATCTGTATTGCGGATGTTATCGTTGCTTAGGCAGTTCACATTTTGTATAGGCTTGTTTGAGCCCCTCTTTGTACGTTGTAATAACTTTTCGTATTAATAAAAATTGTTGTTACTTTATTTCGCATGTTCTGTCTTTATGCCTTTTTTTTTATTTGCAAACGCTGCTCGGCACAATAATACAGCATTTGAATCAATGATAACTAAAGCCAAAATACTTACTAATAAAAAGATGTCACCATAACTTTAATAGAACTGTTTGACATAGCAATGCGTACCTGTAAATAGCGATACTTGCCCGAAACAAAGCCGAGATTAGAACTGGATGTTCTCCGTGGTGTAGGAGGTAATTATTCGAAGGCATATCACCCGCAAAAATGAACAGCCCCCGTAGGCTGCCGAGTAGCGGAGCGTCCCGCCATCATTCTAACACTCTTATTGGCCTTAACATTTTACAGTATCTGGGCCGAGGACTTTCCCTATCCGAGCAGTTGGTTTCCCCATAGGCTTGAGTCCGAGGACCATGCAAGGCCTTGGTTCTGCCCAAGACTTGTAAGGTTTATTTTTTGTACTTGGTTTCCCCATAGGCTTGAGTCCGAGGACCATGCAAGGCCTTGGTTCTGTCCAAAACTTGTAATTTTTATTTTTTGTACTTGGTTTCCCCATAGGCTTGAGTCCGAGGACCATGCAAGGCCTTGGTTCTGTCCAAAACTTGTAATGTTTATTATTATTATTTTTTTTTTTTTTTGTGCTTGGTTTCCCCATAGGCTTGAGTCCGAGGACCATGCAAGGCCTTGGTTCTGTCCAAAACTTGTGAGATTTCTTTTAAGTAATTGGTTTCCCCATAGGCTTGAGTCCGAGGACCATGCAAGGCCTTGGTTCTGTCCAAAACTTGTGAGATCTCTTTCTTTTAAGTAGTTGGTTTCCCCATAGGCTTGAGTCCGAGGACCATGCAAGGCCTTGGTTCTGTCCAAAACTTGTGAGATTTCTTTTAAGTAGTTGGTTTCCCCATAGGCTTGAGTCCGAGGACCATGCAAGGCCTTGATTCTGTCCAAAACTTGTGAGATCTCCTTCTTTTAAGTAGTTGGTTTCCCCATAGGCTTGAGTCCGAGGACCATGCAAGGCCTTGGTTCTGTCCAAAACTTGTGAGATCTCCTTCTTTTAAGTAGTTGGTTTCCCCATAGGCTTGAGTCCGAGGACCATGCAAGGCCTTGGTTCTGTCCAAAACTTGTGAGATTTCTTTTAAGTAGTTGGTTTCCCCATAGGCTTGAGTCCGAGGACCATGCAAGGCCTTGGTTCTGTCCAAAACTTGTAAGATTTTTCTTTTAAGTAGTTGGTTTCCCCATAGGCTTGAGTCCGAGGACCATGCAAGGCCTTGGTTCTGTCCAAAACTTGTGAGATTTCTTTTAAGTAGTTGGTTTCCCCATAGGCTTGAGTCCGAGGACCATGCAAGGCCTTGGTTCTGTCCAAAATTGTGAGATCTCTTTCTTTTAAGTAGTTGGTTTCCCCATAGGCTTGAGTCCGAGGACCATGCAAGGCCTTGGTTCTGTCCAAAACTTGTGAGATTTCTTTTAAGTAGTTGGTTTCCCCATAGGCTTGAGTCCGAGGACCATGCAAGGCCTTGGTTCTGTCCAAAACTTGTGAGATTTCTTTTAAGTAGTTGGTTTCCCCATAGGCTTGAGTCCGAGGACCATGCAAGGCCTTGGTTCTGTCCAAAACTTGTGAGATCTCCTTCTTTTAAGTAGTTGGTTTCCCCATAGGCTTGAGTCCGAGGACCATGCAAGGCCTTGGTTCTGTCCAAAACTTGTGAGATTTCTTTTAAGTAGTTGGTTTCCCCATAGGCTTGAGTCCGAGGACCATGCAAGGCCTTGGTTCTGTCCAAAACTTGTGAGATTTCTTTTAAGTAGTTGGTTTCCCCATAGGCTTGAGTCCGAGGACCATGCAAGGCCTTGGTTCTGTCCAAAACTTGTAGGATTTTTCTTTTAAGTAGTTGGTTTCCCCATAGGCTTGAGTCCGAGGACCATGCAAGGCCTTGGTTCTGTCCAAAACTTGTGAGATTTCTTTTAAGTAGTTGGTTTCCCCATAGGCTTAAGTCCGAGGACCATGCAAGGCCTTGGTTCTGTCCAAAACTTGTGAAATTTCTTTTAAGTAGTTGGTTTCCCCATAGGCTTGAGTCCGAGGACCATGCAAGGCCTTGGTTCTGTCCAAAACTTGTGAGATTTCTTTTAAGTAGTTGGTTTCCCCATAGGCTTGAGTCCGAGGACCATGCAAGGCCTTGGTTCTGTCCAAAACTTGTAGGATTTTTCTTTTAAGTAGTTGGTTTCCCCATAGGCTTGAGTCCGAGGACCATGCAAGGCCTTGGTTCTGTCCAAAACTTGTGAGATTTCTTTTAAGTAGTTGGTTTCCCCATAGGCTTGAGTCCGAGGACCATGCAAGGCCTTGGTTCTGTCCAAAACTTGTGAAATTTCTTTTAAGTAGTTGGTTTCCCCATAGGCTTGAGTCCGAGGACCATGCAAGGCCTTGGTTCTGTCCAAAACTTGTAGGATTTTTCTTTTATTTGGTTTATTTTTCGACCATAAGCCCCTATACCAGGGCGGGGAAAGTTGACTTGAGGCCGGAAGCCCCTAGAGACGCCCACGCCCTTGGCACCGCCAGGCGTAGCCCCTAGCAGAAGTTTATGCTGGAGCAGCAACTGTATGTCGCCGGAAACGGAGGAGCTTTCGCAGATTTCCATTTGACAGAGGCTTGACTCTGCCATCCCCTGTGCCAACGCGCGAGCCTTCCCACAGACGGCGCCAATTGTAGGGACACGATTCTGTTGAGGCCCAATAAGGATGTTGGGCTCGTACATGAAAGATCCCTCACAATATGATTTGTAGAGAGTGGGCTTGAAAAGCTAGCCGTTGGGCACGGGGCGATATTCCGATCTTGATTTTAGAGGAATTCACATAGAAAGGGGAGATGGGTTTGAACATTTAGGCCTTATGGCGTCGCACCCTGTGGGATGGGACTCCTCGGAGTTGATCCGAGGACCATTGAGGTCTTACCCCGGTTACCCAATGATGGACTTTTTCAGTGAAGTCCGGTGTTGTTGAGAGGTTCTGCCCCATGTAGTCTTTCTCCTTTTTTAGGTGGGATCCCCCTCCTCCTTAGATTTACTTACTTTCTTCTTTTATACTTGTCTGCGTTAACTGTCCTTCGTCCACGTGTAGGGTCAATCTTTACAACACTGATATTTGTCCCATCAGTCTAATCCCAGAATTGTTGGGGATGGTTGATAAGGCTGCAGAGTACGGCTCTGTCAGGTGCAGAGTCTTATCTGGAAGGGTAGTAAGGATAACTTCCCCCAAGATATTTTAGATCTCCTTACAAATTTGTTCCTATACCAGTTTTACCCCTTTATTCCGATGGGATTTTGGATCTGCCGAGAACTGAACTGTCCTCGGCTGTATTCCAAAAACAGTCTTGTGCCCTATGTTATCGGGCTTGGGCCATAGCTCTCCTCGGCCTGGGCCTTCAAACTCTCCACGAACAAATGGGCCTGGCCCATAGATTATTGGGCCCCACAATTATATATCCTTGGAATCAATTCTTATGCAAGAAAATAGGATTTTCACATAACCAAAGTATACATATAGGAATTAAATTAATAAATTATTATATGTAGTGCTCTAGAGTACTCCATCAAAATTGAATAATATCATCTGTACGTTTTACATGCTTTGATAGGTGATTAGAACAATTTAAACTACTCAATAGATTCTTTAGATAAAGGAGGACATATATATGATAAAAAAAAAAAAAAAAAAAAAAAAAAAATTCTTTTATTATTTGCAGATCGATTTATTTAAACAGTTTAGATCATTAAGCAAAGAAAAAAATGTGTGAAAAACTAAAAATGAGTCATGTTCCACACCCTTCATGGAATGTCCTGCTGTCATAATTTATCCATACGTATATATGACACAAATTTTTAGTTTCAAAGGAATTTTTGGTGTCCATAAAAAGACAAAAACAAAATTCTAATTTCTCCGTCTATGCACAATCTTAATTGTCTACAGCAAGTCAGCAATGCAATTATGCATGTGCATTTGCCCAAGCAGTAATGCAGTATCTAACAATATGAATGCAAATTAACTTGCTCATGCTTTGACGCAGTCAACCATAGAATAAGATTCTTAGAAAAAAAAAAGTATAGAATATAAAAATCGGTCTATACGTAATACACCTTCTATACACATTACGGTCAAATCGCCGCAAATCATATTGAGAATCTGTTATACAAATCCATACGAAACTGACTAGGAATTTTTCTTGAAAGTACCAGCAAGTATCTCTCTATATATAAGACTACAAGCTCTTGCACTTATGAAGAACAAAGATTTTCCTATATATCCTAAATAATAATAAAAAGATCTTCCTTTGTGATAGTACCTAGAAAGCAAGATGGTGATGAATGTTGATATAATCTCCAAGGAGATAATTAAGCGATCATCTCCAACACCCCATCACCTTAGCAACTTCAAGCTTTCTTTCTTAGACCAAATTGCACCTCCCCTTTATATTCCTATCATTTTGTTCTATGTGTTAGAGATATATTAGCCCATTAGTATAGGCCCAAGCCTAATTATACTTTGTGTCCATGTTAAATATTCCTATCATTTTGTTCTATGTGTTAGAGATATATTAGCCCATTAGTATAGGCCCAAGCCTAATTATACTTTGTGTCCATGTTAAATATTAGCATTGATACACCATGTTGAATATGCTAGTATGGATGCGGAAGCGAAAGCATAAAGTATAGAACACAGTAACACACGAGAATTACGTGGTTCAGCTTAACGGCCTACATCCACGGAGGAAACCCTAAAGGGCTACATCAATAATATATTAGAGTGTAGTACAAATCCTGTGTTACAATGAATCATAACATGTGTATATATAGTAAACTATACCCTAGACTAATAGACTTCTAGTACAAGTAGGAGACTTGACTTGCACACAAAGTATAATTAGGCTTGGGCCTATACTAATGGGCTAATATATCTCTAACACTATGATTCTAATAAATTTGTGAATGTTGATCCATTCGAAAGATCTCATTCGCTAAGAGAATCTCTAGCCAAAACCTTAACTCGTTACTATCCCTTGGCTGATACACCTATTAATGAAGATTTCTATATCAATTGTAATGACCAAGGTGTAGACTATATTCAAGCCCGAGTCCCATGCAATCTATCACAAGTGGTAGACAATCCCAAAGGGAAGGAGCTTATGCAGTTGCTACCATTTGAGCCATATCATAGTGGCACTGAGTTTGGAAAGGAAGTTCTCTTAGCTGTCCAATATAACATGTTTGAGTGTGGTGGAGTAGACATTGCTGTGTGTGTCTCACACAAGATTGCTGACGGTACATCAGCGGTCACGTTTGTTAATGCATGGGCTGGCATGTCTCGAGGAGAAAGTGAAATTATAAGTCCTAGTTTTGATGCAGCTATCTATTTTCCTCTTAGAGATATCACTGGGTTCATGCCAAATGGAGCAATTTCAAAAGAAAACATTGTGACTAGAAGATTTGTGTTCAACAAATCAAGCATAGCCACGCTAAGAGAAGAAGCCTCTGCTGCATTTGGTCCAGAAGACAAGGGTCCATCACGCGTGGAGGCCATTTCAGCATTCATATGGAGACGTTTCATGGCAATGGCTAGAGCAAAACAAGGTAAGAAACCAAAACTATTTGCTGCACTTCATGCAGTGAACTTGCGTGAGAGGATGGTTCCACAACTTCCAGTACATTCCTTTGGGAATCTTTGGAGGATTGTGATTTCAGCATCGCCGGTTGAGATTGATAAAGATTATCGGTTTCTTGTGAGCCAGCTTCGGAATGCAATCATGGAAATCGACGTTGACTTCTTGAAGAAACTAAAAGATGATGATGGACACTTGGATTTTATAAAGAATGCAGGCAAACAGTTTGATCATGGTGCTATAGACTTTTGTAACTTCACTAGTTGGTGTAGGTTTCCTGTGTATGAAGTTGATTTTGGTATGGGAAAGCCCACTTGGGTCTGTAGTCCAAGCAGGCCTTGTAAGAATGTTGTGGTCATGATGAGTACCAAAGATGGTGATGGAATTGAGACATGGGTGAACATGAAAGAAGAAGACATGGCCTTGTTTGAACATGACCAAGAGCTACTCTCATATGCTTCCTCAGCAGATGGGGAATGAAAGAATGTTTGCCTACTACTCTATCAAGTTATGCAATCTGGGTTCTGGAGCTATAGCCATGCACTTGTTATATTGCTATTATTAGCTTTAATCTTCTTTTATGTAATCTCCAATTGTATCTAAGCATACTCTATAATCCAGTCCTATCTGTTTGTTGTTTTTAAGATTGAGCTATTCTACACAATAATGAAATAAAATAAAGGGACTTTCATAGTTCATGTTGTGATCATATTGATAGAGATTGATCCTAGAGTGATGTAAGCATGTAGTCTCAATCTGTTTGCTTGTACTAACATTCTGTTAGTCAAATAAATTCTTTGTGATTTATGTAGCAACTAGTCGCAAATCCATGTGTGATGGGTGAGAATATATATATTTTTTGAGATGTGATATAAAGTATAATTTATTCTCTAAATTTTATTGTAGTTAATTTGTTCTCCCTAAAAATTTAGTTTTTGGTGTTTTTTAAAGTAGTCTATATTCTTCTAATTATTTTCATTATTCATTATATTTTCTTAATTTATTTTGGTACAACTAAAATTTTTATGGGGTTTGCGGGGCGTGCAATAGACATGGAGCTTACCATTTACTCACTCAAAAGTGCCATCAAACTTGAGGAGATTGTTATTAATCCTCGATCTCCGGCTCCTGTGAGAACCCCTTAGGAGTTTGAGACGACTGAGAAAAATGGAGTGATAGAATGTGCCAACCAGCTCAAGAAAATTCAACCTCAAGGAGCTGAATCACTTATACTTTAATCATTGTCATTGATATTAGCTTAAGTGGTGTTGCTTGCTAAGTACCAGTTGAAATATATATATATATATAGAGAGAGAGAGAGAGAGAGAGAGAGAGAGTACTAATTAATTGTTAAGATGTGATGATTGTTTTTTTACTGTTTTTATTGTAATTACTTGAATGATGGGCAATATGAATTGCAATAGCTACTGTGTGGTTTCAGCTTTGGAAGAAGCCTGACTTTTAGTTGTAAGTTTTAAGCTAGAAGTTCTGTGTTATGTGGCCAAGGATATTCCAGTGATGTATGCACTTTCCAAGTTAATCATCCTGGCTTAGTTGACCAGCTAAATTCAATGAAGAACATAATATTGTCCAACCTCTTCACAAAACATCCTCAGGTAAGACAATCCAATATATATATATATATATATATATATATATATATATATATATATATATATATATATATATATATATATATATATCATATATGAAAATACTAGGCTTGTCATGTTGTCAACTCTGGCACCACTTCAATCCATACTGTTGGGTTCTAAGACTTTAGGTTTAAATGTATTAGAACTTCAATTTGTAATGTTGGCAAACCATGATCAAAACGTGTTAGTCTTGCTTAGACTTGCTCAAACTATTTGCTTTTTATGTAAAGTTGGAATTGAGTTACTACAGAATTTATTGTGCAATTATGTTTGGCTCGATAGATCGAGAATTAGACTCGATCGATCGAAAGTCGTGAGATTGTTTTTTCTGCAGAATTTTTCAACTCAGCCCAAGCCCGTTTGACGTGTAGGGTTTTATGTTTTGTCTTAAGTATAAAAGGGAAAACCTTAGCCACGTTTTGGAGATGCTCCATATGCTGTGTGTGTGAATCTTTTGTAAGATCAAGAGGTGGTTGCCTTCACACATACTTAGGGTTTCCAAGTTTCAAGATTATGTCAAGAACTTGGTGATCAATTCAGTTACTGCATTAAGAGCTTAAAGATACACAAGCAGGTGTGCTTGTGCTTGCTGTGAATCCAAGAAAGAAGTAGTCCGTGGACTCAAAACTATCACGTGGTCGTAGTAGTAAGTTTCCTACTCAAGGTAGCAATAGGATGTTAGTGGTCTAAGTCGCTATTGTGTAAACTTCAATTCTTTCATAGTGGATTCAGTTTTACCTTGAGGATAGCTAGGTTAAATCCTCCCCAGGTTTTTACCGGTTTAGTTTCCTGGGTCATCATATCTTTGTGTTATTTATTTTCCGCACTTTACATTGATATGATATATGTGTGCTAACCTAGATCTAATTAATTTGACTAAGTAATTACTTGGCTAATTAACTAGGTTAATCTGATTGTGTTTTAAGGGGTCTAAAAATGCACAAGTGGTATCAGAGCAGGTAGCTCTCTAGTTGTTGATCTTTTGATCTAAGAGCTGATCCTTGACCCCTGTTGTCATGGATACTTGAAAGATCTTTTTGCTTATATGTCATCTTGTCTACTTGTTGTTTCTGTCACTTGTTGATTTTGCTAAATCTTTCCTTGAGCATCTTGGTATAATTACCTGTGATGATAATTATGTGTGTTATACTGCTTTAACCGCCTTAAAGGCACGTGATTCTTGTCTTTGGTATTTGGATAGTGGTTTTTCCAAGCACATGACAGGAAATAAAGCTTTGTTCAAGACACTTTGAAGGAAAGATTAGGACAGTCATCTTTAGAGATGGAAGCAAATCTGTGATCAGAGGCATTGGAACTATGGACATTCCAGGGTTGCCGGTTTTTAAAGATGTCTGGTATGTAGATAGGTTGAAGGCTAATTTACTCAACATCAATCAGATTTGTAATAATGGTCTGAATGTTCTCTTCACTAAGTATGAGTGTGAGATACTTGATGGAGGAGGTGACTGTATATGTGTTGGTGTAAGGACAGCTGACAATTGTTACGATATAACACCAAGTATAACCAACAAGTGTTTTAGTGCAAAGATAAATCAAGTTGACTTATGGCATCAACGGTTGGGACACGCAAGTCACAAGCAACTAGAGAAGATTTCCAAGTGTGATGCAGTTATTGGTTTACCCAAGTTTGAGAAGATAGAAAAGTGCATATGTGGACCATGTCAGATGGGTAAACAAGTGAAGTCCAAGCATCCGTCCGTAATTGAGGTTCAAACTTCCAGACCTCTTGAGTTGTTGCACATTGATCTCATGGATCCTGCCAGAGTTCAGAGTTTGGGTGGAAAGAAGTATATTCTAGTTGTTGTGGATGATTTTACTAGATATACATGGGTTGTGCTTTTGAGAGATAAAGCTGAAGCTCCTGAGAAAATGATACATTTGTGCAAGAAGTTGCAAGTTGAGAAAGGTACTGTGATAGCCAGAATCAGAAGTGATCATGGAAAAGAATTTGAAAACACAAAGCTGGCTACCTTCTGCAATGATCAAGGCACGCAACAAGAGTTCTCATCACCCAAGACACCACAACAGAATGGGATAGTGGAACAGAAGAATACGGTTGTTCAAAAGATGGCTCGTGTCATGCTACACAATAAAAAGATGCCTAAATCCTTCTGGGGAGAAGCAGTTAACACTACTTGTCATACACTCAACCGAGTGTATTTCAGACCTGATTCCAAGCAAACACCCTATGAACTCTGGAGAGGAAAGAAGCCTGTGGTCAAATATTTTAGAATATTTGGCAGTGATTGTTACATTCTATGTGATAAAGAGAACCTAGAAAAGTTTGATGCAAAGAGTGACAAGGGATACTTTCTAGGATACTCTTCCACTAGTAGAGCATATAGAGTGTACAATCTGAGAATCAAAACAGTCATGGAATCTTCTAATGTTGTGATCAATGATGAATTAAGTTCTGAAAGTATTTCAAAAAACAGTTCTCTAGTTCAAGAAAGGAATATGGAAGTTGATGATTCACTTCTTGCTGATTATGTGGGGAAGTATAGTGAGGAAGAGTTGCTGTTGTTGAATGATACAATTTCAATACTGTCAAGTTCAGAACCATCCACACCGATTCATGAAACTCAACAAGCACAAGGTGAGCTTAGTCCTCCATCAAAACAGAAAGGTACCTCCACATCTCTAGTTAAAGGTCCATCTTCTAGAGTTAAGTTGAATCACCCTGCCACAAATATATTGGGTAGTCTAAATGATAACATGAAATTGAGATCAAAAGCCTTGAATGTGATTACTCACTCATGCTATCTATCCCAATTTGAACCAAAAAAGGTGGATGAAGCACTTCAAGATGCTGATTGGGTGAATTCCATGCATGAAGAACTTCATCAATTTGTTTAGAATGATGTGTGGAAATTAGTTCCTAGACCTAAGGGAGTGAATGTGATTGGAACTAAGTGGATTTTTAAGAACAAGTCAGATGAACATGGTACAGTTATTAGAAATAAATCAAGACTTGTTGCTCAAGGGTACACACAAGTGGAAGGGGTTGATTTTGATGAAACCTTTGCACCGGTAGCAAGATTGGAATCCATTAGGATACTTTTGGCCATAGCAAGCCATCTGAATTTCAAGTTGTATCAAATGGATGTCAAGAGTGCTTTCTTGAATGGGATGTTGCAAGAAGAGGTATATGTTAAACAACCAAAGGGTTTTGTTGATCCTCACAGATCGGATGATGTCTACAAGTTGAAGAGAGCCCTCTATGGTTTGAAACAAGCTCCTAGGGCTTAGTATGATAAATTGACTACATATCTCACTAAGCATGGATTCAAAAAGGGATCCGCAGATACTACTCTCTTCATAAGAAAGGATAAGAATTGTTTTGTTGTAGCTCAAATTTATGTTGATGATATTGTTTTTGGTGCTACTAATGATTCTCTTGCTCACTCTTTTGCAGATGAAATTAAGGCAATGTTTGAAATGAGTATGGTTGGTGAACTAACTTATTTCTTGGAATTGCAAGTGAAGCAAACGGACTCAGGAATCTACATCAACCAAGCAAAGTAAATCTAGTCAAGAGATTTGGACTGGACAAGGCTGCCCATGCTAGAACACCAATGGCTGCAAATGCAAAATTAAAAAATGATCCATCAGGTGAATCTGTTGATGTTACATTATATAGAAGTATGAATGGATGTCTTTTGTATTTGACTGCTAGCCGGATTGATATTGCCTTTAGTGTTGGTGTTTGTTTTAAATTTCAATCTAATCTTAAGGTTTCACATTTGAATGTTGTTAAAAGAATCATAAAATATGTTAGTGGAACTTGTGATTATGGATTATTTTATAGCAAAGAGTCTAAGTCTCTTGCTGGATTTTCTGATTCTAATTAGGCTAGTAATGCTGATGATAGAAAAAGTACCACAGGTGGGTGTTTTTATGTAGGAGTCAATCTTGTTGCTTGGATGAGTAAAAAGCAAAATTCTGTGTCTTTGTCTACTGCAGAGGTAGAATATATTGCTGCTGTAAATTGTTGCTCACAGCTTTTATGAATGAAAAAGCTTTTGACTGATTATGGGATATCACAAGATACCATGGTTGTTTATTGTAATAATTCTAGTGCTATTGATATCTCTAAGAACCCTGTTCAACACTCTAAGACTAAGCACATAGAGATTAGATATCACTTCATTAGGGATCTTGTTGAAAGAAAGATTGTGTCTCTTGAGTATATCCCTACTGAACGTCAGAATGCTGACATCTTCACTAAACCTCTTGATAGAAGTAAGTTTGAGACACTTTGTCAAGTAATTGGTGTGATTCTGTGTTCCTAATAATCCTTGGCTTTCATGGTCCTTGTGCTTCATTACTCTACTCTTTGTGACCATTGCTCTTTGTTATGTTTCTTTTGTTTTCTTTGTTTCTAGGATTTGCATTGCATAACATTCATGCATTTCATTCTAGGTTGTTTTGTTATTTTTTTAATAAAAAAAAAGAAAAAAAAAAAAAGGAAGCAAAATGTGTTTTGCATTATTTTCTTGAATTTGAAATCAAGGTTGGCCAATTTATTTTTACATAACATGTTTATGTACTTTATTTAGCTTGGATGAGCTTATTTATTACACTTTACTAGTTTGAGCTTTGTAGTGCATGTTGTTTGGGAAGATGTTTATAGTTTTTGATCTCATGATCTTGATCTTGAAATCACATGCTTTTGATTGTCGGACTTGAACTTATTGAGAAATGCATAAATAATCATCTCACCACTGTTTACTAGCCAATCATGGACACCTTAGTGCATAATGTAAGATTTTGTGCTCGAGAAAGTGTAGCACATGCACAAAAAAAACATAAGGTGTAGCATCAGCTTTAATAACTTCACAATCAAATAAAATTGGTGTGTACATTATCTCGGCTATTATTAATAAGTTTCTGCTTAAATAAAATTGGTGTGTATATTATGAGGCAAATCAAGAAACTTACATGATTGCAAACTTGTTTTCTAGGAGATGTGGGAGTTATATGATGTAACTCTTTAGGTGATAGTCTCTTTCAAATTCTATGTGATGAATTTTGTAGAAATTGTGATTGATTTCTATTTACATATCACCTCACATGTATCTCTAGCTTTTGCTAGTTGCACACACTACACAAGTTACTCTTTGCTAAACTTTGTACATGTTATTGTGTGTGATTTTGGTTTGGCCAACCGAGTTTGAAAATTCCTTGAATTTTATGCAAAATGTGTTCGAAGCTTAAGAACTTAAGGAGAATTGTTTGAAAACCTTAATTTTGGGAAACTGGATTCAAAACAAGTGTTTTTGAAAAGCATTTCATCTCATACTCATGCATGTTATTCATAAAATACTATGCTTTAAGGAGTTTCTGCATAAAATTGCTTTGTTTTTTCAAAAAATTGGTTTTTCCAGAATTTCGATCGATCGAACATGTTTCTCGACCAATCGAAATTAAGATTAAAATTTTGTTTTGGCTTTGTGTGTTTCGATCGCTGTTGGATCAATCGAAAGTGATTTTCAATCGATCGAACCTAATTTTCGATCGATCGAACCTAATTTTCGATCAATCGAAAATCGTATAGAGAGTTTTTTTAAAACCTTTGTTTTTCACGTGTTAAGTCACTTTCAAACTTTTTCAAAAAGGTTCTTCTCTCTCTCTTCGATCGATTAAGGGTCCAAATCAAATTTTTGTCGTTTTCCTCCAAAATTTTTGCAAGGTTTTTCTCCTCTAAGGCCGGTAAGACCTTTTTACCCTTCCTTTTGCATTTATTTTCTTGTTTCATGCATTAAATCATGCATTTTTAGGAAAATTTCAGACCTTGAAAAATTTGAGGATTTGGATGTTATAAGCTTTTTCTTTCACAATTGATCATTGGGTTTTTGTTGTGGGACACTATAAAATTGTTCTTGGTGAATTGATTTGATCAATTTGATGAATTTGGTGAAATTGAAATTTCTAAGGCTTGAAAGTACCCGATTTGGGGTTTTTGTTCAATTTGGTTTAAATTGATGAAATTGGCTTGTTTGGTTGATTGATTTGGTCATTATAAACTGATATCTATCATGTATAATGATCAATTTGGTCAATTTGTTGGTTTTGTGAAATTGGGTCTTTCAAATTTTGGGGTTTTTGATGTAAACTCTATGCTCAAGCCAATTTTGTGATTTTAAAGCTAAATTGAACTTATTCTCACTGCATTAGGGCATGCATCATGTGTTCGTAATGTTCATGCATCATATAGAATTGTTATTTCTATATTTTTTTTCTGTGCTAACTTGCAGTCTGCCCTTGGTTTTTCTTGTTTCCTTTTTGGTTCTTTTCTGTTTGTTTTGTTCTTTCCTTAGCATCACGCCTAGGAAAACTAGAGCCAATAGGACCTCCACTTCTTCTCCTTCCCCCACCTTTGATAGTGAGAGGTTCCTGAGTGAGAAAAACCAGGAAGTGTATGAGAAGCTTAACCTCAGGAGAAACATTTGGGCTGAGAGAAAGGTTCTTTTAGATGAGCTAGATCCTGAGATTAGGCGTAACTTTGAGCGTTGGAGCTGGTTACCTTTATTGGATATTTCTCATCCTCCTCCAGCTACCTTAATCAAAGAATTCTATTCGAAACTCTCTGTCCACTCCTATGATGCCAACACTCTTGTGAGGAGTTGGGTACGGGGTGTAAGGTACACCATTACCCCTTCGGTAGTGGCTGATGCTCTTAGAGTACTAGTGGTCTAACATCCTGTCTACCCTTATGATGAGTCTCCTCCCTTGGATGACATCATGTCTTATATCACTGGGTCTTTTATCCAGTGGGGTTCTGATCCTCGGATCACTACTGCTGAGCTCATTGAGATTCACTATCTTTTCTTTAGAATTGCTTGTCATTCTTTTTGGCCTATCTTTCATCTGCACACCATTCCTTTGGAGCGTTATGCATTTTTGTATGCCCTTGTTACAGATGCTCCTATTCGCTTTCCTCATCTTTTCATTCGTTCTTTGATTGAGGTTCATAAGAGTAGTTCTACTGCTCATGCTTTGTTCTTCCCTGTTTTTAATCACCAGATTCTTTTACATCTTGGTTTAGTTGAGTTTCCGGCGTCTGAGTCTATCCATATCATAGCTCCCATAGGTGCCACCTTTCTTAGGCAGAAGGCTGCTCAGATGAGAACTAGCTCTAAACGCCCTAGGGTAAAGCCTTCTGGTGTCGCACCTCCTCCTCCTCCTTCTTCTACAGGTGATGCTACGACTGAGGAGCCCGTTGATCCTGCTGTTGCTGCTGATGTTCCTCCACCTTCTACTTCGGATGATTCAGACATTTGACGTATGTTGGAGACTGTCATAACCGTTTAGGCGGCTCATGGTCAGATTTTGGTGGACATGCTTGATGAGCTTCGTACTTTGCGAGCAGATCTGGAGCATTTGAGACGATCGCCTCCGCTACCTCCTTTTGATGATAGATTATGATGGCCCTTTAGCATTCAGTCACAAAAAGAGAGAGTACATTTGTAGAGGATTTTTGTAGTTAGGGGGAGATTTTTTGTATTTGTGGAGCTTGTAGAGCCATTCGATTGTATCTAGGTGTTTCGTTGTGTATTTACATTTTTTTTGGCTCATGATGTCTTCTTTGTTTTGATTGGGTTATTCATGATAAGGGGAGATACATTGATTTGTATATGTTTCTTGTTTCACATTGTTTATTGATTTATATTTATGAGTTATTCATGATATATGTCTTTATTGTGTGTTATGTGAAATCAAGGAGTTATTTTTGTTTTGCTTGTATTTTCCACACATGCGTTTATGTGTTTATTGAGTGTTTCAGGAAATTTACAAGTTGATTCAGTCGTGTTGCTGTCTACACTTGCAACTGATAGATAGTAGTTAGGTTGGATTTTTTGTGTTGGGCTGTATTTTTGTAATGGGCTATTTTTATGTAAACTTTGAGCAATTTTGTTTAGTTTGTGTTTTGTCACGGATTGCCAAATGGGGAGTTTGTTGGGTTCTAAGACTTTATGTTTAAATGTATTAGAACTTCAATTTGTAATGTTGGCAAACCATGATCAAAACATGTTAATCTTGTTTAGACTTGCTTAAAGTATTTGTTTTTTATGTAAAGTTGGAATCGAGTTACTGCAGAATTTATTGTGCAATTCTATCTGGCTCGATCGATCGAGAATTAGACTTGATCAATCGAAAGTCGTGCAAATTGTTTTTTCTACAGAATTTTCCAACTCAGCCCAAGCCCGTTTGACGTGTAGGGTTTTATGTTTTGTCTTAAGTATAAAAGGAAAAACCCTAGCCACGTTTTGGAGATGCTCCATATGCTGTGTGTGTGAATCTTTTGTGAGATCAAGAGGTGGTTGCCTTCACACATACTTAGGGTTTCCAAGTTTCAAGATTATGTCAAGAACTTGGTGATCAATTCAGTTGTTGCATTAAGAGCTTAAAGATACACAAGCAGGTGTGCTTGTGCTTGCTGTGAACCCAAGAAAGAAGTAATCTGTGGACTCGGAGCTGTCACGTGGTCGTTGTAGTAAGTTTCCTACTCGAGGTAGCAATAGGATGTTAGTGGTCTAAGTCGCTATTGTGTAAATTTCAATTCTTTCATAGTGGATTCAGTTTTACCTTGAGGATAGATAGGTTAAATCCTCCACAGGTTTTTACCAGTTTGGTTTCCTGGATCATCATATCTTTGTGTTCTTTATTTTCCGCACTTTACATTGATATGATATATGTGTGTTAACCTAGATCTAATTAATTTGACTAAGTAATTACTTAGCTAATTAACTAGATTAATCTGATTGTTTTTTAAGGGGTCTAAAAATGCACACATACCTTCCCAAACTCGCACATTACCAACGCATAATGTTTATCTATGCATCCAGATTCCAAAGAATTAGCACATGAAAAATACACATTCTATGAAAATATTGTAATAAGCTATATACACAGATCATATACATGGATGGATACATATTATTATGAGTTATTAAGTAAGATATCCTAGATATGAGTGTGTTAGCTGGCAGAAAAAAAAAATGAATATCATCTTTATATATAATAATAGGTGAAGCTAAGAGAAACTCAAATTAGAATTCCAAATTAAAGTTCTAATTTTGCGTCATGTGTCATAAATTATTTATTCTTAAAGAGTTTTATTTTTTAATTTTAGAATCAAATGTGGGACCATATCATAAATATTCATCCAAGTAAATTATTAAGTACAAAAACCAAAGAGTTTAGAATAAATGAATCTTTTTTTTTAAAAAGTGCTTCACAATTTTATTTTTTTTTGAAAGCATGGACAATTTACATTTTATACCTAATAATATCCTTACAAAATTTTTTAAAGCGTTAACAAAATATAAAAATGACTATCAATAGTATTTAAATTATATATATATAGGAATTATATTATACATCTTATTGTATATATCTTTAAGTATTTTTATGCATATATTTGAGGTTACAAGCTAGTTTTATATAATAAATAGAATGCTTTAGCATTGAAGTGACACAGGTGTAGGCTTGAAATAGGAGATATGAAAGTGTCCTGTGCATATTCACAAAAATGCTTAAGAAAAAGGACCAGCCCTATACTGTAAAATAAAGTTATATTGCTTAATAGAACCAGCCCTAAACTACAAAATAAGCAAGTAAATGCTTTTAAATTTGAAAAGTCCCTTGATTATGATGTTTTGTCATAAGGTAAGCTAACCTTACCCCTTAGGCTACTCCATTGTTTTCTATTAATATAGAAGCAAACAGGGCTCTTGAAATATAATTTCAGTGATAACAAGGAAACATCAATACCCTAGACACCTCGATTCTAGAGAGAGATCTATACAACTGTCCAGACAATGAAATTGGCTTATTTCAATTTTCTTTTTATCCGCAGATGAAGTGTCAAGACATCCGGTAAAGTAAGAGGATAATACCCTTGTATTTTAAGGATGACATGCCTAAGGTGAATATTAGATGGAATGAAGCTGCATGTGCAAGGAAACATCATGCAAATCTAGGGAGAGGAAAGTAAGATTGACCCAAACAATATAAAGGAGAAGGAAGATTATGACAACGAGTATATATATATAAAGGGAATATAAGAAGTAGCAATTTATGCGAAATTGGGGTAGTTTTATTATAAAGACTGTGCTGCACAATCTGAAGTATCAGCAAGATTTCAACAGCAAAGCGCATTCCAAGGTGCAGAGAACAGTTCCACTGGGCATCTTTTGGATACTTTGGCAAGAAAGGAGTAGTAGTTTTTTTTTTTTTTTTTTTTTTTTTTTTTTTTTTTTTATGCTGTTGAACTCCCCAATTATGTCATTTAACAATTCTTATTATAATCCTTTTATTTTTGGATTACCACATTGGGTAGCATCTAGTCATCTACTTTTCTTGGTTTTTTAGATCTCTTGAATCTCATGGAGTAATTTTTTGGTCAAGGCACTGTTGCAGGCTAAGATGTTAAAGAGTTATGCTGGTGCCACAACTAGCTCACGTGGCGAGTTATGAATGGTGGAGGGGTATCCCCAGATGGACCCACCATCATCCCTCCACCACTCACAACTTGCCACGTGGACAAGTTGTGGCACAAGTTGTGGTACCAACATAACTCAAATGTAGGAGGGAAAATAAATACCGTGGTTACGATATTTTTGAATATAATCAACGTAATAAATCAACAAAGTCTAAATGATTTCTATTTCCCCTTCAAGTTTATAGAGTGAATATGATCTCCTTTTTACTTATTAAAAAAAGGAATGGTGAAGTAGCAATTTATGTTAAGAAGCAAATTGGAAAGCAATAATCATGCTTCTAATCCTTCCAAACATAAAAAAATATGAAGCATTGAAACATAAAAGAGCAACTCTGAACCATTTATAACTTCAATGGGCCACTTTTAAGAGTGAAATTCAATGCATACACAGTAGCTGTTTTGCTGAAGATATTCTTAAAGTCTTCACAAATACACGTACACTATTTTGATGAGGAAGTTTCTGCAATCTGAAGTTGAATTGAGGAACAACCTTGCAGGCTTGAAAGCAAAATTGGAGGAAGAAAACAGAAAACAAGAGGACGAAAAGTTCTCTTTGCCATAGATAAATGCTGAGAGGATAGATCCCCCCACAAAAAATATTGCATTTGGATGGTAAAGCTACTGAATTACTTAAAAGTCCAAGGAAGAGAAAAGCGAGTTGCAAACTGAGATGAAGTTGTCTCAGGATGAGATGGAGCTGGCACTGCAAGGTGTGCTCCAAGAGAAGGAGATATTGGAGATTAGAGGGAATGGAAAGAGAGAAATTGAAAGTATGATTGTTGAATATGGGAAACAAGCGCATGATGCAGATTTGAAGGAGTCAGAGTTGAAAATAGAGGAAGAATTGCAGAAGATGGAGTTGAGAAGAATACAAGAATTAGGAATCAAATGAGTTTGAAACAACAAAAGAGGAGAAGGAAGATGACAATCACAAGTACATATATGTATATGATGGCTGACGTTGATACAAGGACAGGGGTAATATAAGGGACCTAGAATCTGTGCAGCACTACCTAATTAGGGTGCTTAGAATCACCCGTGAGCACCAAACAAAGAGAAAAACATTAGTCTCTACTCATAATCACAATCTTAACAACATATTTTTTTTCCCTACTATAATAATTGATAATCACACAGACAGATCATGTCAACAATTAACAACAACAAAATAAAATCTATTAACACAAAAGTTTTAAACTCATGGAAAGGAAATTGAGGTTTCTGTAACACAAATTGAAGGAATAGAAGGTACAGTGTGCAGTTCTGGTATAAGGTCATCATCAAACTTCAAACTTCTAGCTGTGGAATCTTCAAAAGCCTCTTTTCCCTTCCCTTGTGATTCACCTACGGTAGAATAAGTGTTTAAAGTTGAAATATAGACACAAAATGCCACCATCAAAAGTGCACTTGAAGCCATTCTTACGAGAATAATCCCAATGATGTCCTCATAAGGGGCCAAGCTTCTTAGGACAATCAGCTGAGAACAATGTCTCATGAAGCAGAGGTTACTAGTTCGAATCTGCTCTTTCCCTGCCCATAATGCCAAAACGCATTTATCAAAAAAAGAAAAGAGAAAAGAGTACAGAGTCTGACTTGGAAATATGAAAGAGCCCCAAACCTTGCAAAAGGGTGTCTATTTATATAGGAACTAGTTAAGAAACAGTTCGCTCATGGTCACTTTCATTCTTGATTTTGGCGATAGTTTAGGATTAGTGGCAATTATTTAGTATGGTCATTGGCAACCATTCAAAAGTTTGAATGTAGCAAATCTTTTGACTGCCTGAAAATTTGCTAGACTGACTCCAACAATGCTAGAGACGCACCAAATTTCACAACTAATTTCACCATACGCTAATGTAGTTGATTGTGAGGAAAAAGAAGAAAAAAAACTAGTGGGTCCAGTAAATAGAAGTGGGTAGAAAATGCCCACCATCACACTCAACCATATCAGCATGTTGGGTATGTCCCTCGAAATATTATGCATAGTTCACCTTGAAAGATTTATGTTCACAAATTATGGAAGTTAAAGATAATATTAATATAGCTTTGAATGGATAATATCAAATGGAATGATAATCAATTGCACATGGGCACATTACAACTACGATATTTTTAAACTGGACCATCAACAACAAAAACAACAATCATGCAGCCCTCTGAAATTTTTGAGGTTGAAAACATATACTTCCTTATAGTTCATCTGTTACAAATATTAGAGAGTTTTGGGAAGGATTTTAACTTGTTTGCATTACGTTTATACTCTCTTTTTTTTTGGGGGGGCATCAAATTCGTATGTGTAAACATTTATTTCATGTTTTTACATTTTCAATATAGGAGCCAGATCACCTTGGTGGTCTTCTATTAGCAAGGAGAATGAAGTCCTCTGCATGCAGCCATGCAGGTACAACTTGTGCTTTTGTTTATACAGATTTGCTTTCTTTTATAAGTTGGTTTCCTATCTCCTTGAATACATCAAATTCTATTTATCACAGGCTTGAAATGGACACGCTCCACAAGAAACTATAATTTTGCATGGAAGAGAGAGAAATTGGAAAGGTAGTTGTGTGATTTGCATATGCTAGTTTCGACCTTAATAATTTGTAGTTTCAATATGCTTAATAAACCACTCTGGTATCATACAACTTGACCTACTCTACTACTCTAGCCAATGATGCCTTGTAGAATCTTCCCCTTTTTCTTTTAATTAATAATGAAATTATGCTTATGAGTTCTACCATTGAATTTATTAATTTTAAATCATGCAGGAATGTCGATGATTAGGACGGAAAACTTAACGAAGAGAGAACCTATAGAAACACAAAAGAGGGAATACAATAAGTTGAGCTTCCTTCTTTGCCAAACGATGTTCCCATTATCAATTTGAACGACCAAATGGAGCTGAAAACAACAAGTCAAAGATAAGCAGAGGCTTATGAGATAACAATTATGTTTATCTTAAGAGAATGACAAACTGCAAATGAAGCTAGCTACAGCAGATGGACAGCATTTAGATTTTGTTAAAAGTATTAATAAAATCGGTTCACATGAGAAAGAAATCATTGAGATTGATAAGCTCTCTAGACATATTGACGAAATAGAAGATGAAATTAAGGAGAAGCTCAGCCAGATCAAGAAGGTCGAAATTGAAACTGCATGAACAGAGAAAGTTTAAGCAATCTGAATTTGAATTGAGGAACACCCTTGCATCACTCAAGTCTGAGGAAGAGAAAACCAAGTTGAAAACTGAGGTGAAGCTGTCTCGGGAAAAACTTGGGGCCATAAGAAGGGAGTCCGAAGATTTGAGAAGGAAGTATGGACAGGTAGACGCAGAGATGAAAGCAGAGATACAGAAAGGTTTGAGGTCTGTGGAAGAGATGTAGATGGCACTGCGAGGTGTACTCCAAGAGGAGATGTTGGAATTATAGAGATGAAAGATTAAAATTGAAAGTTTGATTGTTGAATACCAGGAGCATGTGTATGATGCAAATTTGAAGGAATCAATATATGCAAGGACGGGTAGAAAAATAGAGATATTATGCAAGGGCCCTAGAATCTGTGCATCACTACCTAATTAGGGTACTTCAAATCACCCGTGAACAACGAGCAAAGATCAAAATAATATTCTACTCATAATCACAATATTAACAACACGGTCCTTTTGTTTTTCCCTACTATAATAATTGATAATCAACAGATCATGTCGAAAATTAACAACAAAAAATAAAATCTATTAACACAAAGTACCTAAACTGATGGAAAGGAAATTAAGGTTTTATGTGTAGTACAAATTGAAGGAACAATAGGTACAACACAAATTAATGAATGTGCAGTTCTAGCATAAGTTAATCCTCAAACTTCAAAACTCTGGCTGTCGAATCTTCAAAAGCCTCCCTTCCCTTTTGACTCACCTACGGTAGAAGTAGCGTTTAAAGTTGAAGTATAGAAGCAATATCCCACCTTCAAAGGTGCACTTAAATCCATTCTTTTGAGAATAATCCCAATCATCGTTTACAATCCGAAATGCAATCTCTCCATAAGGTGGCCCTGCACGGAACCTTATAATGCAGGTGTCACCATTGTTGCTATCCTTGTCCTCCTCAAGAGTGTAGGTTGGAACCTTTGTATTATCAACAAGGTCTGGATAAAAGATGTCAAATTTATAGCCTTTCACAAACTTTGGAGGTGGGTTGTCATGGTCATAGTGAGTGCTATTGTATTTGTTCCACACATATCCAGTGTGAACACGGTTTGTATATTTTGGCTTTTTTGCTCTGTACTCGTCATGAGACTGAGATTCCAGCAGCTTCACTTCTTCCGCATCCTCCTCTCTGGTTCGGGTTCCCATGGTCTCTTGAATCCTTCTTTGCTGTTCTTTAACAACAGCAATAAGCATAGACCTGTCTTCTTCTTCTTTTTCTTCTTCTCTTTCAGGTTCAGGAAGGTCCTGAGCACGAGCCCGAGCACGAGCTTCAGCTTCCTCTTCACGTTGTGCCTTACATACAACCCTTTCTTCTCTTCTCTTTCGCAGCTTTTCAATCTCTGCCTTTCTTTCTAGGATTCTTGTTTCCTCATCATCAGCTTCTTCAATATCGATACCCAGTGCAAAATCTCGTAAAATCTTCTTCTTCCATATAAACGACTGTGTTGTCCTATTCTTCTTCAATTTGTTCTTGAGAATCCTCCTCAACAAAGAAGAACTCCGAGTTGCCATTATAAAACAACGATGATTAAAACAAAAACAACTGCATAGAATGATATAAACCATTATAAAGGGAAAAGGTTAAAGGTTTCTCTCCTAGTCTTACTCGGTTTCCAATTTCCTAGTCCTGCTCGGTTTCCTAAAACTTAATAAATACCGACTTTCCCATCCCATAAAAAATACCAAATTCTTTACCACTCCATGTTTTTAATTTTTAATTTTAGCTATTTTATAAAAAATAAAAAAATACATAATAAATTATGATTAATGAAATATAATTTTTTTATAGAAAATAATGAAAATTTGTCAATTTACTTTTTTTTTATGTATAAATTCTTTAATTAAATTAAATTATTTTATTAGATTTTTATTTGCCTTGACTAGTTCTAATACTAATAGCAAGTTCCTTGAAGTATCCAATGCCATTCAAGCAAGGTCTTTTAGAAACTTAAGCTTAAAGGCTTGCTTAATCCCCTCAAACCCAGACCACTCACTAATGTAGTTCTAGTAGTCTAGTATTATTACTACATAAAAAGCTACAACTCTTACCATAATTTTTTATATGACAGATTATGATTAGCTGTTTTTTATTTTTACATAGATTTACCATTTTTCTTTACTGCTCATTGTTTGTCATGTGGACAAATGTGGTTTTAATACATACCTAAAATTTTTACTTGACCACCCATTACTGTTGTGTTGCCTTATGGCAAACTATTCAAGATCTGATTGACCAAGAAATCATTACTCCACCACAAATCATAACTTTGTAGCCTTCCAAATATTATAACTATGGAGCAGGGTTTTATTTTTGTAACTTTCCCTATTTTATTTCTTTATTTTTGTTTCCTTCTTTTATTGTACTTAACTACCTTCCTCTCCCCCACACCCCCCCTACCCCTACCGAACAGAACAATTCAATAGAGCCTGGCTTTGGCAACCTTACCTCAAACGTCTTCATTGTATAGTTTTGTTTTAGAAGTGATTGCACACATACCAAACAATTTTGAGTAAATTATAATGTCATATAAAAAGTCATGACTTTTACTACAACTATTTTATGTGGCAGACTGTAATTGACTGTCTATTAATTTTACATGAACTCAATTTTTTCTCCACCACTCACACTCTGCCACATCATAGTTTTTATGTGGTAGACTTTTTCGACAATTTTCATTATACAGCTTGATAACTTGGTAAAAGTGCTGTTTTACAGCAAATAACTTCTCTCATATATATATGCTTCATATTGAGAAATAAAATTCACAATAACTTTGTAAGGTTGAATTTATTCAACCATGTGTTAGTTTTATTCCGTGCCAAATTTGCTCGTAATTCAGCAATTAGAAACCCTATATTTAGGTGGGAATAATGTAAAGGTTGTGTGTGAGAAAGTGTGAAGATTTGATCAATGTGTGCAATCAAAGAGCATCTCGCAACTGGATCTCACGACTAACTTGCGAGTGGTGACTCGCCAGAAGTGTCACACGTGTGGAGCATGCAGGAAGGTGAAGGGTCAGGACAGCTGGATCACTACAGGACAAAAAGTACAGTCTGGCCATTCTGTTATTTAGCGACTAGAACTCGCGACTTGTCCCAGTCATGAGTGACTCGCCAAAGCCCCTTGTTTTGTAGAAAAATGATTTTTCACATTCCCTCACATACCCTACTATAAATACCTTTATACCCACAAAATGTAGAGAGCTTCCAGAAAGAATTTTGAGAGATAAACCCTAGAGAAAAACAAGATTGACTCATCCACAATCTTATACATTTGGTTCTCTAAATTCCTCTACTCTCACCCTCTCCATTGACATACCCTTAAGAGGATCTTTAACCAAATCCTTACCTCACCATACTCATATCAATGAGAAGATTATTTGGTGCTTGGGAAGCAATTCAGAGATGACCAATTCATTTTGGTTGATGCAATGGGCTTATTGCGGGATCCGGAAAGCTAGAAAAGATACGATTAGGCTTAACCTTGTTGGAGCAAGAAGCTTGGAAGATTTAGGTGCATCGGGAAGATTAGGCTTGGAGGGTCTATTGCTATTCATGTATCCCAACTGATTTTCTAGTGGATCATTTCACCGCTTGGAGGGCGGCGGAGAGGTTTTTCACCGAGATCTTCAATTTCCTCTTCGATAACACGTGCTGGTGTTATCTTGTGTTTGCTTCTCTCTAACCCTTGCTCTTTGCTTTTGATTGCTGTTGTGTTGTGATTAAATTATGGCTTAAAGTTATTTGCTTGTTTGGGTATAGCTTGTACTTATCATTTAGCACATATATTGTTTGAGTATAAGCTTGTGTTGGTAATTTTGAAATTGGGGGTCTAAACATTCATTAGTGTATTATACACCAAGTGAACTTTCAAACTTCAATACACTTACATTACAGGTTTTTAAAACCAAACTTAATTGGTTGAAATATCCAAGTCTCAAGCATATTAATCTTGTTGAATGCCAATCACAACATAAGGTTATCATTTTGCTAATAAATCTTTGCTACATATCATGTTAAATAAAATTAGTTGGGTTTTGAATACAATCTCAATCTCCTTATTTAATGGCTAGAGTAGACAAACTTTAGAAACAAAAGAAAAACCTAGTAGACTAAATATTCATCATGTTATTTATCTTACAATTTCATAAAGTCTTCCTCATTGGTTTATTCACTTTTATAAATATCAAAACTCTTAGCGGGTAGAGAGGTGCTCATCAAATCTGTAATCCAAGCCATTCCAACCTACACAATGAGTTGCTTCAAACTTCCCAAGGGATTAATTCAGGAAATTGAGGTTATGATCCGCAAATTTTGATGGGGTTGCAATGGTGACAGCAAGAAAGTGCATTGGGTAAAATGGGAAAGACTTTGCCAAGCTAAAGAGTGTGGAGGCATGGGGTTTAAGGAGATTGAGAAGTTTAGTGATGCATTGTTGGCCAAGCAAGTTTGGCGTATGTTGAAAAATCCGGATTCACTTTGTCATAGAGTTTTTAAAGCTCGATTTTTCCCGGATTGCTCCATTCTTGAAGCTAACCCCTCGGCTAATGGGTCGTATGCATGGAAGAGCATTTTAAGTGCAAGGGATGTGGTGCGGAGAGGTACGGTTTGGCGGATAGGTGATGGTAAAACAGTGAGTTTAAAGGAGGATAAGTGGCTCCTGGACCAAGTGTACCGTTCGGTTAGTTCCCCTCTCCCTTCTATTCCCCCTGATGCAAAGGTTAGTTTGTTTATTGATGAGGAGAATGGTACATGGAAGGAAGCTGAAATTAAACAAAATTTTCTGCCACATGAAGTAAAGAAAATCATGACCACCCCTCTTAGTACCAAACTGCCTCAAGATAGCCCTATATGGTCAAAAACACCTTCAGGTAGTTTCTCAACTCGAAGTGCCTACAAGCTGTTGGTTCATGATGCCTTTGGTCAGCAGCCCAAGTAGCTCAAATCCTCACCCCCAGAGACATCTTTGGAGAGGTGTTTGGATGCTACGAACCCCAAACAAGGTGAAGCACTTTACTTGGGGAGCTTGCAATAACTCACTTCCAACAATGGACAACTTGCATCGTCACCACATAATCCCTTTTACCTGCCGCAACGCTTGCCAGTCCCAAACTGAAGATATCTTGCACGTGGTTTGGGGCTACCCTGAGGTGGCAAATCTGTGGAGTACACTCAGCTGGGTGCAACACTCAATCCCTCACTCTCCGAGGGATTTTTCTAACCTTTTCTTAAGTTTTTTGCAGGTCCGGGACGATTATAGGGTGAAGATCTTTGCCATTTCATCTTGGCTGCTCTGGAATAGATGTAATTCCATTCATTTTCACCGTCTGACTCAGCCACTGAACCAAGTGCTCTCGGAGGCTGCCAGAATATTGCAAGATTTCCTTCAAGCTCAGGACGAAGCACCAGCCATAGTTCGGAACCCAGTCCAGCAAAAATGGTCCGCCCTAGCACAGACACAGTACAAAGCCAACTTCGATGGAGCTATTTTCAAAAGCAATGACTCGGCCAATTTGGGTGTGATAATTCGAGACACCAACGACGCGGTCATAGGTGCTCGGTCAGCCCGAGTCCCACTACCCCAGTCCATGGCAATGGTTGAAGCTCTAGCTTGTCAGAGAGTAGTCCAATTCGCTGTTGAAATTGGTCTACATGAAGTGGTTTTTGAAGGTGATGCAGCAGTGATCATCAACGCTATTGCTCAGGGATCGGCCAACCAGTCCTTGTATGGTCACATAGTCAATGATATTTTAGCCCAAGCTTCTCTTTTATCTTCCTCTGTTTTTTGTTTTGCTCCTCGGTTATGTAATACAGTAGCAGATGCCTTGGCCAAACGTGCTAAAGTAGGACCTGACTTACAAGTTTGGTTAGAGGATTGTCCTGAAGACATTGCCCCTCTGGTTTTGGGTGATGTCCCTTAATGTGTTTTTTTATTGTTTCAATAAAAGCCCAGCCCCTTTTTGGGGTCTGGTTTCTCAAAAAAAAAAAAAAAAACTCTTCTTAGGTGGTGACCAATTCTTATTGCCTGCATGGTCTCTACCAGTATTTTCAGCTGTCACCAGCACAGAGGAGTCACTTTAAATTCTGAATTTTTCACTTCCCCTTACCAAATTAAAAAATAAGTACTCCACGATTATTACCGTTTAGATTATAAAAACAATATTTATTGCAAGTATCAAAGCACTCAGTCTAACTAATTTTTGCTGTAGATTGTCCAACAAGCATCCGATCACGAAGTAAAGGATCAAAATATTTCCAGCCATTCTTCTTTCTTCTAACCTGAAAAGGGATTGGATAATGTTTCTCTTTAATTTTTGTGTTTTTTTTTTTTTTTTGAATAGAAACACATCTCTTATTTATTATTATTTTTTGTAGAAGACATCTCTTTTATGTTAAATGTGTTACAAAATGCTAAAAGTTAGTTTATTTTTAAAAAAAAAAAATTAAAAGCTAAATTATTTGCAAAAAATTAAGCAAAAGGCAAAAAGCAAATAATTTTGAACCAAATCCCAAATGCACTAATGTCCTGTTAGTGATATACAAAAGATATAGATTTTAATAGTTTTTATTCTAATTTTGTGACAAAAAACTAAAAACTGGCTACTTTTTATGAAAGGTAGCTTTGTTAGATTATAATAAATAAAAAATAAATAAATATGAGACAAAAAAAAATGGTAAAAGGTAGAATTTTTTAGTTTGGCTATAGCTTTTTGCTTTCTGCCTTTTTTTCAAATAATTTAACTTTTAGGGTTTTAATTAAACTAACTTTTATTTTTTTTTGTTACACATTAACATAAAACTTAACAAAAACTATATCTTTTTAATGGAAATAAACTATATCTTTTAATAAATAATAAATACTAAGAAAATAAGATACAGGAAATAAACAAAAGCCAAATGCGTTGCATCCATGTATTGAGTCTTAATATGTTTTTTTTTTTTTGTTACAGTAAATAATTTAGTAGAAATACTAAATAGAGTCTTAACATGTTTTCTTTTGTTGCTTGAACGTTATTATTATTGTTATTGTTATGAAATATATATATAATGAACACAAATCACAATGCCTAGTATTTAGTATTGTCATATACGTTTGTCACTAGTTTAGGTTTAGACGTTTAGTAACATATATTTATGTTTATGCATTTTTGTCTACATAAAAAACCGATTGGTATCTTGATTTGATGATAAAGAACTATCATCAAAAGTGAACATTATAAAATTAAACTCTCTAAAATAAAAATGTGCTCATTTATGCAATAAATAAATAAATAATAAATTTGAAATTATATTATGGTATAAAATATAAAGCCCAACCTCTAAAACCTTACATATCTAAATTAGAACCAACCATTGCAGACTAAATTACAGCGGCTTAAGAGCATATAGACATTGCAAAGAGACACTGGTAAGGTGAAAGTTTTTTATTTTAACATACAACTCACTATTCTAAGTAGAGAATCCCAAGGATCCACAATAACATTTTACATCTTGCGAAAACTAAACCAAAATCCATCATAAAAAAGGCACACAAGCATATGAACAAGTACACCAATAACATTTTACATCTTGTGAAAACTAAACCAGAATATAGAAACGCAACACCAAGAATAGTTACACAATATTGGTCTCCATGATAATATTGCCATTGGGAAAAACTCAGTTACTTTTAAAAACTCAAAAAAATGACAACATTTATATCACTGTATTAACTTCAAAACCATACTTTTTTCTTTTTTTTCAGTTACTGAGTTTGAGCATGTAGGCTTTAGCGGCCTCCAATAATTCTCGTCTCTCAGCCACAGAAAGACATTGGTTGAGCTCCACAAAACCCTTAAATCCGTACTCCTCATGGAGCTTTGAGAGTGCCTTAGCTTCCTACATGTTGGTAATAGGCTAAACTCGCTCAAGCTTCAATGTCTCATGGAGCTTTGAGAGTGCCAAGTTTCTGATGAATTGCCCGAAAATCTTCCAAGAACGCACTGTGGGGCTTCACTTCCTCTGGATTCTCCATTTCCTTTGGATTTTCCGCCATTTGTAAGTAGGAAGAGAAAATGATTTTTTTTTTTCTTGTTTAAAGAGTTTCTAGTGCGTCTAATCGAAAATACCTCGTTGTTTGACTCATTTTACTGCTTCTTTGTCTATTTATGTTGTGCATTTGGGTTCTATTCGGTCTATTCAATACATTTGGTCTACTTCAGTCTATTTCGGTCTAATTCAGTCCAATGCACTTACTTAAGAACAGAGAGTCTATGTTTCGATTGAAATTACATATTCTAAATCCAAATTTATTAAAATATATATATAGATCTTAAACTTGTTCCAAATTCTATTAGATTTTAGTAATTTAATGAATTCAAACTCATCTATTTTTTATTTTTTTTTACTTAAAAAGGGACAACTCAACATTACTTATTGTTTAGTTCTAAGGTACTATTACATCACATTCTAACCTTAGAGCCACTGTATTTAGTACTTAGGCCTGGAAAATATTGAGAAATATTAATCTATGATTATGTCTACCACTTTCTATTACCATTTTCAATATTTAAACTGTCTAATAATAATAAGGTAAAAATGCAAGACTCAATCTCTTAAGTCTTATCATGATTCATTTTAAGCCTCTAACTTTAATTTTATTCAATTAAATCTTCTAAATTTCAAATATATTCAATTTATGCCTTCCATCAGTTGTCGTTGGATAATTGCCGTTAGTGAACAATATTTTTTGGTTTTTTTTAATTAAAAAATATGACAAAATAATAAAAATATTTTTTGAAAAAAAAAATGAGAAAAAAAAAATTGCCTTTCGCTGTTACTCAGATTCAAGAACATTGATCCACAATTTTTCAATTCAATTCATTGGGTTCCAACATCACTGTTTTAAAGTCAGTTTGAATCAGGCTCAACTATTGAAGGATTAATCCAAGGCTCAAACCCCTACCCCAACACAAATACTTCAAAGCTTAAACATCTTAGCCCAATCCGGTTAGATTCAATTACCATCACAAACAATTGAGTCAACAAAACAATATCCTAACCTTTTGTTTACCTAGAGATAGCCCTAGATCACATCAAGCCCACCATTTAACTTAAAGTCATTTCCTAGTCCACCATATAATCCTTACCCAAAGTCCACCAAGCATGAACCCATGATTGAACTGCCTTGTGGAAAGTGGAAACTATATATGGTTACCATCCAAATCCAACTGAGGAAGACATCCATTTCATATCCAACCTCCCAATAACAAAGACCCACAAATCATGGTTATTGCTCTCATACTATTTTTGAAAACCATGAGGAGGAAGTCAACCCTATTCCTAGCCAATCTCACATTGAAAAGAAGCTAATAGAAAGAATGGAGAATATGGAACAAATTGTGAAAAGGCCCAAAGATTTAATAAGGATTTAGACCAACAAGTCTATCCCTATTCTCAAATGCTGGTGTGCTCCAAAGTTCAAAATACATTTTCTCTATAAGTTTGACAGAAGGGATTGTCAAACAACCCATTTGAAGATATATGTGAGAGCTCTTCAGCCACTAGGGGCCAATGAAGAGTTGCTAGGCAATATCACCGTAATACTGAGGTTAACATTACTCGAAGGGGCCAAGAGACTACTAAACCACATACAAAGGAGATCTTTTCAGCTTTCATTATTAGATGGAGATCAAAGGCTGCCCAAATGACTATAAGACCTAATGAAGAAGAACAAATCCTAATGATTGTAAATAATCTTCTACCCAATTAGTAAGCTTATATTTGCCCATTATTTTACCTCATTTTAAAGCATTACTGGCAGTTAGCACACAAGTGGAGGATGCCATCAATATTGGTGTACTAAATAATGAAGAAGCTCTTAAAGGTTCCAAGCTAGTGGTTCCAACAACATGTGGACTGAATTGACCTAAGTGGATTGAACAAAATGGATCAAAATGGACTAAAATAGGCCAAGTTGGATTGTATAGACCGAATTGAATCTAATGAACTGAAATAGACCAAATTGGACTGAAATTTTATGCTAATGTGGCTCAATAGGATTGTAACAACACTAAATATTATACTTCAATTTTTAGATATAACTACATAGATAGCTCTCAAAAATCTATCTCTTAGTTATATGAAGTCTAGTATAACAAGCCTTTATATATATAACCCAAATAGTGTTTAGTAAAACACAACCAACTTCAAATAAAACTTGTCAGGAAAAAACTAATTTCCCAATTTTCAATCAATTGAGAGTCAAATCGAGATTATAAAATCTTAATCAATCTAATTCTTTTGAGATACTATTCTCGTTCAATTAAGAGTATATCGAGTCTCAATAAAAGGTCAGTCAAGATTAAGATACTGCTTTCTCTTAAACTGAATTTTGGACACTTAATCTTGTACTTGTGATTCGACATTTCAATGCAAACAATATTTTCACGGCAAAAATAGGCTTTTGCCCCTTTTGCCCAAAAGATGTAGCAAAATATTCTTGTTTTAAAACTATCTAGCAAAATACTCCTATTTTGAAACTCGATTTTTAGAAAATTGAATTATAGGCAATCAAATTTTTTAAAAATATATATATATATATATATATATATATATATATATATATATATATATTTATGGAAATCGAGTTCCATGAACTCAAGTTTCATGTGAATTTTTCCAAATAACTCAATTTTCATCAAATCGAGTTTCAAAACAAGGGCATTTTGCTAGATAATTTCAAAATATGGGCATTTTGCTACATTTTTTGGACGAAAGAGGCAAATGCCCATTTTGACCATATTTTCACATCATGAGATTTGCCACAACTTTGGAATATTATTTGAGGACAAGAAACTAGGAATAGAGACTACCGAACAGGATACAAAACACATGAGACTTTTTTAGCTTTCATAATTTCATTAGTAGATGGAGGGCAGGCTACCCAAATGACTGTAAAAACTAATGAAGAAGAACAAATTCAGATGATTATAAAGAATCTTCTGCCCAGTTATCACAGATTCACAATAATATATTTTCCCATTATTGGCCAGACTTCAAAAAATTAATAACATTGGGCATGCAAGAGGAGGATTCCATCAACAGTGGTATGCTTAAAAATGAAGAAGCTCATAAATCCAAAAGGTTGCAAACTAGTGGTTCCAATAACTTGATTCTAGTAATTTTAGTATCACATAAAAAAAATCACAACTATCTTAATTATTTGGTAGGCTGTGATGGGTCTGACTATGATTGTTTGTCTTTCACTTTTACATGGACGCACAATTTTTTATCCACCACTCATAGTTTATCACGTGAATAGTTGTGATTTTTTATTATGTGATTTTTATTACGTGAGCACACCCCCACAAACTGTTGTGTTGCCTTACGTCAAACTATTCAAGATCTGATTAACCAAGAAATCATTACTCCACCATCTCCACCCAACCGTCCGAACTCTGAATATTACAATCAAGCCTCTTCCAAACCATAACTTTGTAAAACCTTCGGAATATTATAGTTATGGAGTAGAATTTTATTTTTGGATTTTTCCTTATTTTATTTCTTTATTTTTGTTTCCTTCTTAATTTTATTTTTCTTAACTACCTTCCTCCCCCCGTTACCGAACAACAATGGAGCCGGGCTTGGCAACCTCACCCCGAATGTCTTTTTTTTTTGGAGCCGGGCTTGGCAACCTCACCTCGAATGTCTTGATTCCATTGTTTTGTTTCAGAAGTGATTGCACACATATCAGACATTTTTCGTTATACTCCTTGATGACTAGGTAAAACAGTTTTATAGTAAATACTTTCTCTCATATTATATATATATATATATATATATATATATATGTATGTATATGCACTATAATGAGAAACGAAATCCACGATAACTTCAATACACTTACATTACAGGTTTTGAAAACCAAACTTAATTGGTTCAAATATCCAAGTCTCAAGCATATTAATAAACTACATGCATGCATACATACATACATATATATATAAAATATGGTCTCTATGTTATCATTTTGCTAATAAATTAATTAACTTTTGCAACATGTTAAATAGATAATACAACTTTATATTCTACAATGTTCCTTTGCTCACCATTTCATTCCTTAACTAGCTTTCAAGAAGATTCTCTCTCCAACAACTACAGACAGTATATGGCTCTATATTATTGGTTAAGAGCTTAGTGGAATACACTATAAGAGAAGTTTAATAGCTAGGGATGTTAATTAGGCCATAGTCAATCCTGTTTGAGTTTCATTTTGAAAGCAAAAAATGAATATGGTGAAGGTTGATATACAGGCCAGAGAGACCATCAAACCATCCTCACCAACACCACAGAACCTCAAAATCTTCAAGCTTTCCCTCCTAGACCAAATTGCACCTCCAGAGTACGTGCCAAGGATATTTTACTATTCATGCAATGACAAAGCAAAAAGTTCATCAAACCCCAGGAGCGAATTAATCAGCTAAAGGAATCACTATCACAAGCCTTAACTCTTATCTATCCACTTGCTGGAAGGGTCAGAGAGAACCTTTTCATTGAGTGTAATGATGAGGGCGTGGACTTTTTAGAAGCCAAAGTGAACTGCACACTTTTGGAGATTCTCAATCAGCCTGAAGTTAGTATGCTTGATCAATTCCTTCCTCATGATTATCATTGCAAAAAATCATCCATGGAACCCAATTGGCCATTCAGGTTAATATTTTTAGCTGTGGAGGAATGGCTATTGGTATATGCGCATTGCACAAGATTGTTGACGGAGGCACATTTTCTTCATTTCTCAACATGTGGACTGAAATCACTAGGGGTGCTGGTGATTATTTGTCTCCAATCTTTCCAGGGCCAAATCTCTTCCCACCAAGAGATTTATCAGGCTTAGTGTCAAGGTTTGAAGTACCAAAAGCGAAGTGCGTTGCAAAAAGATTTGTGTTCCCGGGCTCAAAGATCACTTCACTAAAGGAAATAATAACTGCTATCAACACTAATAAGAATAAAAATCTTCTGCCTCACTCTAAATATTCTGCCAATAGCAATCTGTCACAAGTCTTTTTTGTCCAACCCGCATTGAAGTGGTGTCAGCACTAATATGGAAATGTACAATGGAAGTGTCTAAAGCAAGATCAGGGTCCTTAAGTCCTTCTATTATGACACATGCTGTGGATTTACGTCCAAGAAATGATCCACCCCTACCAAAATGTGCTGCAGGGAATCTTTCTTGGTTGGCAATTGCGCCGGCACCAACAATGGAGAGCCCTAGAGAGTTGCATCATCTGGCAAATGAAATCCGAAATGCAATAAAGAAAATAGACAAGGAATACATAAGGAAGATGCAAGGTGAAAATGGGTTTTCAGTGATGAGTGATTCTCTTAAACAAATTGGAGAACTAGTACCAAAAAATGTTGAAGTATTCAGGTTCATTAGTTGGGCCAATTACCGACTATATGAAGCTGATTTTGGTTGGGGAAAGCCTTTTTGGGTAAGTACGGCTGCATTGGCGTTCAAGAACATTATAATCTTCATTGAAACGAGACTGAATTCTGAACTTGAAGCATGGGTGACCATGGAAGCGCAAGACATGGGTATTTTTGAGCAAAATCAAGAGCTTCGATCCTTTGTTTCCTCCATTGAGTATGTTTAAAATTTATTGTTCAAGTGTCATGACACTTGAACAATAAATTTTGTAGTGTCAACTGTCAACTATATAAGCCTTCCTTTTTTAGATTAGGGTTGCGTTTTGTTTCCGAGTAAAACGTCTGTCCCAATTTTTGGAGCATTGAAACTAGTGTGTTTTTCTAAGCCCTATACCATGGATTTGTTATTGTGGATTTGTGTTTATTATCCAGTACTTGATTTCTTAAAAGTAAAGTACCATACAAAAAGAAAAAAGAAAAAGAAAATATTACTCACTTTGCTGTCTATACTCTAAATACTAATTACTATCTTAAATATTTATAATTCACTTAATAATATAAAATTTATAAAAGAAAAAAAAAAGTGAAAAAAAAAAAAAAAAACAATTTACCTAGTACTTGATTTCTTGAAAGTTAAGTACCATACAAAAAGAAAAAAGAAAATATAACTCACTTCGCTATCCATACTTTAAATGCTAATTACTATCTTAAATATTTATAATATTTATAATCCACTTAATAATATAAAATTTATAAAAGACAAAAAAAGTGGAAAAAAAAAAAAAACAATTTATCTAGTACTTGATTTCTTGAAAGTAAAGTACCATACAAAAAAAAAAAAAAAAAAGGTAAATCGATTCACATCCACAATCTAAATACTAATTACTATCTTAAATATTTATAATCCACTTAATAATATAAAATTTACAAAAGAAAAAAAAAATTACCTAGTACTTGATTTCTTGAAAGCAAAGTACCATACAAAAAAAAAAGATAAATAAATAAAGATAAATCACTTTAAGTTCACAATCTAAATACTAATTACTATCTTAAATATTTATAATCCACTTAATAATATAAAATTTTCAAAAGAAAAAAAGTGAAAAAAAAGGATAAAAATAAATCACTCCACATTCTACACTCTAAATATTAATTACTATCTTAAATATTTATAATCCACTTAATAATATAAAATTTATAAAAGAAAAAAATTAAAAAAAAATTAATTCAGTATTTAATTTCTTAAAAGTAAAGTACTATATTATCATAACGGATTTTCAAAAATATTTTACACCCAAACAGACTCATTCTACATAAATGCATGCTTCCCATTAATACTTTGCCTCATTATAGTTTTAAGTTAATCGATACAGTGTTACACTTATTAATTTATTAGGGTAACTTAGATAATGTAATTTGTGATTTAACTTATTTATTAGGCTTTTTAATTTTAATCTCCTTATTTATTAGGGTAGACAAAGTTTAGAAAGAAAAGAAAAACCTATTAGACTAAAATTCATCATGTTGATCATGATTTTTCTTTTTTTTAAGTTAAGAGATGAATCAAATGAAAGTGTTTTATTTTACGTTCCACTACTTAAAATGTCATATATTAATATTTTTTTTCTTTTAAATTTTAGTTTGTTTATAAGAAATTAAAAAAATTATAATATTTTTATTCCAGCTAGAGATATCATAATTAATTGTTAGGCATCCTTATTAAGGAGTAAAATGAACATTCAAAAGAAGCGAAAGAATTAAATAACAACCATCAAATGCAAGACTTTTTGGGGCTGATTTTAAAAAATCTAGCTAAATTGTAATTAAATTTTAGGAAACACTTTTGTTTTTGGAGAAGAACTTAGGGTTTCACCTACTGTCTATATACAATAGCACTAGACAGAAGCTTCACTTGAGGGACCTATATTTTCTAGAGTAGTTTATAGCACTCTAGCCTACTTCTCCATCAAGAACCGTTGGCCAAGAAGATGAAATGGTTTATCTTTTCTTTTAAAAATGTTTTTATAGGGAGATTAAAAATGTATTTAGTATTAACTTATAAAAATTTGATGTGGCAAAATATTATTAGAGCTTGTGAATATATAGTTTTTTTTCCCCTTTGTTTTGCCCTTTCCTCCTAGCTAGCTAGTCTTTCTCCTCCAACTTAATTTAGAGGTTCAAATATTATTTTTCTGGTCATAAGTGCTTAAAATAAAATTGGCTTTTGACGTAGAGCGTAGTACTCAGTGGCTCATTGACGTAATGATGTATAATAAGGATGAAACAAAAATAATTTAGCAAGCATTGTTTGGTAGCCCTTTGCTATGCTGATTCTAGCGTTTAGTCTTATCAGTTGGACTGACCTCCACATAAGTGTGCGTTTTTGTAGTATTTGAGAGGTCGGATTAGAACATTGTTTTGTTTGGGAAACAGAAAACACAAGGAAAAACAGAAGGGAGAGAGTTCAAACAAAACAAATTAACTAAAAAGCTCAACTAAAATGAACAACATCTGCTAAACAAGTATATAAAAATAATTAGATACTAAACAACTTGTGTATGATTTATAACATCATGTCAGCACCACTGACGAAATGATAAGAATTGGAATTATGGATATCTAATGCAATAAGTTTAGGGGCAGAATTTTTTGGCAACTGTTTGTGATCTCGATAGGTATTGACGTATTGGTTCATGTAATAATAATACTAATGGTGGTGAGAGAGAGACAGAGAGAGAGAGAGAGATTTTTGGCTTTTCTTTTGAGAATTGGTCTGTTTGACATGTTCTGCGGAAAGCTAATTCTTTAGCCACTTTGTTGCAAGATGGGCTTCTTTTTTTGTAATGCAGTGGAACAATTCGGCAATTCCCATCTATTCTCTCCCAGCAACCTTGGTTTTGGAAGCTGTGGAGGAAGATGAGTATGGTTGCTTTGCTTTCTCCTGTTAGTGCGTATTTAATTAAAATGTATATATATATATATATATATCTCGAAACCAAAAAATAAGACTACTCACACTCTTACCAAGAAAGAGCTATTCTACTGGAAAAACAAGTCATCAGCTTAATAACCAAAAAAAGAGAGTATATTTAGCCCCATAATTTAGTATTGGTTTCAATCCAAAACTAATTATACTATGAAAAATTTCCACTGAATCCATAAACCATACATGTGATGTTGTTAATGGAAAAATATTAGGATTAGTGTCATGTGGTAAATTATGTATCAAAAGGTGTTATAGTTACATGTCATAAAGTTCAGTAAAAGAAGACATTGATGACATGGAGATTTAGTAAAGCAAAATCAAGATTCTTTTGAGTGACCATCACATCAAGGGTGCACAGTGATTCAAGTCTTGAGAAAAGAATTTCACACACATATACACTTAGATTGGGCTAAATCACATCAAGGGCGCACAATGGTTCAAGTTTCGAGAAAAGAATTTCACACACATATACACTTAAATTAGGTTAAAGTAAAATTTCTATTATATATATATAAGATTCTCTTGAGTGATCATTAAAGTTAGACATAAATTTTGCAAGACATGTGCTTGATTTAATTACTAAAGTAAAATTATGGAAATTTGGGCTAAATTTTACTCTCTCTCTCTCTCTCTCTCTCTCTCTCTCTCTCTCTCTCTCTCTCTCTCTCTCTCTCTCTCTCTCTCTCTCTCTCTCTCTCTCTCTCTCTCTCTCTCTCTCTCTCTCTCTCTCTCTCTCTCTCTCTGCACAAATTAAGTGGAAAGAGGTTATTGTATCAAGATTATTTTTGAGAGCAAACATTCTTAAGCCTAAACAGTTTGAAAGAAAACCCTTGCCAAGAAGAGAGTGCTTAAATCCAAACACTACATAACATTAGGTGGAGATCAAAGTTTCAAAATTTTAGAGGATAAAATCAAAATTACTATAAACTTGAAAAGCATATACTTTAAATGGATTTTTTTTTTTTTTTTTTTAAGTTTATAGCTTTTGAAATTGTAGTTCAATTTGAAAAAAACCCTCAACTACAGAGTTTAAAATAGAATTACCAAAAAACCAACAAAAAAAAAAAAAAAAAGAGGAAAGAAAAAGATAGATTAGCATGCGAGGAAAGCCCAAAAGAACCAAGTTGGAGGTATTGCACCTGATGCAATAGCAATGAATAGTTGAGATTGAAAGTTGCAAAAAGTAACTTTCAATTTTAACCATTAAGTAAAAATTATTAAAAGAAGTAAAATGTTTTAAATGTTTTTAAAAAAAAAAATGTGAAGGAAATTGGGTAATTGCATGGTACAATTGCACCTAATCTTAATCCCAAGATGGGTCATATTAATATTGGACAGCACTGAAACTTTTTATAGAAAAATCCAAAAGATAATATTAAAAAAGAATTTGATTGAGCTAATTATTAATGAATTCTGGATTTCTATACATGGGGCCAGCACGTTAATTTATCTACCAACCCAAAACTTTTATTTAAAAAAATTAAATAAATAAAAAGAAGAAAAAGGAAGAAAAGGAAGAAAGAAACAAAGAGTTTGAGAGTCAAAAGTGTTGCAGAATTAAAATTGCCTACTTTTTTTATACATATGAGATTTTTCTTCTAAAGAGATATTTATTTATTTATGATATTGGTTGAATATGTTGTAGCTTTTACAAAAGACTTTGGGCCAGCAACATTTTTGTTAAATAGTAAAGCATGAAACAAATTATATATTTGTTTTAAAAAAAAAATTATTTTGCTTGTATTAATTTATGTAAATTCTTTTTTAAGTTAATTTTATCATATATAAATAATAAAATAGTAATTTTATAATAAAAAATATATCTTTTAAACAAAATAATTCATTGTTGGTTGGACTTGGACCCTTAGAATATGCTATATATATTGGAAGGGTTAGAATATGCTATATACATTGGAAGGGTGGGCTTCATGGACCCAAATTTAGAATGACCCCTCAGCCCAAAAGCCTACTAAGGTCCCGGAAAATAAAAATTGCTCCTATTCGCATCAATGCGAATGGTCCAACGAGGAATCATGGCCCAAAGATAATATATATTTGATCTATAAAGGTGGCATCCATGGTTAGGGTTGGTCCAATACAATTTGAGGCTTTAAGATGATATATTTAAATGAGAGTGTATTTATTTAACCATTATTTTTATATTTGTTATTTAAAGACCTATCTTTTTACTTTTATAAATACAAAATTATTAATCAAGTTTTTGTGTTAAGGTTCTATTAACAATTCTTTTTTTAATTGGTAATAGCTAATCCACTCTTCTTGCTTTTTTAATTGAATACGAATTTTGACAAATTCACCATTTGATTATATTATCTTTTTATATTTTTCATACTTGCCAAATTTTAAGGTGATCAAAGATTAATAACCATGTCATCAATCAAATATTTAAATTCAAGTTTTTGTAGTTTAAAATAACACATAAAAAATTAGTATAGATTGAAAGGTAAATTACACTCAATTGGCGTGCATGTTAAAAATATATAAAATATGTAATCCAACAATGAGATTTTCAAAATATAAATTTAATAAAAAAAATTTATATATTTATATATATATATATATATATATATATAAACAATTTAGAATTTCAATTGTGTTGGGTTTCTATTAGTCCAATATTTTGAGAGCTTAGAAGCAGGGAAATAGTGCACGGCCCACTTTTGTAATTGAAGGCCTTAGGCTTTAATGGCCTAGGCCCGAGTTAACCCTACACATGACTTCCTCAGTCAATGAGCCCCATGACCAACACTAATCAACTACATTAGATCATTCATAGCAGTGGTGTTATGAAATTTAACTTTTAGCAACTCAAAAAACTACTTTATCTATTTTAACACTCTACTTTACAATACACCCAACATTAAAGGTTTTTTTTTACAACTTCAATTAAATATTCTTTATTTATTTTTCATCTCTCTCTCTCTCTCTCTCTCTCTCTCTCTCTCTCTTCTTTGAAGTAACAACCCACAACCACCACACACAACCCATCGCTAGCAAAATCAACTACCACAACCCACGGCCATAAACTCACTGTCCCAAAAAAATTCCATATCAAACCTACCAAAAACTATCGCAACTATAATTTATAAAATATATAAAAAAATAAATAAAAAATCCATACCACAACTACACCACCACCAACCACATTACGACCTAGCAACCCAAATCAGCCAAAAACCACTACACAAACCACAACTCCGCCGAAACCCAACCACACCAAAACTTGATCAACAACCCACCACAACCACAAGCCACTGCCACAACTAAAACCTACTCGCACCACCCAATAAAATGACTAAGCATAACCCCTACCCACCCCTACAACCCATGACCAACAAAATGACCCACCACCACCATCCCATCAAACAACCCCAAAACCCAACACGCCACAATTCACAAAACCCATAACCCACCAAAAACCAATCTCCACCACATTCCACCAAATGGTGATCTCCACCATGGATGCCAAAACAATCCAAACCCATAAATCCAAAACGTCAATGCCAATCTCAAGAACCACCACTCGCCGCCGCTCACCAATCTTAACCCCTACCGTATGCTCATGCCGCACATCAATCTCAAAGTCATTTATCACCATTTTGCTAAGAAAGGCGAGATAGGAAAGGAAGTAATAGAGGAGAGAGAGAGAGAGAGAGAGAGAGAGAGAGAGAACTGACTTGAGGGAGTGAAAGAGAAAGGAGAGAGTGAGAGATCGGACATGAGAGAGGGAGAGAAAAAAAACTATTTTACTATTGAGAGGGAGAAAGAGAAATAATATATATTAGTAGCAACTTGCTATAGTAAGCTGGTACTAGTTCACTATAACAAGTTGGTAAAAAATTTAGTTTTAGCACCATTGATGTTGGATGTTTTTGGGTTTTTGGAGTGTTAAAATAGCTAAAAAGTTATTTTAACACCATTGATGTGGATGCTCTTAACAATGACTTGTCTACAGGACCATAGGGATCGATCTCCGATTTGGTTGGTATGGCCGACCCTGCTTAAGGGAAGTTGTCCATCCATCGTCACAACCTTTCTCTCTCATCAATATTTATTATGTCCCACTAACCATCAATTGAATTTAATGTAATTGGATTTGTTTCATCCACCTGCAGACCTAACATATGTCCACT